>JAFJYI010000115.1:1917500-2384498 GCA_019022655.1 Acacia acuminata | reverse complement strand
TTCTTGAAAGCAGAGACCATTCTCGAGAATTGATGTTTCATACTCGAGAATGAATGGAATTTATGCGCGAAGGAAGGAGCTGTTCATGCACGAATGTAGCAATTGAACTGTAGCAATTCCTATTCATCGGGAAGCTTGAATTTGCATATTTTAACTCCGAATCGAGCCATTCCAACTTCCATATCATCGTGGAGACTTCTAGAATCAATCTAAGAACTTGTATAATGATTTTCTCATTTCATTGAGCAAGTTCTTCTTTCTTTCTTCTCTTTTCTTGATCATTCTTCATAATTCAACTCTTTCTTTCTTCTCTTCTCTTTTCTCTTGATCATTATCTGTCATGCAACTGGGACTCATCATTCTCAGCAAGTTCTACCTTCTTCAATATCTCCTCTTCTTATTGATTATACTCTTCTTGATTATTCCCAAAATACTTTGATAGCTTCTTGCTTCCTTGACATTCCCTGCAAGTTCTTCTTTCCGTAACCTCTTATCTCCTTCTTATTAATCTCTATAGTTCAACTTAGACTAATCTACATCAAATATATAGTAGTTAGTTAATGTATGAGATAAATATAGTATACAAGCTTTTTACTCTTAATAAGGGCATCTATATAAGACATCATCAAAACTAATCATATCCAACACAAATGTATATGTAGAGGGGATATTGAAAGCAGAGTTCTCCCTTCAAATGTACATTCAGATTTAGCTTCGATACATCACACTTGTTACCTAACAACTATGATTTATGTCAACAATATATAATGGTTGTTATCAATTAAAAATAGTTGTTAAAGAGGAACCATTATGTATTATGTCAGTTGTCTACATTTGACCGTTAATTATTATCATAGCAATAATGCGAATAATAGAGCCTCACCAAACCTCAATACATAATAGGTGTTATATTATAACTGTTATAACAGGTCTAGAGTAAATAACGGTTCCTAACCATAATTAATCTATGGGGAGTATATACAACGCCCACATATATAACTGTTTCGAACCGTTATATATGGGAGATAATAACTATCATAAAAGATATTTTCTGTAGTAGTGATCATTGGACAAAATTTTCCCAAAAAGTCTGAAAATAGTTGGACATTTTTACAGGTTTGCAAGTGCATCTCTGCATTCGGTGGCATAGAAACCATGCTAGTATGCTAGCTGTTGAGGTACAAATTCTGCTATATGGTCTAATTTCTTGTTCTATATTAGCTACATATTGTTATAGAAGATTTTGATTCTAATTTGCTCACCGTAATCAGAGGCTTAGTCATAAGCAAGTTAAAAGTTCAGGGACTCAGTTGTATGAAGTCATAGTTAAGAGATTGAGTCATAAAAGAGTCATAGTAGACTAAAAGATTAATTTTCCCTTTGATTTTAGTTAACCTTTGGGGCTCCGCAATCTAGTGGACAACTTTCTACAACAAAATAATTAGGAGCCTATAATAATAGATTATTATCCTATTTTTTTTGTCAAAATAATTATATATTATGCATCTAATCATTAAATTTATACAAGTTTTTTGAGCCCTTAAAGTAATTTTAAATTTTTAATTTTTTTGTAATCTTCTATATATATGTTTGCCGTAGTTGATGGGCACAAAAACAAGAAGTCAATGACGAAAGACTTGAAAAAATTAAAAAATATTTGAATCGTGCCTGAAGAACGATCTTGATTGTAACTTAGCTTAATGATGATTTTAACACGTACAAATTAAATATAACAACTCAATATGGAAAGAAAATTTCATTGTTTCTTTCTTGCGCGTTCTACAAGAAATATTCATGTTTTTCTTAGATATGATTTGATACTAAATATGGACATTTCTTTCCATGGAGATTGGAGTGCGAAAAACTTTATAAATTAAAGCTAGATTATAACTGCAAAATATATTTTTGTGCGAATATAAATTAACAATTTCTTTTATTCAATAATGAATAGTCTCTTTTTATTAACTATTCTTGTGTGGAAAATTTAAAAATTGGGACAAAAATAATAACAAAGAAGTTGGAGTCCCATTCCAAATGTTGTGACGAAGCATGTGGTTGTTTCATAGTCAATAGAATGACAACATTCATTTGCTATTTCATCATTATCCTATCAATTTTTATTTTAGTTTTTTCTTGAGTTCTTTAGATATATCCACTACCAAAAAACTTCGGATTAGAGATGGAATTACCAACGGAAAAAATTCCGTCGGAAATTACCGACGTAATTATGTGGATAATATCTTCGTCACGGTTTTTTTTTTTTCCGACGGTCGTTTTCCGTTGGAAATGCACGGGTAATTTCTGTCGTTAATCCGACGTTTTTTTGTAGTGATCCTTGCAAGAATAGTAACAAAGGATCGTAGGTTAATTTTCATATAATCATCAGTATAATCCAACTTTTAAAAGCTGAATCACTGGCCTATATACAATTTTTTAAAATTCATAAAATGTATTTTCAATTATTTAATGGTAACACTGATGTAAAAAATGATGACACCATGAAATTAAATAATGACTTGACAATTAAATACTAACAAAACATACTAAAAATTAATTATTTAAAGTTTTATCTCATGAAATGCAAAATAACTTTTTTAATTGATTATGCGGTTTCCCAACACCCACTCACACTACAATATAATGAGCCAGATGTTGTCCACAATGGTTCATGATAATTTTCTTAATTTCATATTCCATTGCTTTAAATTTAAAGATAATAAATTTATTTTTAATTAGCTTATGAATTTTCTGCATCGTTATACTATTGCATAACTTCGAATGAGTTATTTCAAGATCTTCCCAATATTTTGAGATCTATATCCATTGTTCTCCAACAATTTCTATATAGTTAGACGTATGATATTTTAGACGAAGACATAAAATGTTTCAACATGAAAAACGTCATTGAAGAGAGTAAAAACATCAGCCACATGTTGATTGGTTTTTATAATAATAATTTTTAAGAAACTATATTGGAAACTCAAATCTCAATTGAATTGAGTCTGGGGAATTTCATCTACAACTCAAAAAAAAAAAGGGAAAATTAATATGCGAATGTTTATAGTTCTTTTTTAATCTAAAAAATACAAAATGATACTATATTTGGTCCTTAATAAAAGACTCAGTTAACTATTTTTGGAGAGGTTAACAAAGCTAGATGACCAAACGTATAGGTTAGCTGAACTATCTTAATTATAACATTGCCAAATTTAACACGTACAAATATATTGCTCTTTTGCCCGTTAACTAAGGCAAACATATAGATCCAAATAATTAATAGTCTCATTCATGAAGTGGTATTGTGATTTGTGAGGAAAATCTAAAAGTTGGGAAGAAGTTAGAATCCCATTCCACACGTTGTGACTAATCATGTGGTTGTTTATTAGTCTAAAAGCAACTTTTATACAAATATCTATAAAATGACCCCATTAAAATTGCTCTTTTAAATACGCGCAATAATAATAACAAGTCAATTGTGAAATATTTTAAAGAGTTCGATCATGACAATAAGAGAATTTTCCACAACGCATAATAATGGGTTTTGGGAGGGAGTGGAGATACAGAATTATGTTATTTAAAAGTTGGGTAGAATAAATGTCAAATTCTAAGTGTTATTTTTCAAAGGACGTGATATATAATTAAAAAAAAAATTTATGGCATCACAAAAACCGTTAACTTTAACTGTAAGTAAGGAAGTTGATAGTTTAAACATTAAATATTAGGGTCCTGAATTTAAAATTTCAACGATTAGGGAGGTGACGTGCATCTTACCCAAGTTTTAAGCAAGTTTTGTATCTAAAACCTATGAAGTTTTATGATGTTACGCATATGTTTATTGTTATTGATGGGCATAAGAGTGTCAAGTAAATGGCCAATTTTTTTATTTTTTAAAAAGATGAATTACGCAAAAAAAAAAAAAAGAATTAAAGTTTGCCGTTTTTGAGACGCATATAAACAAGTCAATTATGAAAGACTATATAAAATTAGAATATGACTACAAAAGAATTTTCCACCACACACACCAAAAACTTTTCTCCAAAAAATGAACAGCCTCTCTCATTATTAACTATTCATGCGTGGAAATTTTGAAAGTTGGGACCGAACTAATTGATAGTACTACCTCTGATACAAAATGTGAGACCAAGTTAACTTTTTTAAAAAGATTAAGGAAGTTAATTAAATTACTTTAAAGTATTTTAAGTTTTATTTTTTTCCCAACCAATTTGTTTGACTTATAAACTGATATATAGTCTAATGATACACATATATGATATAATTAAATAGTTTATTTAATTCCTCAAAAAAAGATTAACTAGATCTTATATTTAGAACCATGAAGTATTACCAAACTCTAAAAATTTGAATGGTGAAAGACTTCTAAAAAGTAAGTTGAATACAATAATTTTGATTGTATCATTGCCCTTTTAATACGAACAATAATAAAAATTCAGTTGTGAAAGATTTTGCTAAGTTGTATTGGAGCCAAGTGTTATGCATATATTGGTTTAAGGATAAGTAATATATTTTTAAAAAATAAATGAGATATTTTTTAATTTACATATTCCTATAAACAAAATAAATAAGTTGATTGTTAACATATTAAAAGAAGTTAATAATAGTAAAACATACTGATACTAACATAGAATTTGTCTAATACTACAAGGCCTGGCTATATCCATCTAGATCTCAAGTTCGAGTCTTAAAGCCTAAAAGAGACATTTGTACGTTAGGAAGGGCAACTAAGAACTCTATACCAAGGACTGGATGGTAATATAAAAAAAAAAATATAAAAAAAAAAAAAAGATAAAAACACACTGATTCCACCTCTAACGATGGAGATAGAAAGTGTGTATCATCATTATTTCATAGTTTTTTTAAGAAGTTGATTAAAAAGTTAATTAACTGTCTCATATTACGTCACGATGTGTTAAATAAGTACTCAAGTATAATGCAGACCCGCCCAGCATACAAAAACATACGCTTATGTCACTACCTCAATTTTGGTCGCTAAAAGTAGTTTTGTACCAATAAGTACAAAATTGTTACTCAAATAAAAAGCTAAAAACAACTTTTTCATTAATTCAGGCATCCAAAGTAAATTTTATATAATAGTATTGAATGATGCAAAAAGCAATGCAAGTAAATATTATTGAGTAAAGTGGCATCCTCGATATTATTTCTTAATCAACCCGTACCATAATTTTAGTTATCTCCAGTACCCTAAACCATAAATAAAATTAGTTGGATGTACCGTAAATAAAATACCATATTATGAGGACTAAATGGTCTAAAAATATAACATACAATGATGTTTGATGAACCGTAAATAAAATTATGTTGGAGGATGTAACTGGAAGTAATGTCAGGGTGCTAAATATTATTTCACCTAATATTTATTGTAAGGTACATGAACTTATTATTATGCTAAAATCTAAATTCAACTAATGGACAGTAATATCCTCATTGCTGATTAATTAATAAAAAGCAGTCTCTTCACAATCCACTTTCATGTATTTCTTTCTTCCTCATATTTATAGGCGCCGTAATAACATATATCTCTCTATCCCAATGACCTATTTTGTTTATCTCCATGAGGAACCCCAATCAAATAGTTTAAACAATTAATATTAAACAAAAATTAACAAATTCAGCCCGTTTGATTTTTATATGAATAATTAAGTGTAGATAGAATAAGGTGGAAGGAAATCAAAGTAGTTTGTGTGGCTGTTTGGGGGAGGAGTCAAGATATCAAACCCCCCCCCCCCTCCTCCAGAAAAACATTATGTTCATTGTTCTTAGTGGGCACAAGAGTATTAATAATCTATGACCAAAGATATTTTCAAAAGTTGAATTTGAAGAATTTACGTTTGCCGTTTTTCAGACGCACAATAACAAGAAGTCAACGCCGACAGACTTCATTAAATTAGATTATGACTAAAAAAATAATTTTCCACCACACATGCTTTTAACAAATTTTGTCCAAATAATAAATGGTCTCTTTCATTAACTATTCAATTGTAAAAAATCAAAGTTGGGACCAAAGCGAGGATAGCATAACCCAATTTTTAATTAACTTGTATAATTAGACTTTTTTCTGTAATAAATAATGCAATTCATACTAATTTTATTATTTATATTGAATATTGATAATGGTGATGTGTAAAGTGCACAAGAGAATTATTTTTGGCGACGTACTTGAATGTTATGTTCAAATGAATTATATTTTGGGATTTTATAAAATAAAAGGCTACATAATTTAATCATCCTTTATAATAATAAGAAACAAATTCCATAATTACATACATAGGCTTTATTTTTACTTTGACAAGAAAAATAAATAAATATATGGATTTGATGGGTATAAAATAAATTTCCTTTTCAACACATAAGAATTAGTGATATAAATATACTTCAGATTTCAGATTTTTGAAGTTATTTCAGCTGTATTTTTTAATTCTTACTTTGCTAATTATGATGGTTGGATTTTGACATGTGCATTTGTTTGTTTTTTTCCCATTAGTTTTTTTAGCTTAAAAATGGTGGTTGTTAGTCGTGGTTGTTAGTCATTACAATTTGTAACCAAAAACA
This sequence comes from Acacia acuminata, assembly GCA_019022655.1. NCBI lineage: Eukaryota > Viridiplantae > Streptophyta > Magnoliopsida > Fabales > Fabaceae > Acacia > Acacia acuminata. Next base: position 2,377,910 of record JAFJYI010000115.1, on the reverse strand, counting down.
AACAAACAAACAAACAAAAACAAAAACAAAAACAAAAACAAAAAACAAAACAAAAAGTGGAGGGAAAACGAGTCAAATCCTTCCTTTTCTCAAGTTTGCTAGATAAGGTTTAATGATTTATTACAGTCAAGTCTTCTTTTAAAGGTCTTTAACTAAAGGCTATTTTAGACACTTTTTAATTGTTCAAGACGATTTGCTTTTAGTTTGTTCAAACTAATAGCCTATGTGGATTTACATTTTATGTTTACATATATTTTTCTCTTTTTTTATTTTGTTATGCGTATATTTCTGTGAAAGTCACGAATTAAAATTATTTTTAACATCATGTATCCGTGGAAAAAGAAAAAAAAAAAATTATGCCCGGAAAAAGGTACTTAATAATGATATTGTGGGCCATTTTACTTTTGTTTGAATGTGATAATAAATTATAAAATTAATGGATAAAACTGAGGTCAATTTGTTTATATGTATGAGGTCCAGTTCTCCCATCAAATCTTGTCATGTGTGATTTTTATTATTAATAATGGTTTAACAAAATTTTGAAATGTTATCAATGTGAGTTTTTATTATTAAGAACAATCCACATGATAAAATTTGATTGCAGAGATGGATTAAATGAAAATTAATAATCATTTAATGCAACGTTATTTATAGTTTAACAATTGTATAGAAATATATAAGATTGTTTCACCAAGAAAAAGAAATATATAGGAAAGATGTAATTTCATCAACAAGATTTGCAACAACAAAAAACCAAAAAACTCCTTGTTTAAAACTAATGAAGCATTGTCTCTAGACAGCCATAAAAGTAATGATCAGAAATAATCATAATAAAAAAATTCAAGCATAAGGAATCTTTGTATTTCTTAAACAAAAGCATGTGATGCTAATGACCAAGGAAGTACCCTAATATAAGGCAAAAAAGGAAGTACCCTGATCAACTTCCTTGATTTATTTGTTAGGTTCTAAATTAATTCCTCTTGAACTGAATATGTAAGTTATTGATCCGAGAGGCAAGACAATACATTAGCTAATTATTATCTAAACATGTCTTAAGAATAAATATTCCTTTGATTCTCTAATTATAATATAAGGCAATTCCAGCATATTTAACACAGATTAAAAAACCCTTAAATTTTATTAACTCTGTTTTAAAATTTAACAACTTTCCAACTTTATCCTTATTTAATATACATTATATCTTATGAGAACAAATTCAACATAATAATAAATAAAGAGTAAAATTGTACATTCATATAATTTTTTTCCTCTTTCCTATAAATAGGACAAAACATTTTTTGCATCTCTGCCATATAAAAAAGACTAGAGGACTAATTTACAAGAGGCTAAGAAAATTAGTTAGATTAAAAATGTGTTAAATTTTCCCAAAATACTATTTTTTTTAAAATAATTTGCATTAGAAACTATTAACCTTTTAATATGCTAGACAGAGATCTTACATTTAGGATTAGGAAAAAATATCTTTACTAACTCATATATCTATGACAGAAAGGAATAATAATTAATAATTAGTACGCGTGGTAACCTGAAAACAGAATAATTAGCAATTAATTGTGTTGATGATAATCCCATTTGGTGTTTATATCTGTAGGCGATGACAAGGAGAATGACCCTTGGGATTCATCGTATATTGTGGTGTCTTTTGTCATTTTCAATAGACAAACTTTTTTTTTTTAATCCAACTCGGTTTACTAGAACCTTTAGTTCGACAAACCCAAATTTCAACCCACATCGTGCCCATAGTCAAAAGGGAAGAGCTCTCAACACTATTTTTTCCATTCCACACCTGGTGAAAGGAGAGCAAGTTCTTTTCAGCTTGCTCCGAACGGTTGTTGGTGACAAACCTTTAATTCGATGATAAGGATCTTTGTCTGTTGATTTCATATCTACAGACTCAGTCTTCATTTTATTTTGATGTTAATTTCAAGTTCATCTCCTCCGACATTTGAATCTCATTCCAAATAACAACCTTCATGATTCATTTTAATGATTTGTTGAGCAACCCCACTCATGTCAAAAGTAGATTTCTTTTAAAGGGAAATTAATATGCAAGTCTTTATAATTCTATCAAATTTTGATTTTGGTGTCTGAGCTTTTTTTTTTTTTTTTTTTTTAGAGAGGGGAATCTATATTAGTACTTTTTTTTCCTTGGTCCTTTGGTACCTGAGTGTGATTTTCCCATAATTTTACTCAAATATCTTAAAATTTTATATTACTTGATAATAAAAAAAGATTCTATAATTTATGAGTAAACGAGGCTTTATATTTCTCCTTTTCCAAAATTTGAAGATATGGCAATTGTAACAATAATAGACAAATATTTGTAAAATTCCATTGTAGTATTAAGAAGTGAGTTGTAACATTCATGTATGAAACACTTAGGGCCCCTTTGGTGTGGGTGATTAGGAGGGGAGGGAAGAGAAAAATTGTACGAGTGAGATTTTAAAAAATTGGAGAAGTGGGATTTCAAAATTTTCAAAGACATTACGTAAAATAAAAAGAGTGAAAAAAATTTAATTAAAAACTTTTAACACCACTACCTTAATTTTTAAAATCAAACAGGGAAAAAAAAAAAAAAAAATCACTCCACTCACTTTACCTTCCCTTTCCCCTCATACCAAATAGTCCCTTAATAATCTCCTGTAAGCACGGAGTCTTGCGAATTAAGTGATAACTCTAAAAGGCTTGGCCTGTAACTTTGTTATGTTTTATAGTAACTTGTATATGCATTCAATTAAAGTTGAGATTTTATATATATATATATATATATATATATAATTAATCTGATAGAGTAATATTTTTAATTTAACTATTCGTTGTCGCTCCATAATCTAAGCGACAACGTTCTAGAAGAAAGTAGTTGGGACATATATTATAAGTATCCAATCATAAAATTTATTTGAGTTTTTTTTTAGCCTTTTGAGTAATTTGAACTTTATATAGTTACTTTATCTTCTTATTTTTGCCGTAGTTGACGGGCAAAAAAGAAAAAAAAATGAATTGTGACTGAAGAAGGATCTTGATTGTAACTTTGTTGATTTGAACACGCAAAAATTAAATGTAATTACGTAGTGGTGTAGTGGCATGTAGGCCATCATTTGATGGCACTTACTAGGTTTCGATCAAATGGTGCTTGCCAATAAAATAAAAGGAAAAAGGAAAAAGGAAATAATCATGTTGTTCGAAATATAATTAGGTACTAAATCTGGACATTCCTTTTCATAGAGTTTCGACTATGAAAGACTTTGCAAATTAAAGCTAGACTATAACTACAAAACATAATTCTGTGCAAATAAAAATTGACAATTTCTTTCCTCTAAATAATGAATAGTCTCCTTTTTATTAACTGTTCTTGGGTGAAAAATTTAAAAGTTGGGACAAAAAAATCAACAAAGGCATATGATAAGGTTCATAACTTTGTGGCTAATCATGTGGTCGTTGATTAGTTTATATTATCAACTTTCATACACACTGCCCTAATAAATACGCAACAGAAGAACAACTCAATTGTGAAATATTTTACGAAGCTGGATCATGACAATGAAATAATTAAGATGTATATAAGTTTATATACTGTTATTAATAATACGTAATAAAAAGGCATATGATAAGGTTCATAACAATGATGTGTCATAGGGTATATAAGTTGATATACTATTTATGATATAAGATCATAGGGTATGAAATTTGGGTTTAGGATTAGAGGGAAAGAGGGAAGAAAGAGAGGTAAAACAGAGAGAAACTGAGAAGAAAATGGAGAATACAGAAAACAGAGGAGAGACATAATCAATTCACTATATATTCCAAATCATCACAAAAGCTACAAATAATTCAAAGGGTTTGTATATGTAAGCAACAAGACTAACCCTAACACTTATTTTCTAATGTTAGGCTAACTAAAATAATTCTAATGCTGACTAACTAATCTCTATTGTTATTGTCATTATTACGATTATATAACAATACTATCACTTCTTGAGGGGCAACAACTGAAATTATTGGTGACAAAGTTCCTAATACAAACCAATCTAACTGATTGAGTGACAAAACAAGGGGAAGGATGGAGAATCGTTACAAAAACAAAAAATGTGGGTAAAAGGACAGAGTATTATTAGTATTCTAACAGCCTCTGGTATACCTTGAAAGTAGCTGCAATTAAGAATGGAACATTAATTGAAAGATAGAATTAGAAAGTATGCCCATCAATTATGTATGAATGTTTGCTTATTAAATTAGTGCATTTTGGCCCTAAACACTCCAAAAGAAGGAAGAAAAATTAACCAACATGAAAAGTTAACCCCACAACACAACATCTCTCTTATCTCTCAATCTCGTTCAAACATGTGAGCATGTGGCAAGGAAATCTGATCCTTGCAACCAACCAACATACTCTAACATTGACCCCACAACACCACATCAATCATCAATTAAAGTAATAAATTATCTCCAATCCTTAATAATATTTACTTTATAGCGCAAATCTTGATAAAGGAATGCTGTCAAATTTAAGAAATCTTGATCGAGTCCTATACTTCAGCTGTGCATCTTCGGTGACGGCAAGGACACCGGAGCTTCGATAACAGGCAGACATTGGCGGTCGCTAGCGCCGGAGCTCCAATGGCTAGCAATGGGTTTTAGAGATTTTTTGTTTTTTGTTTATATAGGAAAAGTAACGGAACTTTTGTAATTTCACACATTTGTCAATATTTCAAAATTCCAAATCAGTCATTTTGGAATTATCAAAATTCACCGCCCTTATTTGTCTTTTACATATTTTGATAGTATTTTCTTATCATTTTCCCTTTATTAAATGGAAAAGGTTAAGTAAAGAAAGTATTATTGAAAAAAAAAAGTAAAGTAGAAAAAAAGTATTGTAGCAAAAGTAAAAAAAGTAGAAAAAAATATTGTAAGAAGAAATGTAGAAAAAAAGTATTGTAGCAAAAGAAAGTAGGAAAAAAATATTAATGTAGCAGAAGAAAAGTAGAAAAAAGAAAGACTAAATGTAATAAAGCAAAAAAGCATCAAAATTGTCAAGTTTTAGAACCCACAAATCCAAGAAAATAACATATTATGAGTGGGAATAGGTGGCATGTGGAGGATCCATGTGAGACATTGTTTTTCACGCTGTATTTCAACAGCAGACAAATAAAAGAACTGGCAATTGATAGTGTGTGAACAGATATGAGAAATCAACTTTTATCCAGAGTTGTATTTGTTGCAATAGTTTAAAAGTATTTATTCCAGTTTTTCTGAACTGGGCAGCATATTATCAAGTGGAAGTGGATTTTTATTTCTGGTGCCATCATGAGTCATCAGCAGTGTGGTCTTGAAGCAAACACTTTTGTTTTATATATCACCATATAGAACCTATGCATAAAGGATTTTGAGTTCTCTGCAAAAATGCCATTAAATTATCAGGAAGAGTAAAATTTTATAGCACAATACATCAGGCACATGCATTGCCCAACATTTGAAAAATGAGGGACACTGTGTATAATTTATGTTAGAACAAGCAATCACTAACCACGCGTTGCGCGGGATGCACTACACACTTGTGCGGAATAACAGGCACACATAAAAACATAAAAACACAAAAACACACAACATTGTTGAATATATAAAGGATTATTATTAGTTGAAATATATAAAATATTGGAATGAGAAATTTATATACTTTTGTAACGCACCACTGTAGGAACTACAAACATGATCACGTCTGCATCAATTGATAAGAAAACTATGTTTAAAAATTTCAAATCATGTCCGTCATCTCAGTGGAAAAAAATGGGAAAATGACAGCTAGGTCCCAAGGCCCATATAAAATAGCAAACAAGTCCTAACAGAACTTCACATATCAAAATAGTTTCTAGGAACTTTTTTGATATTATTTGTATTGACAACAATAAATGCTATATTCACAACAAAATTTAAAATTTGGTCATTCACAATAGAGAAAGCTATATTCACAAGAGGAAGTGTTATATTCACAACAAAATTTTAAACACCTGGATTTTGTTTCAAACTCAAGTCTCTAAGCATACAGATGTCATTCACAATAGAAAAAAGGCTAGATTCACAATAGGAAATGCTATATTCACAATAAAATTTAAAACCTTTTGATCATTCACAACAAAAAAAGCTATATTCATTACAGGAATTGCTATATTCACAACAAAATTTAAAAACCTAGATTTTGTTTCAATACAAATAGTACCAAAAGATATTTTTATATGTGAATTTTTAGCTCAAGAGCGAAAAAAAACTTTTTTGCTATTTTTTATGGTCTTTTAAGAGCGATTATACAATTTTAAAAAGTAAAAAAAAAATTGACACCCATATAGTACACATAATAAAATAAAATGGGGTTTTTAAAATTGTTTTTATTTCACCAGGTTCTCTTGTTGTTTTCCTTCGGTTTCCATATTCCAAGTGTTCGTAGTTGGCGTAATCTTTTGTGGGCGAATGGGAGTTATCAAGTTTGTTGGGATAATGGTGGGAGCCCACATATATATATAAGGGTTAAGGTGCATCCCTTTTGAATAATAAGATATTGTCCAAGTGGAAGCAATGAGGTCTAAAAGACCCTTTGCTCAAACTTTTAAACGTAGCAATGTTTTTTCCTCATTTTATTTTTTATTTCAAAATGGAGCATTTTTCCCCAAAATTAAAAACCCACTAACGGTCAACGTTAGTTGACGATTTTGTGTTGGTTTTCACTTTTTAAAAGTCTTTTGGTATATTTCCTAAGAAACTTCAAGGTAAAATTTCACATTTTTTTTTGTGTATGATGCTCCCTAAAAAGTTTAAAAATGGGCCAATTTGCTCCTTCATCCATTAAAAACCCTAACGACTTTTTTGCTAGTTTTTATGGTCCTTAGGGTTTTTAACATTTATCCCAAAAACAACACCCATATAGTCCGCATAATAAAATAAAGGGGTTTAAACTTTAATGTTGCAACATGAGAAGAAGAAACTTCATACAAAATTGGTAGGACTTGGCCATATATTTATAATGCAAATATAATATATTAACCCTATATATTATATAATTATATATATGTGGTTCCCACCATTTCATGTGTGTGTAACATGAGAATACACTTCTCCTACAACATAAAAAGTGTTTTTTCCATAAATAAACCCGGACCATTTCAGTTAGTGCAAAACCACTACTTTCAGGAATTGATTGCTATTTACTTATTACAGCATAATTTAAATGTTAGAGTTTTTTAGATAAATTCCAGAAAAATACTAATAAAAATATCGAAATCCCAAATTTCTTTTTGTTGTAGTCAATAGTTTAGACATTGACTACAGTTAATTAGCAATTAAAAACTCATTTTAGTAAGGAATACTTGATTTGAGATTTTTATATCTGAAGCTATTTTTTTTTCTTTTTTGGAATTTTTTTTTTAGCAAATTCCTTTTTGGCTTAATGAAGGTACTTAATGTCTTCAATTCTTTGTAATATGCTATGTATGAATCTCTCCTAAATTTCTCAAGCAAAAAAATTGTGTTAAATTATGTAAGTGACAAACTTTCTAATATATATTAATTGAATCAGACAACAAGTAAATAGGCTATTAATTGAAGACAACTTTTTATTTAACACAATTTGTAAGTTTGATCTTCATACTGATTTGCAACTGCATCTTTGAATTTGGTGGCATTGAACTCATGGCAATGATATATGTTTGATTATAAAAGCAATGCCCATATACTAGTTGTTGAGGTAAATTCTCTGCTATATGGTCTGACATTTTGTTTGAATATTATGTACATATGTAAGGTTCATAATAATGATTTGTCATTACTAATATTCAATTCTATACGAGCTTCTGCCTTGTGTATATGTTGATATACTGTTATGATACAAGGTATGAAATTTTGGTTTAGGATTAGAGGGAAAGAGTGGAGAAAGAGAGGTAAAACAGAGAGAAACAGAGAAGAACATGGAGAAGAGTGAAAACAGAGCAGAGAAACTTAATTAATTCACTGTATATTCCAGATCATCACAAAAGCTACAAATAATTCAAAGGGGTCTGTATATATAAGCAACAAGACTAACTCTTAACACTTATTTTCTAATTTTAGGCTAACTAAAATAATTCTAATGCTGACTAACTAATCTCAATTTTAATTGCCACCATTATGATTATATAACAATAATATCCCTTCTTAAGGGGCAACAACTGAAATTATTAGTGAAAAAGTTCCTAATACAAACCAATCTAATTGATTGAGTGACAGAAGAAGGGGAAGGATGGAGAATTATTAAAGAGTAGCTGCAATTAAGAATGGAACATTAATTGAAAGATAGAATTAGTAAGTACGTCCATAAACTATGTATGGATGTTTGCTTATTAAATTAGTGATTTAGGCGCTCAACACTCCAAAAGAAGGAAGAAACTTTAATCAATATGAAAACTTAACCCCACAACACAACATCTCTCTTATCTCTCAATGTCGTTCAAACTTGCGAGCACATGACGAGGAAAGCTTATCGTCGCAACCAACCAACATGCCACTCAAACATTGACTCCAAACACAACAACAATCATCAATTAAAGTAATAAATTACTTCATCCGGTTCTAATTATAAGAGTACTTTTGTGGTGTAAATTGCACTATAAAAGTGTTCCTATAATTAGGACCGGATGTAGTACCTCATATCCTTAATATATGATAGTTTATAGTGCAAATATTGATAAAAGAATGCTGTCAAATTTAAGAAATGTTGACAACTGAATACTAACAAAGCATGCTTAAAATTTAATTATTCAAAATTTTATCTCCTAAAAATCTTGATTATAAGTAATTTTTTTAAAATTGATTATGAGGTTTGTAAACACCCTTCATATGACCAAACATATTGGTTAGCCAAAGCATCTTGATTATAAGTTATAATTTATCACATGTACAAATATAGTGCACTTATGCCCGTCAACTACGGCAAACATATAGCTCCAGATAATGAATATTATCTCATTAATGAAGTGGTATTGTGTGGAAAATCTAAAAGTTGGGACAAAAATAATACTAGTGGCAAAGAAGTCGGAATCCCATTCCACACGTTGTGACTAATCATGTGGTCGTTTATTAGTCTATATAATCAACTTTCATACACACCTATAAAACAGAGTAATCATGTGGTAGTTATGAAAGACTTTATAAAGTTAGAATATGACTACAAAAGAACTTAGTTTCCACCACACAATTTAACAAATTTAAAACAAATAATGAGAAGTGCCTTTTATTAACTATTAAAGTGTGGAAATTTTGAAAGTTGGAACCATACTGATCAATAGCACAAGCCAACTTTTAAAAGTGGAAATGTGAAAATTTTCCAAAAAATGTTGGAGCCAAGTCAATTGTAACATTGCCCTTTTTAATATGCACAATAATACCAAGTCAATTGTGAAATTAAGAATTTTACTAATTTGCGTTGGAGCCAAGTGTTATGCACCATACTTTTCATACCCACTTGCTTTTCGGTCAACTCCCACGTCTTTATATATGTATCTTGTTCAGTTCCATTCACACACCACCGAGAAGCCTATGAGTAGCCGAGACTAAGTTCAGCTGTGAGTCGAAGAGTGAGAGATGAGAAGAGAGAGAGAGAGAGTCAAACCAAAATCATCTCCCTCTGTTCTTTGGCATCGGAAACAGGGGAGTAAAAACCAACAAGCTATCTCATCATTTCAGCTTGAATTTTCAAAGGTAATTCATCAAGCCTCTCCTCCCTCTAGTTTCCAACGCAAATCAAGACCATTAGGCTGAAGAAAATAAAACACTATACTTGTTGAAACTAATCTTGAAACAAGGGGCTGTAGCGTCGTTTTGTGCCTCTGCGAGTGGATATATATATATATATATATATTGGCAGATGCATGTCGCAGTTGTAGGTGTGTGTACATATATAAATATATTACCTAATGCCATGCTCATAAGTGTTTACATGGTTGCTGCATTGTTTTCCCACTGCATGCGTGTGTGTGAATATGCTACTCTCTCTATATATAAGTGTAGGTGTCTGTGTGTGTTTATATATATATATATATATATATAGTCTCCATTGTGGGTGTGTGGCACTGCACATATATATATTATACTCTGTGTGTGTGTATATATCACATTAAAGTATATATTTTTTTTTGTATTAGTACTTATATATATATTTATATATATATAAAGTTCATTTTACTGGGTGTTAGTATTTATTAAACCCAAGGTTTTTATTTCCATAATCATATCCGATGAAACATTATATTTTGGAAAACCATGAGAAAATATTATAATTTATACAATAATTGTTAATTATAAACTCTTAATATAAAGTGTTAGGCTAGCCTCTAAGAGTCTAAAATAATTGTAGAGAAATAATAAAAAATAATAAAAATAAAAATAGTAACAATTATTACTAAAATAATAATAATAATAATAAATAAGTAAGTATTATTATTAGGAGAGGGGATAAGTAATAAAATAGATAATTAAATAATAATAGACAATATTATTATTTATTAAAAAGGGTATTATTATTAAAGAAATTTTTGGGGATTAATTCACTTTTAATCCCCTAAAAATAATTTGCGTAGTTAGGTACTTTGCGACGTCAGAAGTGACTAACGACAATGATAAACGTTTATAGGCTTACTTTGACACCTTTTCTGATCCCAACAACTTCGGACGAAATTAAGGATTCAAGCTTGAGGTGTGTAACTGTTATCTTATTAGCTTTATGTAGTTCATGTATGACTGATCATAGTTGCTAGATAATTTGCATGTGTATATCCTAGCTATGGATTGGGGCTGCATGTTGTAACACCCCAAATTCCACACTTTAAATTGTGTCGGTTGACACTTAGTTTTAGAAAAATCAACAGAGTTTGAGGTGCTACCACTCAGAGTAATGCGGAACGGAGAGCATGTGCTTATATTTGGACAATGAGTAACTGATATAAACTGCCTAGACATAAGCTGATAGATTAAAAATTCCGAAGGAATATTCATGTGATGCAATTACAGGACTTGTGTATAATTACAACTCTTGGCATAGTAACTATACAGTCTTAAATCAAGCCTTAACTAGACTTGTAGTGTCACATCCCAATTTCGGAAGCGATTTTTTTTTTTTTTTTAAACGGTATCATGATCGAGTAGAGCACCTAAGTGAAAATAGTATTTCAAAAAGATATGTATCGATAACATCAACCGTATGTTTTGCTACTAACAGCGGTACAATAGTTCAAATGGTTCTAAATTCAAAATACATTTCAAAAGGGGTCCGACCAGTCCGTCCTAAGCTCGCTTTGCTTACCCTTGTATCCGCTCCCGTTCACTCCGGAACTCCGGCTATGGTAAGAGCTGAGGTTCAATCCACATTTGAACCCTCGCGAACGGTTAACCTCATGTTCAAGTACAACCATGTATGACAGATATTCATATACCACAGTAAAATTCACATATACCAAGTAATAACACACCATATACACCTGCATATGAATGTTATTACGATACCGCACTATTCACCGGTGCCACGATGTACGGTCATCGTGTCCTCGCTAGGAAAACTTAAACGGCGTTATCATGACTATAACCCGTATAAAGCTGTATGTGCACAAGCACTAACTTTTAAAAACAGAATCTCAGTTCAAAAACACATCTCATCACATATAGGTATACAATAAACATCGAGTTAGTGTTACAAAGACGCGTCCGTACCTTCGTCGGCGTTTGTCGGTGCGCTTGACGTCCGAACTGTGATCGCGTTGATCCTATAATGGTAATACCGTATTTATTAATTTGTAAGTAATATCCTAAGAGATATTTTGGCCCCTAATGGCCATTTTGCCCTTACAACTTTTATTTTTCACTTTATTCCCTCAAAATTCGTACAACAACGCTGGTATAAATCTGGGCAGCATTTTGTCTAACTTTGAAAAATCATAATTAATTCTACAAAAATCGAAATGAGGATCCGTAAAATTCCTTGGAATCCTTAGGATGTCTATTTTCAAGTAAAAATAGTTAACTTTGCCCAGATTTCACGAATCACTCCCAGGTTTTATGTTTTGAACCTCTGCCCAGAATTTTTCCAGAATTTCGTAGCCTAACTTTGAGGAATTTTAAATCTCTGTACAAAAATCATTTTGACATGTTCTTGACATATTTAAAAATCCCTATATATCTACTTTAACCATGAATTTTCTCAGAATTTTTTGATCATGATTTCAATATGAACTCCTGGCATTTTCATGGCTGATTTCAGAATTTCCGAAACCGATGAAATTTCGCCAACTTCGTTACTTTGATGAATTTCTTCCGGAAATTTTGCCATAACCTCTACTTCATCAATTTTTTGAGATAAAGGCAATTTTAACTATAAAAACATCTACTAAAATTATCCTACCATATTTAAGATCTAAGCTACCTCTAACTAAGAATTTAAAACTAAAACCAAAAGAACTTAAAGCTAGAACTAGAAAACTTACCAAGAACTTTGCTCCTCCTTTCTTGCTTCACTAAACTCAGCTACTTAGAATCAGATTGCCTTGTGATTTTGGTGTGAAGAATATGGAGAGCAAAGGCCCCTATTTATAGGAAAACTCTATGGCAACTTTGTGTAATTAAATGGAACTCCTTCTCCTTCATTCCTAACCCTGATTTTTAAATTGTGACAACTCCTAGCCCTTCATGTTCTCAAATTGATCCCCCAATTCTCTCTATCCTCTTCCATTCCACTAGATAAAATATCTAGATAAAAATAAAAATCATTTGAGTGTCTTAATGAAGTTGGATTCAAATTTTCTTTTTGGTTTTGAACTCTTGGGATTTTTAGCTTTAATTAGAACCATTCTCACTATTTTTCTCCATTGGCAAATTTTAAAAGTTGAGAAAATAGCTTTGGTTACCATCATCTTGTAGCTTGAATTTTGCTTGTTCATAATCACTTTGTATCTTTGATTTATGATTAGTAGATTTCAAGATACAATTTATTTTGTATAGATTTCCCTTTGATTAACTCTTGAATTAATCCTCTTGATTATCCTAATTATCCTATGTGTAAACACCTCATTGGCTAAAGGTTGGATATTTCCTCTTGATTTTCATCTCACCACCTTTTCCTATATATGCAAGTGGACAACTTGCTTTTTCACAACACTCTTCCTCTCTCCAAAAGCCACAACCGTGCCCCCCCTTTTGCCTCCCATTTGAGTTTTCTTCATTTAATTAGATCATGTGGGGCTTTTCCATTGGTTGATTGCTTAATTATTCAAGAATTAATTAGGACCCTTAATAAGCTTTATGAATTAAACCTTGGCCTTTAGATCATAGTTTGAAATTGTTGACTTTTCAACTCTTGATTAATATTTTGATTAATCATCTTAATCATAATGTTTAATAATCTCTTGTTGTTGTATGATTGGTTTCATGAAGTGGTTTATGATTGTTAACAATCCATTTAGTGCTAATCTTAATCCCTTATTAGTTCTTGACATTTAATTAGGCTAATACACCTTTAATCAATAACTATTTTAATATAAATAGCTGAATAATTATCTAAATATTTCATTAGGTAATTTTAATTGCTCATTAATTATTAAAAATTGCCCTTAATTATTTAAATGTTTTGATAATTTTTTTATGGTCTTTTATAAATTAGACATGAGCTATTTATTAATTATAAGGTGTTAGAAAATTTAATCTCTTAATAAATTATGAGAATAGGTATTTAAGGCTCTTTAATCAATTATGAAACCAAGGACAACTTACTTAATTTAGTGAAGGTTTAGTTGTTAATTTAATGGACATTGTTTTCTCTAAATTTGTCTAAGTATTTTCATTTCCATATGAATCATAATTTTAATATGGTATTTATTTCATTTATGGTATTTTATGATGACAATATAATTTATTACTTATTGGCTATTCAAATTCTAGGGAAAAATTGCCTAGAACCTAAGATAAACTTATCTCAAAATTTAGAGACTACATACTCTCCTATCTCAAAATAGGAAAATCTAACAAAATATGATATTTATCATAAATGAGAACTTTTTTACGGGTTTAAATCAAGCCTTAACTAGACTTGTAGCAATGAATCTAACTCAGTTAATCAAACCCTTTGGCCAGGTCGTGTAAAGTCCAGTGGAAGTCTCCTCGTCTTTCACGGAAACTTATGACTGAACCACATAGATGACCCTTTCTTAGTTAAAGCACCAAATGGTTTGATATGACGTTATTAGTATCATGCTAGAACTAGTCTTTGTTAAACTTCTTCCGGCATTCGCCTCAACCAATGCCTCTTCACAGCTCCATTCATCAGTGCCTCTTTTCGACTCCGTCCTTTGGTGCCTTTTTTTAGCTCTGGTTCCTTTCTTGTACTATTAGTCAAGGCTGAGATTCAATCAAATTGAATCTCAGGTAACAGTTAACCTTTATAGCAAATATGATAATATATGACAGATATTCATTACATATTAGTATCAACCATACATAGCACATAGCAGATGTAAGGTTACAACAATACATAAGCACACAGCAATTGTAATGTCAACACAACAACAGTACATAGCACACAGCACGTATAAAGTCATCCATGTTTACACTAACCAGTGCCACGACGGCCCCTCGTGTCCTCAGCGCTAGGAAAACTCAACGACATTATCAAAACTATAACCCGTATAAAGTTGAATGTATAAATAGTGACCTAAGACAGAGTCTTAGCCATGGTGCATGACCCAAGACCTAATCTTGTCCATCACCCTATGAATCACTCAATCATATGTAATCATATAAGATATAGGTGAATAAAGTTACTAGTACGCGAACGTACCTTTTCACTGTGTAATGGCCAACATGCTTGACCTTTAATTTGAACCCGACTCCGGACTTCCCGGATATCCTATACATTATCGTCAGATTATTTCCTTTTCTGTGATATTATAATTAATATCATATTTCCTACAATAATATCAAAAAGGATATTTTCACTTTTTTTGACATTTCTGCCCTTAGATTTATTATTACAGTTTTGCCATTACATTTTCTTAAAAAACAACATGCTGGATTTTTCTGGGCAGATTTTTCAGCAACTTTGAAAAATCATGATTAATTATAAAAAATCATTTTGAGGTCATGTAAAATTCCCCATGACCCTTGACATGTCTATTTTCAAGGAAAAATATTCCCAGAAGCCAGAACATCAAGAATCATTCCCAGGTTTTGTGTTTTCAAACATTGTTTAGATTTAAATCCAAAAACGTGGCTTAACTTCAAGAATTTTATCTCGTACAGAACCCAAAATGCTACATATTTTATATGTTTGGAAAGCCCTACATGTCTAATTTATTCATGTAAAATTTTTTGATTTTTAAAGATCATTTGATGCATAAAATAATAGCCTCAAAGTGACCGACTTTAACACCCGGTTTCTACAACATTTATCTTAATGATCTATTGATTCTATAAATTATTCTCTAACATTTTTTCCACTTCATTTTGCATTTTAAAAGTAATGGAGACTTCCAAACATGAAAATGAATTTTCCTAACAATTTAATAAATTAAACTACAATTTACTAAGAATTTAAAAAAAAAACTAAAGACTAGAAAACTAAAAGCAAGAGCTCAAGAACTTACATCTTGAAGTTCTTACTCCTTCTCCATGCTGCAAGAACTTTGCCTCTCACCCTCACTACTTTAGAAATCAACTCTTGGAGTTTGATTTGATGTGAAGAATGAAGAGAGGATTGCTCTCTATTTATAGGAAAAATTCAAGAGCCTCAATCCTTGGATCATTTTTCTTCATCAATGGCTTATGTTGATTTGGTTTTCCATGAAGACACAATTTATGGCTCAAATGTTCTCATTGGTTAGTTTTATTTACATAGGATTAAGCCCATTTATTTAAATCAAACATGCGCTCTTATTAATTAAATATAATAAACTCTCTATCTCTCTCTCCCCCCTCTCTCTCGCCCCCTCTCTCCCATGTGCTCATGCATCTATCTCCTTGACTTTAGGGGCTGAATATTTAATCTTAATTAACATCCCTAATGTAGTGATTTATATGTTATTAGATGTAATTGCCATAGTGTGATTGGTTCTTTAATTGATTATGATCATTAGTGCTTCATTCAAGGCTAATATTGTCTTCCTATTGGCTCTTGATGTTTAAATTAAGACATCCTTAATTGATGCTTTTTAATTTGCCCCTTGATTAATTTTGAAGAATTACACAAACATTTAATTAGTGTAAGTTTAATTACCATTTAGCATTTGCTAATGTGTTCTAATGTCTTCATAACCCTTTTCTTAACTCTTTTGGTTATAAATTAGCTATTTATGTGCTATTCTTATCACATTTCATGATCCCTAATATTGGCCTTATATCTTGCCATTTGTTAATTTAATCTCAAGGAAATTTGCCCAAAATTATAATTAACAAATTACACAATTTTGAGACACATATTCATGTTTATTTAATATGTATTATTTATCAAAATATAGTATTTATGATAAATAAAAATTTTAGGGTATTACACGTGTCCCATAGGTCTGTGTCCTAAGAATGGAGCTGCATGTTCCATAAGGGCTGCGGTCCTTGGCCATTAACTGCAGTTACGGTGCGACTTATTTACTGTGAATTATTCTATGATTATACATGTGTTATACTCTACTTTATACTTCATACCTGCATATGAAGGGCATTTGAGGTACCTATATGGATAGTCAAGAAATAACCATTGAAGAAACAAATATCCTCTTATATTCATTCCTTTTAAAAATCTCTAAAGAGAATAATTAAAATATTAAATAAATATTTTGTATCTACCTCCCCCATTATTAATTTATAAAATATTGTGTAATTACCTTCCCCATTATATATCTCTCATAACCGCCCCTCATTATTATCTTTTATATATATATATATATATATATTTTTTAATGTTTTCAGTCTACTATTTTGTTGATATGTCAGCTAGAGAGACGCTTACTCCTCTATTTTTTATATGATTAACATTTGAATGGTAGGGAAGTTGATAGTTAAAACTTGAAACATTAAGGTCGTAGATTTAAAATTTTAAAGGTTAGGGAGATGATGTGCAACCAATTCAAAGTTCAAGGAAGTTTAGTGTATTTTAGCCAACAAAGTTTTATGATTTTATGTACTCTCTCATGTTTTTAATATAAGACATATTTGAAGAGTTAATCTTGATCTTAAATATAGAACCTATTTTTTTATTTTTCAATATTTTCTTAATTTATTCCCATTGATCTTCCGTCAACAATAATTAAGGAAGAGAAGAAATGAATGATCAAATTAAAGAAGATGACTAGGATGTTGGAAAAAATACATATCCTATTAACTAACTTTCTTAATATAATCAAATTAGGTAAATATGTCTTATCTTAAGGACAAGAGGGAGTATATGTTCATTGTTGTTTGATCTAATCAAATTATGACTAAAAGAATTTAACTTTTCCGTTTTTTAGACGAATAAAAAAAAAGTTCAGTTATGAAAGACTTTATAAAGTTAGAATATGACTACAAAAGAAATTAATTTCCACCACACACTTTTATAGAGTTTAGACTATGAAAGACTTTTCAAATTAAAGCTATTATAACTACAAAATATAATTGTGTGTGAATAAAAATTGGCAATTTCTTTTCTCCAAATAATGAATGGTCTCCTTTTTATTGACTATTCTACAGGTTGGGACAAAAATATCAATAAAGAAGTTGGAATCCCATTCTACAAGTTGGGACTAAGCATGTGGTGAATGACCGGCTTATACAGCTTGATAAGGTTTATAAAGTGTATTTTCAATTATATAATGTTAACAACATAGTGAAAAGTTGTAAAAAATGGTGACATAACGAATTTAAATGATAACTCGACAATTGAATATTAACAAAGCATGCTTAAAATTTAATTATTCAAAATTTTATCTCATAAAAATCTTGATTATAAATAATTTTTAAAAATTCGATTATGAGGTTTGTAAACACCCTTCATATGACCAAACATATGGGTTAACCAAAGCATCTAGACTAGAACACATACAAATATAGTGCGCTTATGCCCGTCAACTACGGCAAACATATAGCTCCAAATAATGAAGTGGTATTGTGAGGAAAATCTAAAAGTTGGGACAAAAATGATGCAAGTGGCAAAGAAATTGGAATCCCATTCCACACGTTGTGACTAATCATGTGGTCAACAGCCACGACAATGCTCTTATGCCCATCAGCTACGACAACCATATAGATCCAAATACCCTATTATAAACTTTTCTTAAGGGAATAATCAAAATATTAAATTAAATATTTACTAAATATTTTGTATCTCCCCCATTATTAATTTACAAAATATTAACTATTTACTAAATATTTTGATCAAATTAATTTACAAAATATTAGATATGTTTTATTATCTTTTACTTTATTATTTTGTTTTTGTTTTAAGCCTACTATTTTGTTGATATGTTAGTCAGGAAGACACTTACTGCTCTCCTTTTATGTAGTTAGAAAGAAGCTTGTTGCTTCTACTCATGAGTTTTTTATCAATTGAAATTGGCTATTCATTTAGGTAGAGATGAAGGGCATTTGAGGTACCTATATGGATCGTCATGAAATAACCATTGAAGAAACAAATACCCTATTATATTCGTTCCTTTTAAAGATCTCTAAGGGAATAATTAAAATATTAAATTAAATATTTACTAAATATTTTGTACCTACCTCCCCCATTATTAATTTATAAAATATTGTGTAATTACCTTTCCTATTATATATATCTTTCATAACCGCCCCTCATTATTATCTTTTTTATATATATATTTTTTTATTTTAATGTTTTCAGTCTGCTATTTTGTTGATATGTCAGCTAGAGAGACGCTTACTCCTCTACTTTTATATGGTTAACATTTGAATTGTAGGGAAGTTGATAGTTAAAACTTGAAACATTAAGGTCCTAGATTTAAAATTTTAAAGGTTAGGTGGATGATGTACAACTAATTCAAAGTTTAAGGAAGTTTAGTGTATTTTAGCCAACAAAGTTTTATGATTTTATGTACTCTCTCATGTTCTTAATATAAGACATATTTGAAGAGTTAATCTTGATCTTAAATATAGAACCTATTTTTTATATTTTTCAATATTTTCTTAATTTATTCCCATTGATGTCGTTCCGTCAACAATAATCAAGGAAGAGAAGAAATAAAGGATAAAATTAAAGAAGATGATTAGGATGTTGAAAAAAATAAATGTTTTATTAACTAACTTTCTTAATATAATTAAATTAGGTAAATATATCTTATCTTAAGGACAAAGGGAGTATATGTTTATTGTTGTTTGATCTAATCAAATTATGACTAAAAGAATATAACTTTTCCGTTTTTCCGTTTTTGAGACGCATAAAAAAAAAGTCAGTTATGAAAGACTTTATAAAGTTAGAATATGACTACAAAAGAAATTAATTTCCACCACACACTTTAAGAAATTTGAAACAAATAATGAGCAGTCTCTTTCATTAACTATTAAAGTGTGGAAAATTTCAGATGTTGGATGGCTCTGAATGCGAAGGACGCTTTGTGCGTGAAGGCTGCGTCCCCGCCGCTCCTGGATGAACGCCACCGGGAAACGAAGAAGGTCCGGATTAGGACTGGGGGGATGGAAGAGGATGTGGAGGTCGAGCATGGAAGTGTTGACACGTTGATGGGGGATAGGGAGCCCACTGGGGCCCTTCTTACCGGAATAAGTTGCTTAATCTGGATAGGACTACTCAGACTAGCTGGGACCGGTGGAAGTTGTGGTGACCGAGAAGGACTTTCTAATTGGGAAGGATGGCGAGATCCCGTCCATTGACTTCTCTAAGGATGTTCGGGAGGCTTTGATGAAAGGGATGGAGAAGACTTTGATTATCAAACTTTTGGGTAGGACTATAACCTATGGTGACTTGTTGAAACGAACGGGGATTCTCTAAAAGCCAAAAGGTTCATACCAGCTTGTTGATATGGAGGGTAGCTTTTATTTTGCAACCTTCGACTTGAAGGAGGACTACACCAAGGTTCTCACAGGTGGTCCATGGATGATCTTTGGAGCCTATTTGATGGTGCAGCCATGGTCCATTGATTTTGACCCCCGTGGTACGATGGTCTCCAAGGTGGTTGCTTGGGCAAGAATCTCGAGCCTCTCGTTTCGATATTATCATAAGAGTACATTGCATGCAATTGGCAGATTGCTAGGAGAGGTGATTAAAATTGATTACATGACAGAGAGCCGAGGAAGGGAAAAGTATGCGCGTATAGTAGTGCTTATGGACCTGCAACAACCTCTTGTGCCCTGGATCAAGGTGGATGGGAAAACTTACGGTGTTGAGTATGAAGGTCTCCCTCTCATCTGTTTTTATTGTGGAAAGTATGGACACACGAAGGATAAGTGTAACAAGGTGACGCAGGTGGCAGTAATGGCTGAGGGGTTGCCATTGACGCAACCCATAAGGAGTGGCACGAGTTCCCCGATCAGGAGGTTGCCGGAGCCGGGTGAATCACCTTACGGAGCGTGGATGTAGGTACGCTACCCCAGAAAAGGACAGAAATCTGTAGCTGGGAAGGATGCGAAGAGTGGGGATTGCCTGACAGCAGCGGATCCCACTATAATGTTCTCTTTGAAGCCGAGGATATGGAGGCGGATGTGTCGCAAAATGGAGATACGACTTTAAAGGAGCGTAGTGCAGCGGAATTAGGAAAGGGAATTGAGTACTGTTGTTGATTCAGGGAATCAGCACCCCCACGTGGTGAATCAACACTCTAAGTGAGGCCCCACCCAGCCAAAGAGTGGCACGCCTAAAGTGATCCAAGAATATAGGAGGAAAATGCCAGCTACGGATTTGGGCTCCCAGATCCCTCCTCCTCCAACAAGGAGTCCACTACGAAGGCTGAAGCATCTGTTGGTGAACCAAACACTGGAAGTACATCGGGTAAGGACCTTAGCCCAGCGGAGAGGGGTAATGGATCCAATCAGTGGGAATCCGCATCTCAAAGTTGTGGAGGCCAAGTCAACTCTTGACGGGAGTAAACATATGGTGGTAGAATTACAACGTTGTCGAACAGCTCTAGAGGAGATTACCACACCGACTGGGGAGAATAGCGGGGACATGCAAGTGGACCTAGGGGCACGGGATGCACAGGGGAAGGATAAGGAAAATATTGCTCTGAAGCCCGTGAGTAAGAAACAGGTGAATCAGGGAATCAATTGCTCTGAAGCCCGTGAGAAAGAAACAGGTGAATCAGGGAATCAAACTACAGTCCGCCATCAAACGCGCTGAGGTCGGTCCTTTAAAGCTAAGTTGAATGCATGCATTAATTTTGATTGTAACATTGCCCTTTTGGATACGCACAATAATACCAAGTCAATTGTGAAATCAATAATTTTACTAATTTGCGTTGGAGCCAAGTGTTATGCATACATTGGTTTAAGGGAAAGTAATATATATTTTTTCCAAATAAATTTGATATTTGTGTTTTTAAATATTCCAGTCAGAAAGAAAATGAAAAATGAAATAATCATGTTGTTTGAAATATAATTAGTTACTTCACAAATAATATCGATAGTTTTCTTTTATAGAATTTCGACTATGAAAGTCTTTACCAATTAAAGCTATTATAACTACTAAATATAATTTTGTGTAAATATGAATTGGCAATTTCTTTTCTCCAAATAATGAATAGTCTCCTGTTTATTAACTATTCTTGAGTGAAAAATTTAAAAGTTGGGACAAAAATATCAATAAAGAAGTTGGAATCCCATTCTACAAGTTGGGAGTAAGCATGTGGTTGTTTATTAGTTTATTATCAAATTATTCTGTCAAATTTTTTTTTTCTTGACTTGTTTTGCTATATATCCTTTCATATAATCATTGCTATAATCCAACTTTTTAAAGTTGAATAATGACCGCCTCGTACAACTTTATAAGGTTTATAAAGTGTATTTTCAATTATATAATGTTAACAACGTTGTGAAAGAATGTTGACATAGCAAATTTAAATGATAGCTCGACAATTGAATACTAACAAAGCATACTTAAAATTTAATTATTCAAAGTTGTATCTCCTAAAGTGTAAAATAATTTTTTACATTGATTATGAGGTTCCTAAACACCTGTCAAACCAAACATATAGGTTAGCCAAAGCATCTTGATTATCAACTTTGCCAAATTTAACAAACATAATAACATATAGCTCCAAATAATGAAGTGGTATTGTGAAAAAAATCTCAAATTAAAGTTGGGACAAAAATAATACTAGTGGCAAAGAAGTTGGAATCCCATTCCACACGTTGTGACTAATTATGTGGTCATTTATTAGTCTATTTAATCAACTTTCATACACACCTATAAAACAAAGTAATCATTTGGTAGTCATAAAAGACTTTATAAAGTTAGAATATGACTACAAAAGAAATTAATTTCCGCCACACACTTTAAAAAAATTTAAAACAAAAAAATGAGAAGTCTCTTTCATCAACTATTAAAGTGTGGAAAATTTGAAAGTTGGAACCAAACTGATCGATAGCACAACCCAACTTTTAAAAGTGGAATGGTGAAAATCTTCCAAAAGATGTTGGAGCCAAGTCAATTGTAACATTGCCCTTTTCAAAACGCACAATAATACCAAGTCAATTGTGAAATTAATAATTTTACTAATTTGCGTTGGACCGAAGTGTTATGCATACATTGGTTTAAGGGAAAGTAATATATTTTTTCCAAATAAATGTGATATATGTGTATTTTAAACATTCATTATGAACGAAAAAATCAATAAATAAGAATTTTACTAATTTGCGTTGGAGCCAAGTTGAATGCATGCATTAATTTTGATTGTAACATTGCCCTTTTCAATACGCACAATAATACCAAGTCAATTGTGAAATTAAGAATTTTACTAATTTGCGTTGGAGCCAAGTGTTATGAGTACATTGGTTTAAGGGAAAGTAATATATTTTTTTCCAAATAAATTTGATATTTGTGTATTTACCTCCCCATTATTAATTTACAAAATATTATGTAACTACCTTTCCCTCTATCTATCTTTTATAACCGTATCTCATTATTATATTTTACTATTATTATTTTGTTTTTGTTTTAAGGCTACTATTTTGTTGATATGTTAGTCAGGGAAGACACTCATTGTCTGCTTTTATGCAGTTAAAAAGAGGCTTGTGCATGGCTTGCTTCTACTCTTGAGTTTTTATCAATTGAAATTGGCTATTCATTTAGGTAGAGATGAAGGGCATTTGAGGTACCTATATGGATGGTGATGAAATAACCATTGAAGAAACAAATATCCTATTATATTCGTTCCTTTTAAAAATCTCTAAGAGAATAATTAAAATATGGGATAAGGGTCTTAAATGCCATGGAAGTTTTCGCTTAGGAACACTGGTAAGACGGAAGTTTTTTTTGGACTAAAAATGCCATGGAAGTTCACAAAACGTAGCAATTTTACCCTCCGTTAATTTTGACCGTTAAGTTTAACTGAGTACACACGTGGCATGCCACCTCATCACACGTGGCATGCCACCTCATCAATCAAAAGTATCATTTTTGTCTTGGAAGTTTTCACCGATGAGCAATTTTACCTCGAAAGTTTTCACTAAGGAGCAATTTTGCTCCGGAAGTTTACAAAACGTAGCAATTTTGCCCTTCTGTCCCCCAATATTAAATTTGACTATTAAATCAGTCAAAGACCACACATGTCATGTTGTGAAAAGGTCAAATGTGGAGTCAGAGAAGGAGATTCTTGAGATGTTGAGCTCAAGGCGGCCATAATTTGTGAAGCTAAACTGGTCAAAGGGACTGAAAGGTCTATCACAAAATCTAGAGGAAGCATCACTTATGATCTAAGCAAATGATCATTCTATACAAACGTAAATATTATCACTATTGATTTGTTTTACTGAACCAATTTTTGGAATAATTCATTTATCGTTTTGCGTTTTATTTGTTTAGAGTATAAGTGATGCTTCCTCTGGGTTTTGCGACAGACCTTTCAGTCCCTTTGACCAGTTCGGTGTAATATCCTAAAAATCATATTTAGCATAACCACTATATTTTGATAAATAATACCTATTAAAATAGGTAAATATGTGGTCTCAAAAATGTTATAGCTTACCTAATTTAATTTAGAGAATTTTCTCCTAGAATTAAATAAACCAAAAGACCCAAATTTTCTAATCTTCAAATGGGGATCATAATACACCCTATAATTAAACATCTAGTTCTTATATAATCAAAGATAAACCATAAAGGGTTGTGAAAATGATTAATAATATTAAAGAACAATAAATGGATAATTAAATTTATATTAATTAGATTAGTTGCATAAATATTCATGGCTTATCTAGTGGCAACTAAAAAGGATTAGTTAGGAGTATATTGGCTTAATTAAATATCAAGGACCAATAAGGGTTCAATATTAGAATAAAATGAATTTCTAAGGGTCATAATTAATTTAAGAACCTATCATACTTTTACAAATATACCCTAATAACTCACATAAATGTTAGCAAATAATTACTAAAATACAAAGGTGAATTTATTATAATCTATTGATTATATTTCCATCTAAATTCCACTTTGGAATTAATAAACCAATGGTTAATTATAAAACTACATATTGAAGACAATAAAATGTGATATTAAATCACATAAAATAACAACTATTTTAAATGATCATAAGGCAAGAAAATAGCACATAAATTAGTAATTAATTTATAACCAAAAGTATGAAACCACTTAATTATATTAAAACAAATTAGCAACAATAAATGGACAAATGAGCTTGCAATAATTAAGGTTAATGGTAAAACACATGTAACTACCTATCGAGATATACTTTAGCCTAAATACAAGTGGTAGATGGAAATGAAAATAAATAGATATTAAAGGGAATAAAATACCTAATATTCATTGAATTTATGCCACAAATACACATATCAAGCTTGGGACAAATATCACCTTGATTTTATCCAATTCATATATTTAATTTTAAAATGATTAAAGGCAAATTAGAGACATCTAAGGGATGCAATAATTTTTGAAAATTAGAGGCTAATTATACATGAACATAATTAAGCCAATAAAAATGAAGAATTAAGCTTGTCTAATAAAGCACTAATTTCCATGGTTAGTGAACAAATCAATTAACCAATGACAAATGCAATCAAGAAGCATATAAGCAATTTGATTAAGGGGGATAATTAAGCTTCATCAAGGCTGCCCTAAAAGTCATCAATGACATCATAAACTTGTCAAAGAAGTAGGAGGGAACTTGTTGAAGAAGGGGGAGAACTTGTTGAACAAGGGAGAGAACTTGTTGAAGAAGGGAGGCAACTTGTTGAGGAAGGGAGAAAACTTGTTGAAGAAGGGAGACAACTTCTTGAAGAAGGGAGACAACTTGTTGAGGAAGTAGAGACAACTTGCAAGGTAAGTAAGGGCTTGAAATTTCCCTATAAATAGGAGGGCTTGCCCTCTTCATTCTTCACATCAAACTCAACCAAAGTAGATGAGTTTTAGAGAGGAAGAGAGTAGAGAGAATCATAGTGGGAAGCAAGAAGGAGGAGGAAGTTCTTCAAGGGTGAGTTTTCTTGTTCTTGAGTTCTTGTTTTAAATTGGGTTAAAGGTCATTTTTGCCATGGAAGTATTACTAATGGAGCGCCCAAAGACCCAAAGTTTTTCGGGTACCAAATTTGCCCTAAGTATTGAAAATGTATCAAATTTACCCAAAAGTGATGGAAGTCCATGTAGATCGTTAAAATGTGAGGTGGCATGCCACCTCATCACACGTGGCATGCCACCTCATCAATCAAAAGTATCACTTTTGCCCTGGAAGTTTTCATTCAGGAGCAATTTTGCCCTGGAAGTTTTCATTGAGGAGCAATTTTGCCCCGGAATTTACAAAAGTAGCAATTTTGCCCTTCTTTCTCTCGATATTAAATTTGACTATTAGATTAGTCAAAGACCACACATGTCATGCCTTGAAAAGGTCGAACTTAGAGTCAGAGAAGGAGATCATTGACAAGTTGAGCTCAAGACGGCCAAAATGTGTGAAGCCGAACTGGTCACAAGGACTAGAGTCGGGAAATTGGGCCAGCTCGGGCTTGAAAAATAAGCCAGAAATTTGAAATTGGCCCTGTAGGGCCTCGGGCTTAATCGGGCCGGCCCTACGGTTGTATAGACGATCATTTGCTTAGATCATAAGTGATGCTTCCCGTGACCGGTTCGGCTTCACAAATTGCATGCGCCTTGAGCTCAACATCTCAAGGATCTCCTTCTCTGACTCCAAGTTTGACCTTTTCAAGGCATGACATGTGTGGTCTTTGACTGATTTAATAGTCAAATTTAATATGCGGGAAAGAAGGGCAAAATTGATACGTTTTGTAAACTTCCGGGGTATAATTGCTCCTCAATGAAAACTTCCGGGGTAAAATTGCTTCTCAATGAAAACTTCCGAGGCAAAATTGCTCCTTAATGAAAACTTCCGGGGCAAAAATGATACTTAACTCTTATTGGTTGATGATGTGGCATGCCACGTGTCATGAGGTGGCATGCCACGTGGACACTTAGTCAAACTTAACGGTAAAAATTAATGGAGGGGCAAATTTGCTACCTTTTTTATACTTCCAGGGCAAATTTGGTACCTTTTTCATACTTCCGGGGCAAATTTGATACCCGAAAAACTTCCGGGTGCTGGGTGCTCCATTAGCAATACTTCCGTGGCAAAAATGACCTTTAACCCTTTTAAATTCATAGTAAGTTTATGTTTGATCTTTAAACCTTCCAAGAAGTTTTGATTTCAGGTTTTTATGGTTAAATATGTCTTTATTTTGAAAATATGATGAAAAATATTATGGAGTAAAATTTATCGAAGTTATAGATCAAAGCAGCGAAATTCTGGCAAAATTTACGGTTAGGCGTTTTTGAAAGTCAGTTAGAAAAAGTCCAATATCTTATGTTGAAGATGAAGTTCTAAAATTCTGAAAATTTTCATGGTTAAAGTAGACATAGAGATTTCTAAATATACCTAGAGTGTGTCAATTGGAGTTTTTTGCAAGGAGATAAAAATTGTAGAAAATAGGCTACGAAATTCTGGAATATTTCTGGGCAAGATATGAACACGTGAAAACTGGGAATTTTTCTTACATTCTGGGAAAACCTTAGTATTTTTTCTCCAAAATAGACATCCTAAGGAGTCCAGGGAATCTTACAGATCATCGTTTCAATATTTGTAGAATTAATTATGAATTTTCAAATTTAACGAAAATTCTTCCCCGAAATGCTGAATCAGCGTTTTTGAAAAAATAAAGGGATATAATTGGAGTAACAAATCCACCAGGGGTAAAAAGGCCGGTAGTGGCTAGAATATCTCTTAAGATGTTATTTACGAGGTAATAATGCGATAATACTATTATAGGATATCTGGGAAAATCGGGAGATGTACCGACCAAGCAAGCGTACCGCTATCCGAACGGACTAAGGTACGTACGCGTATTGTAACACTAACTCTGATGCTTATTGTATGCTTATATGTGATAGATACTTTCATAAAGACATGAACGGGACTTTGTCTTGGACATGCACCGTTACTAAGTTTATGGGGCTTAGATCACTACATATACATTCAGCTTTACACGGGTTATAGTCTTGATAATACCGTTGAGTTTTTCTAGCGCTGAGGACACGTGGATTCATGGCACTAGAGAGTGCAGACTATTGGTGTTGTGTGGAAAAGAAAAGATATTGTTATTGTTTGTTTGATTGTTGCTGTAATGTCATGAATATCTGTCATACATATATTGTCATACTTAAGCATGATGTTAACCGTTACATGAGGTCCGATGGGCATTAGACCTCAGCTCTTACCATAGCTTCAGGGTTCGGGGAACCAAGGACCGAACACAGGAGTAAGCAGAGTAAACAGCACGCGTAAAGACCCGACTGAAGATCCTATTTTTAGACTTGTACCGTTATGACATTACTCGGATAAATGTACCGTACATTATGAATGACGGATACACCACAGCTAATGGTATATCGCTTACTCACTCTTTTACTTGCGATGCTCTACTCGATGAAAAAAAAAAAAAGATTCCGCTCTTGAAAAATGGGATGTTACATTCGGCTTCACAAATTCGCGCCTTGAGCTCAACATCTTAAGGATCTCCTCCTCGACTCCAAGTTTGACCTTTTCAAGGCATGACATGTGTGGTCTTTGACGATTTAATAGTCAAATTTAATATTGGGGACGAAGGGACAAAATTGCTACGTTTTGTAAACTTCGGGCAAAATTGCTCCTTAGTGAAAACTCCGGGTAAAATTGCTCCTCAACGAAAACTTCGGAGGCAAAAATGATACTTAACTATTTTGATTGATGAGGTGGCATGCCATGAGGTGGCATGCACTGTGCTTAAACTTAATGGTCAAAATTAATGGAGGGGCAAAATTGCTACGTTTTGTGAACTTCCGTGGCATTTTTGGTCCAAAAAACTTCCGTCTTACCAAGGTGCTCTGAGCGAAAATTTCCATGGCATTTAAGATCCTTATCCCATTAAAATATCAAATAAAATATTTACTAAATTTAATAATTTATAAAATATTATGTAATTACCTTCCCCATTATATATCTCTCATAACCTCATTATTATAATTTATAAAATATATATTATTTTTAATGTTTTCAATATGCTATTTTGTTGATATGTCCTCTACTTTTTTTATATGGTTAACATTTGAATGGTAGGGAAGTTGATAGTTAAAACTCGAAACATTAAGGTCCTAGATTTAAAATTTTAAAGGTTAGGGAGATGATGTGCAACTAATTCAAAGTTCAAGGAAGTTTAGTGTATTTTAGCCAACAAAGTTTTATGATTTTATGTACTCTCTCATGTTCTTAATATAAGACATATTTGAAGAGTTAATCTTGATCTTAAATGTAGAACCTATTTTTTATATTTTTCAATATTTTCTTAATTTATTCCCATTGATGCCGCTCCGTCAACAATAATCAAAGAAGAGAAGAAATGAATGATCAAATTAAAGAAGATGACTAGGATGTTGGAAAAAATACATGTCCTATTAACTAACTTTCTCAATATAATCAAATTAGGTAAATATGTCTTATCTTAAGGACAAAAGGGAGTATATGTTTATTGTTGTTTGATCTAATCAAATTATGACTAAAAGAATTTAACTTTTCCGTTTTTGAGACGCATAAAAAAGAGTCAGTTATGAAAGACTTTATAAAGTTAGAATATGACTACAAAAGAAATTAGTTTCCACCACACACTTTTATAGAGTTTCGACTATATATGTAAGACTTTACAAATTAAAGCTATTATAACTACAAAATATAATTTTGTGTAAATATAAATTGGTAATTTCTTTTCTCCAAATAATGAATGGTCTCCTTTTTATTAACTATTCTACAAGTTGGGACAAAAATATCAATAAAGAGGTTGGAATCCCATTCTACAAGTTGGGACTAAGCATGTGGTGAATGACCGGCTTATACAACTTTATAAGGTTTATAAAGTGTATTTTCAATTATATAATGTTAACACCGTAGTGAAAAGTTGTGAAAAATGGTGACATAACGAATTTAAATGATAACTCGACAATTGAATATTAACAAAGCATGCTTAAAATTTAATTATTCAAAATTTTATCTCATAAAAATTTTATTATAAATAATTTTTTAAAAATTGATTATGAGGTTTGTAAACACCCTTCATATGACCAAACATATGGGTTAACCAAGCATCTTGATTATAACACATACAAATATAGTGCGCTTTATATGCCTGTCAACTACGGCAAACATATAGCTCGAAATAATGAAGTGGTATTGTGAGGAAAATCTAAAAGTTGGGATGAAAATGATACAAGGGGCAAAGAAGCTAGAATCCCTTCTACACGTTGTGACTAATCATGTGGTCAACAGCCACGACAGTGCTCTTATGCCCATCAGCTACGACAAACATATAGATCTAAATACCCTATTATAAAATTTTCTTAAGGGAATAATCAAAATATTAAATTAAATATTTACTAAATATTTAGTACCTACCTTCCCCATTATTACTTTACAAAATATTAAATATTTACTAAATATTTTGTATCTACCCCCCATTATTAATTTAAAAAATATTGTGTAACTACCTTTCCCTCTATCTATCTTTCATAACCGTCTCTCATTATTATCTTTTATTATTATTATTTTGTTTTTGTTTTAAGCCTACTATTTTGTTGATACGTTAGTCAGTAAGACACTTACTGCTCTGCTTTTATGTAGTTAAAAAGAAGCTTGTGGCTTCTACTCATGAGTTTTTATCAATTGAAATGGGCTATTCATTTAGGTAGAGATGAAGGGCATTTGAGGTACCTTTATGGATAGTCATGAAATAACCATTGAAGAAACAAATATCCTAATATATTCGTTCCTTTTAAAAATATCTAAAAGAATAATGAAAATATTAAATAAAATATTTACTAAATATTTTGTACCTACCTTCCCCATTATTAATTTATAAAATATTGTGTAATTACCTTCCCCATTATATATCTCTCATAATTGCCCCTCATTATTATCTTTATTATATATATATCTATATTTATTTATTTTATTTTAATGTTTTCATTTTGCTATTTTGTTGATATGTCAGCTAGAGAGACGTTTACTCCTCTACTTTTATATGGTTAACATTTGAATGGTAGGGAAGTTGATACTTTAAACTTGAAACATTAAGGTCCTAGATTTAAAATTTTAAAGGTTAGGGAGATGATGTGCAACTAATTCAAAGTTCAAGGAAGTTTAGTGTATTTTAGCCAACAAAGTTTTATGATTTTATGTACTCTCTCATGTTCTTAATATAAGACATATTTGAAGAGTTAATCTTGATCTTAAATGTAGAACCTATTTTTTATATTTTTCAATATTTTCTTAATTTATTCCCATTGATGCTGCTCCGTCAACAATAATCAAAGAAGAGAAGAAATGAATGATCAAATTAAAGAAGATGACTAGGATGTTGGAAAAAATACATGTTCTATAAACTAACTTTCTTAATATAATCAAATTAGGTAAATATGTCTTATCTTAAGGACAAGAGGGAGTATATGTTTATTGTTGTTTGATCTAATCAAATTATGACTAAAAGAATTTAACTTTTCCGTTTTTGAGACGCATAAAAAAAAGTCAGTTATGAAAGACTTTATAAAGTTAGAATATGACTACAAAAGAAATTAATTTCCACCACACACTTTAAGAAATTTGAAACAGACCCAAGTCTTCCGAACCTAACAATGGAAACGGTGGGGGAGACAAGGGTAAGGAGTCCATCAAGGGAGGAGCGGGTAAGTCTTCCCAGAAGGACAAGTGAGATTTTGCTATAGTACTACCTGATCTCTGGTGATCAGTCCCTATTGTAAACCAAAAAAATAAAATAATGAGCAGTCTCTTTCATTAACTATTAAAGTGTGGAAAATTTGAAGGTTGGAACCAAACTGATCGATAGCACAACCCAACTTTTAAAAGTAGAATGGTGAAAAACTTTCAAAAAAAAAAAGCTGAATGCAATAATTTTGATTGTAACATTGGCCTTTTTAATACGCACAATAATACCAAGTCAATTGTGAAATTAATAATTTTACTAATTTGCGTGGGAGCCAAGTGTTATGCATACATTGGTTTAAGGGAAACTAATATATTTTTTTCGAAATAAATGCGATATTTGTGTATTTTAAATATTCCTTATAGACCAAAAAAATCAACAATTTATTTAAATATGGACGATATTTTCTTGGCACTGTGTAAAATAAAATGATATAATATATAGTTTGAAAATATTTTATAACCTTAAAATATGTTTTGAGCTGAAAAATAAAATTGGGTTAAGATATTACAAGAAGGAGGTGAATTTTGGTCAAGTGAGGGCCCCAAAGTGACATTATAAATAGTAGCTCTTTTTTCAAGAATTGTATGTCCAATGACCAAAACAAAAAATTTCTTAGCAAAAACCTCTTTGATTGACGTCGTCATGGATGGTTCATGCAATATTGTTTTGTTCATTTTTGTTTGGTTACTTACCTTATCAAATGTTGATTTATCCATTTGCAATGCATCCAGTGAAGTTCAATGCATTCCAATTGAGCAAGATGCTTTAATTCAGATGAAGCGTCATCTCTCAGATCCTTCAAACAGGCTTGCCTCTTGGTCTCCTAATGAAAATTGCTGCAACTGGGCTTTAGTTGTTTGCCACAACATCACTGGCCATGTTCTTGAGCTTCACCTCACAACTCCACCTCCTCTTGAGTTCAATAACATGACTATATACGAGACATCAAGGCTTGGTGGTGAGATACATCCTTCTTTGCTTGACTTGAAGCACTTGAATTATTTGGATTTGAGCGGTAACGATTTTGCAAATATGCAAATTCCTTATTTTCTTGGCTTAATGACAAGCTTGACATATCTTAACCTATCTAATGCTGGGTTTGGTGGAAGCATCCCTCTTCAATTTTGGAATCTTTCCAATCTCATCTATCTTGATCTTGGAGCCAATTTTTTGGAAGGAAGCCTTCCTCATCAAATCGGAAAGCTATCCAATTTGCAATATCTTGATCTCGGAGGTAATGGATTTAATGGAAGCATTCCTCTTCAAATTGGAAATCTCTCCAATTTGCTCAATCTTGATCTCATAGGCATTGAATTTAGTGGAAGCGTTCTTCATCGGATTGGAAACCTCTCGAATCTAATCAATCTCCATCTTGATCCTATGTTGTCTACATCTGTTGAAAATCTTCAATCTATTTCAACTCTTTCTTCTCTGCAATATCTTGAGCTGAATTTTGAATACCCATCCAATTCCTTTGATTGGTTGCAGGTTCTACATTCACTTCCCTCTTCTTTGAGAGAGTTGCACTTGTTTGGATATGATTTCAGCCATCATTTTGATCCATTCACATTGAACTTATCATCTCTGAGTGTGCTTCATATTTCTAATCCTCTTGATTTCGGCACTTCATTGATCCCAAATTGGATATTTCAACTTAAAAAATTAGTTCATCTTCAATTGACTAATTGAGTTAGTCAATCTTCTATCCCAGAAGGTATTCAAAACTTGACTCTCCTTCAACATCTTGATTTATCTAACAACCAGTTCAACTCATCTATCCCCGATTGGTTGTACAGTTTGAGTCATTTGAAATCTCTCATTCTCTCTCAAAACTCATTAGTTGGCTCAATTTCTAGTAATATTGGAAACTTGACTTCTCTTGTTACTCTTGATTTGACTGGTAATATTTTAGAAGGGCCTATTCCAATTTCTGTGGGAAATCTTTGCAAATTGAAAAAACTGACTTTTTCACAAAATAAGGGCAACCAAGAAATCTCAGAAATATTAAAAATTCTTTCAACAGGATGTGCTTCCCAAGCACTGGAGATTTTTTATATGAGAGGTTCTCAATTATCTGGCTATCTCAATGAACATATTGGTTTTCTCAAAAATCTTGTTGAACTTGATCTTTCTCTCAACACCATTCAAGGTCCAATACCTAGCTCAATGGGAGATCTTGCATCTCTAAAATATCTTGATCTATCCAGCAATGCTATTCAAGGTGCACTTCCTAGCTCATTAGGAAATCTTAAATATTTGATATATCTTTCTCTTGGGGGCAACACTATTAACAGTTCAATTCCCATATCATTTGGAAATTTAATATCTCTGGTGCATCTTGATCTCTCTGAAAATCAATTTGTTGGAAATCCTTTTGAAATTCTGGAATCACTCTCTAAATTGAATAGACTTTCTTTGGGATATAATCTCTTTGAAGGAGTTGTCAAAGAAGCCCACCTTTTTAACTTTACCCAACTGGAAAGATTCTTAGCAGAGAAAAACAAACTCACTTTAAAGGTTGATCCTAATTGGAATCCTTCTTTTCAACTTCTGCGCAAGCTAAGTTTGGCTTGTTGGAATTTAGGTCCCCAATTTCCATCATGGATTCAATCCCTAAAGCGTCTTGATTATTTGGACATCTCTGAGACCAAGATTTGTTATTCTATTCCAACTTTGTTTTGGGACACAATTGGCAATCTTCAGTATTTGAATCTCTCCCACAATGATATTGATGGAGACCTTTCGAATATAGTGATAAACATCACTACTTTCTATGGTGTTGTTGATCTAAGCTCAAATAAATTAAATGGCCAATTACCTTATGTATCACAAAATGTGACATACATAGACCTTTCAAGCAACAGGCTTTCAGGATCCATTGCTAACTTCTTGTGTCATAAACAAGAGGAGACAAAGTGGTTAAGCGTTCTTAATTTGGCATCAAATAATTTATCAGGTAGAATACCAGATTGTTGGATGAAGTGGCCATATTTGTTGATAGTGAACTTAAAAAGCAACCATTTCATTGGAACCTTGCACACATCTATGGCATCCTTGCTGGAGTTGCAAATGCTGAACATTCGCAATAATAATTTTTCTGGAAATTTTCCACGCTTTCTGAAGAACAAAACCAACTTGATTTCATTGGATCTAGGAGAGAATCAATTTTTCGGAATGGTTCCATCTTGGGTTGGACAAAGGTTTTCAAATTTAAAGATTCTTGTTCTGAGATCAAACAAATTCTCTGGTTCAATTCCTCATCAAATTTGCAATATGAGTGTCTTACAAATCTTGGACCTTGCTCATAACCAGTTGACAGGATCCATACCAGAATGTGTCAACTATTTGAGTGCCATGTTGGTAATAAATAGTACTTTAAATTCTTACATTTCTTTTGGCGCAATTCATTACAAGAATTATGACACAGTTGAAGCTACTCCATTCTCAGTCTTAGTTGAAGCATTATTGTTGAAAGGAAGAGTTTATGACTATAGCACCAACCTTGGTCTCGTCACAAGCATCGACTTCTCAAGCAATGAATTATCTGGAGAGATACCAATGGAACTGACAAGACTCAAGGGACTCCATTATCTAAACCTTTCAAATAATCAATTTATTGGCCATATTCCTCAAAATATTGGCAACATGGAATCATTAGAGTCTTTGGATTTTTCAAGAAATCGTCTTTTAGGTGAAATCCCACCAAGCATATCCAAATTGAGCTTTTTGAACTTGCTAAACTTGTCTTACAATGATTTGATGGGAACAATTCCCACGGGGACCCAAATACAAAGCTTTGAAGCATCAAGTTTTGTTGGAAATGATTTATGTGGTCCTCCACTCAACAACAGTTGTTCATCAAACAGCTCCAACAACAAAGTAGACAAAGACAGAGAAGTTGATCATGTGAATGGAATCAATTGGTTCTTTGTGAGCATGGCATTCGGATTTATTGTGGGATTTTGGGCAGTGGTAGGCCCTGTACTCTTTAATGCTTCATGGAGGTATGCTTATTTCCAATTCATTGATAGGATGTGGTATAAATTGCAATCTCGTTGCTACTACTGAGAAGAAACTAAGGCCAAATCTGCATTTGGGATGTTGGTGTTCTTAGAAGATAAGTGGTTTATTATCTCTCTTGTAATCATATTATGCTTTTCTATAATGAGGCAGTAGAAGAAATAAACTTGTTTGTAAAATATTGTGTAGTTCAACTTTGAATGTCACATCGTTGTATAATATATTTAATGTGATGAAACTGTTTTTGTTTTTATAGCTGTATTATCGATTAATCTAAGCATGTAGTATGTATGTATGTAAGTGCAAAAATCTTGATATAATTTTGAATATGTTCATGCAAGTTTCAATGAGAACATTTATCTTAAGAGAAGGTCATCATGTGCATTTAGAAAAATAAGTCTAATTTTGACGTAAAAATTGATGACGGAGTGTAATGATGTAGAAGCATTAAAGATTATTGAAAAAAATAAAAAAAGAAATTTCGATCAATAATTTATAACACTAGTTGGGCCCAAATCTCTTCAATGTTGGATTTGTAAGCTTGATCTTCATACTGATTTGCAAGTGCATCTTTGAATTTGGTGGCATTGAACTCATGGCAATGATATATGTTTGAGCATAAAAGCCATGCCGATATACTAGCTGTTGAGGTAAAATCTCTGCTATATGTATGGTCTGACTTTTTGTTTGAATATTATGTACATATGTTAAGGTTCATAATAATCATTGGGGATTTCAAAAAATCTTTTTCGATCACCCACACAACAGATGCAAACCAAAGTAAAGTCGAGATAGAGAAGAGCTTCACACATAGGATTTTTACTGGTTTGGTCTAATTCCTTGACCTACGTCCAGTACCCAGACTCTCTGGGATTTTCTACTATCACTCAATCACAATTACACACTCTGTACTCAGGATGATCCTTTCTCCCTAGGACTCACTCCCCCTTACAAGCTGTAATTGTATACAATCATGTACACTCTCTGTACTCAAGAGTTATCCTCTCCCTAGGATACACTCCCCCTTACAAGTTGTACTCTGGTTATCCCAATCTCCAAGTCCCATGACTTGAGATTCTTACAATGAATGATATACAAGAAACAAACTCTCTATAAGAGTAGATATTGATAAACACTGAAGTGCAATGTATCAAAGATACAAATACAGAAAATAAAGCAGTAAAAGACTAAGCTTGAATGTGTACGTTTTGTATCTATCTTCTCTACTGGGAAACTTCAAATCTTCAGCTATTTATAGTGATTTGAAGTAGTTGAACGTTATAGATTCGTTAAGGCTTCAACCCATTCGAAAATATAGCTGTTATGGGTGTTTCTCCATGAATCTATCTGCTATGACCACTTGCTGTTTGAATATAGATGTTGGGAACTTTTGCAGATTTGAATATTTGAATTTTGGCTCTTTCCATGTGGTCTTGTTTGAAGAATGATGATGTTCAGCTTTAGTTGGTGGAGGCCTTATTGTCTACAATAAGGCTTTCGCCGAAGAGGATGATGTGTGTGTATAGTGTCACTAAATGTAAATAATTCAGGGTTAGAATGTGTGCACCTTAGGGTTTGACCTATGTATTTATAGGGAGGACCTCAGGTTGGAAAGCATGGGCCCTAGTATCATAACTGCTGGATCTATCTTACGATAAGATAGATCTCCCTTGATTATAGGTATGATCTTCCTTGATTATAAGCAGATCCTGGCAGGTGATATATTCTTTACTGGATTACATCGCTATTGGGCCTAACATAGGAGTAGGCCTAGTACAGGTCCGTAACACAAACATTAAGACATAGTTGATGGACATACTTTCTAATTATGTCTTCCAATTAATGTTACATTCTTAATTGGAGCTACTTTCAAGGTATTCCATTCCTGAGAATGATCAAAGGCCCCTTTGAACTATTTCTAGGTTTTGTGATGATATGGAATATAATATACATTGAATTGATTAACTTTCTATCCTCTATTTTCCCTCTTCGGGGGATAAATCGGGCCATGGAAGCTACAGGCTAAAGAATTTAGTGCGAGGGTAAGCCAATGTTTTACCTTCTTCGGTCACAGTAAGAAGTAGGGTCCCCAGAGCGACTGTCGTAGCGACTCATGATTCGTTGATGAAGAACGTGATTCGCATTGACTCTATGGGCAGAAGTTGCAGGTGCCAGAGAACTTGAAAGGAAAGGAGAACAAAGCGAAACCTCTACAACAACAGGCTCTCCCTCTAGCAATGGGAAAGCTAAACCTACCTGGTCTCCACAACAAGATGATTGCATACTCCAGTGCTTGGATGACACGTATACAAGAAAGAGCCTTTCCAAAACATTTCTTCCGTCATTGTGTTGTTATAGAAAATCCAGGTTTTAACCGGTTTTTTACTTTTTGAGACTAAAAAAAGAGTACCAGCATCGTTATACTCGTCATTAAATTTCTAATCAAAATTTGACTTATGTTTGCTGAATGAACCCGATGACCTTTAATTTGTTAGTTCTATATGTGTTTTGATGATAACTGACAATTGTAAACATGTATGGATGTTTTTGGATAGGCTAAGGGTTTGTTTAAAACTTGTTGATTTCAACCAAAAACATTCTGTCAGCGCCAAACTCGAGCCTAGATTTGGCAAACTCGAGTTTGCTACTGACAGAGGGCAAAACTCACCAGTTTGTGTTTTAAACTCGAGCCTGAACCTGATTTCTAAACTTGAGAGTTTTCCAAAGTTTTCTCATATTTTGAGTAAACTCGAGTTTACTCTTGGAAACTCGAGTTTGTGAGAGACCGAGAGTTTTTGAATGAGAAACAATTTTTAAACTCGAGACTACGGTTTTCTAAACTCAAGTTTGCAACCTCCGAGAGAAGATTTCAAAGAGTTTACAAAATATGTAAACTCGAGTTTGTGGAGACAAACTCAAGTTTGTTTGGTGGGAAGAATTTTCAAATGAAGAATTTTCATAAACTCGAGGCTACTTCTTTTTTAGCAGAGTTTTCCATTGACTTGAAAATCTACAAGAGTTTACAAAACCTGTAAACTCGAGTTTGACGTTTCAAACTCGAGTCTATCATTTTTATGTAGAGTTTTGACAAAGGTTTGAAAAACACACTAGAGTTTACAAAACATGTAAACTCGAGTTTGTAGTTGCAAACTCGAGTTTTCGCTTGGCCGAGAGCTTTCAACGTTTTATAACTTAAGCAAACTCGAGGCTACTTCCTTAAACCTCAAGTTTTCCTCTGGCCGAGGTTTGTCTAAAGTTTTCTTAGTAAGAAAACTCAAGTTTAAGTTTCTAAACTCGATTTTGCGCCTTACATAGAGCAATGTGATTTTAATTTGAGAAAACTCTAGAGTTTGCACTGGAACCTTTGGTTTGTGCTTTAAGAACTAAAATTGATTTTTGACATGAATAGTGTCAAACTCAAGTTCAGTCACTTATAGACTCCATTTTGTGTTTTGCTCAAAATGTCTTCAAAACTGGATTCACGATGGTTTCTTCGATAGAAGTCTAAACTCAAGTGTAGACATGCAAACTCGAGTTTGGTCTTGAAGAAAATTGACAAACTCCAGCCTATCCATTGCAAACCTCTGGTTTGGTCCATACAAAGGCTAAACCTCAATTTAAATGATAAGCAAACTTGAGGTTAGCTATGCAAACTCGAGTTTGGAACATCATAACAGATTAACGCAGTTTTATTTAAAATGTTCAGTTTGATTTATACATTGGCTTGAATTTGTGAATTGGTTGTATATGTTTTTTTATATGATTCTTATCTATATTTCTAACCAGTCTTAACCAGTTTGCTTGTGAGATTTCAGAAGATTTGGAATTGCTTTAAAAGTCAAATTAAGCAACTCAATGTGCAACTTGTATTATTTTAATATATCTTCTAAAACAAAGCAAATGGAAGACAAATGACAGAGATAGACAACCATTTCTCAATGCAGACAATAAGGCCTCCACCAACTAAAGCTGAGCATAATCATTCTTCAAACAAGACCACATGGGAAGAGCCAAGATTCAAATATTCAAATCTGCAAAAGTTCCCAACAGCTATATTCAAACAGCAAGTGGTCACAGCAGATAGATTCATGGAGAAACACCCATAACAGCTATATTTTCGAATGGGTTGAAGCCTCAACGGATCTATAATGTTCAATACTTCAAATCACTATAAATAGCTGAAGATTTGAAGTTTCCCAGCAGAGAAGACAGATACAAAATGTACACATTCAAGCTTAGTCTTTTACTACTTTATTTTCTGTATTTGTATCTTTGATACATTGCACTTCAGTGTTTATCAATATCTACTATTAAAGAGAGTTTGTTTCTTGTATATCATTCATTGTAAGAATCTCAAGTTGTGGGACTTGGAGATGGGATAGTCAGAATACAACTTGTAAGGGGGAGTGTATCCTAGGAGAGGATAACTCTTGAGTACAGAGTGTGTATCTGATTGTATACAATGACAGCTTGTAAGGGGGAGTGAGTCCTAGGGAGAAAGGATCATCTTGAGTACAGAGTGTGTAATTGTGATTGAGTGATAGTAGAAAATCCCAGAGATTCTGGGTACTGGACGTAGGTCGAGGAGTTGGACCGAACCAGTATAAATCCTATGTGTCAAGCTCTTCTTCTCTATCTCCACTTTACTTTGGTTTGCATCTGTTGTGTGGGTGATAGAAAAATAGTTTTTGAAATCTCCAATTCACCCCCCTCTTGGTGATTTCATTCACTTTCATTTGGTATCAAAGCTTTGGTTATCTATTTGAAGGATTAACATCCTAGATCAAAGATCCAATGGAAGGAATTCTACCCGACGGAGCTTTAATCAACAGACCACCAGGTTTCAGTGAAGAACATTATTCCTTCTGGAAAGTTAAGTTCAGAGTCATTGTTATGGCAACTGAATTTGATTTATGGAATGTGTTCGAGAAAGGTGATTATAAGCCATCGGTCACTATAAATGGAGTTAAAAGAGACAAGCATGAAGAAGAGTTTGATGAAAATGACAGGAGACTTGTTACTCTCAACAGCAAAGCCATTTTAATGCTTCAAAGTGCTCTTAGTCATCAAGAGTTCTTCCAGATTTGCAATCTAACGAACGCAAAAGACATGTGGAAAGCATTGGAGATTGCATACGAAGGAACCTCTGGTATTAAGGAGAATCGTATCAACACATTGACAACTGAATATGATCTCCTACGTATGAAGGCTGGAGAATCCATAAGAGAATTTCAACTTCGTTTTACTCATCTGGTAAATCAATTATCAGCTTTAGGTAAAACATAAGATCAAAATTCTCAAGTCAGGAAAATCCTCAATGTCCTGACAAAAGATTGGGAAGCTAAAGTCATAGCAATCGAAGAAGCCCGTGGAGAATCAATGCAATCAGTAGCTACTCTATTCAAAAGCTTATCGAATACGAAGGCAAGCTCAAATTCAAGAAGGGCTTAGACGAAATTAACGATGATAGAAAGAAAGGTATTGTTTTGAATCTTTGTGATAGAGAAACCCAATGAGGAAGATGAAGATGATGAAGAGATGGCTATGTTTGTGCAAAAATTCAAAAAATTCTATAAGAGAAATCAAGGCTTTAGAAACAGATTTCAGAGAGGAACTTCAAGGAACAAACAAGACCAAATCATTTGCTACGAATGTGAGAAGCCAGGCCATATCAAGTCTGAATGTCCTCAGCTGAAGGCTGAAGAAAAGGAGAAAAATGCAAAATTCAACCACCTCAAGAAGAATGCTTATATATCTGCCTTATGGGGAGATAGCTCTTTAGATGAAGAAAGTGATGAGGAAGAAGTAGCAAATGTTTGTCTAGTTGCTGAAGAACAATATGAAAATAACGATGAGGTAAATGATTCTGAACCTTCCTATGATGAATTGTTTTCTGAATACAATGAACTATACTCTGAATTTGAAAAACTTGCAAAGGAGTTCATTGTTTCCAAAATGAAAATTAAATTGTTGGAAGAACAAGTTCAAAATAATTTGTCTCCTACATCTGTTTGTGAAAATATTTTTGAAAACCATTGCAAAAAGATTTCGGAAAAAGTCTGTGACAATTCTTTGTGTTTTAGAGAAAAGAAATTTACATATTACAAGAACTCTTGAGAAATTCACTAGAGGTAGTGAAATGCTCAAAGTTATTTTAAAACAGCAAAGGTTCACAAATGACAAATCAGGGATTGGTTATAAACCTGATTTTGATAAGAAGAAAGACAAGAAGAAACTTGGACAAAAATCTTATATGAACTATTTTCAAAAATCAGTCCATTCTTCAAATCCTTTTGCTCATTGCAACTATTGCAATCGTAAAGGCCATGCTATTTCTTCATGTTTTCATAAAAAGGAAAGGAAGAGCAAGCCTGTAGGAAATTATCAATGGGTACCAAAGGGAACTTATGTTTTCCCTAAGGCTCAAATTAACCCAGAAGGACCCAAGCATAAATGGGAACCAAAATGTCCATCTGTTGCTTTGTGTGTGCAGATTGATTCCAAAGAGAATGGACATAAAGGGATTAAGAATCAGAAAAATCCTTATGCACCGAAAAGGAGATCCTCTCAAGTACCAAGCAGAAGACACGTGAAATCTAGACCCCTTGAGAGAACTTTGCAGACACCTATGAAACAGTGGCTAAGCAAAGTTGATCTTTGAAGAACCTAAGAATCTAGATGTGTTTTATGCAGGATATTTATCATGATTAAAATCTCTGACAGTCTAGTAAAGTTTGCTATCAAGAGGTGCAAACTCGACCCTACCCAAGTTAAACTCGAGCTTGAGACAACTAGAGAGGAGATGAAAGTCTGAAGAAAGCCAAACTCGAGCCTATAAGTGAGCAACCTCGAGTTTAGCTTAGACAGAGAGGAATCCTGAACCTGACAATACAAGGAAATTCAAGCCTAAAACTAATGACCTCGAGTTTACGGACACAAAGAGCAACCAAGTTCAGAGGATTTCACGAACTCGAGTCTGTAAGTATTAAACTTGAGTTTGGAAGTGAAGTTCAAGAGTTCTCACATACACTCTTAAAGTCCAGGTTAGTTCAGGTTTATGAAAACTCGAGCCTACACTTGTAAACTCGAGTTTGTCACGGTTTTCATTTATATTAAAACCTGATTGTTCCTCTTCACTTCACTCTACCCTCGAGTCTAAACCTAAATCCTCTCAAGTTCTCTCATCCTCTTTGATAAAACCCTGAAGATAATGGCTCCAAAACGCCCTGCAACCTCCAATACTCAAGAATCTGACCGAGAAGAGACTCAATCCACACCTCAACCACAAACAGATGACCTGTAAGAGTAAAAACTCACCTAGATCATTTCAGGTTTGGAATAGACAATGAAATTCCAAGAGTACCTTCGACTAAACCTCTCACACCACTCAAGAGGAAGGAAATAGAATTTAAGAAGCGAACTGAGGCTCTGAAGAAAACAACAAATCAGGAAGAAACTTCTACTCCTTCCAGAACGAAAGGAATTGTACTTGAGAAGCAACCTGAGCCTTCTAAGAAGACAGTCGACCAAGAACAAGCTACTGGGAAAGGCAAAAAGCAAGTTCCAGAAGTTACTGAGACTCCCAGGGTGAAACAGAAGCCGAGGAAGAAGAAGAAATCATCTCAGCATTCAGTTCCTACACCAGGGCAAGCAAGTTCTCAAGCCCCCTCTGCTTCTCAGGAACAAGAACAATATGCTCCTCAGGTATCCAAGGATAATCCCACTCTATTTGAGATTTACATTCATACTAGAATACCTAGAGGATTCACAGAGGAACCATGTAGGATGACTAGTGATGAAGGTGCTAAATTTAAAGAGAAATTCGATAATAAATCCTTTTGTCCAATTGTCTCTGTTGATTTGGCAAAACTAAAAGAGGACAATAACCTTGACCTTTCCCCCTGGCTCAAGCAATTTGAACCTCTGATTTCTATTAGAGCTCCATACAGTCCAAAACTTGTCAAAGTGTTTTACTTCCACATGCAAACAGACAACCTACTGGATGGAGATGGAAATTTAATAGAGGAAAGGATAACAACAAAATTTAGGGGATAGAAGATTATAATTTCCCCTTCCTACTTAAACTCTCTTCTGCAAATTTCCAACCCCCCACCTGTTTCATACTTGAGCTACACTCAACAGGAGATATATGGTTTGCTGAGACCCAATGAGCCAATTCCTGAAGGATTAGAGATTCTAGACCTCACACCTGCATCTATGCCTTCAAGGAATCGTGCAATATGGTACATATACACTAGGGATCTTCTGCAAAAAAGGAGGAAACTTCACTCATTTCGCAAAGAAAGATTTCCCTATCTTTGCATCCATTATTGATCATAAATCTCACAATGTTGGGTATTGGATTTTCCAAGAAATGTCCAAATTTTGTTTCACCTCAAGGAAAACCTCCCAAATCCCCTTCCCAAGTCTCATTTCAGTGATTCTGTTTCATGAAAGATTTGGTACCTGCCTGCCAATGAACCACCAGAAAAACCTATAGAATTTGGCAGACTATACTGAATTTAATGGGCATAAATCTGGAAGAAGGGTCAGATCAATCCAGAGCTCCTCCTCCTTCAAGGCCAACAAGATCAAGAGCCACTTACTCTAGAGTACAAGAAGCTCAGAGTGCTCCTCCTCCTCCTCAGCCTGTACCTTCTGACTTTGATACAAGAGCCAAAGAAATTGTTGACAAAACAATTTCTGATTTAATTGATAAGGTGGAAGCTGAAGTAGGGAGATTAGTAACTGAGGTCACTAAAGGAAATAGTGATCTGGTGGATACTCAGGAAGGCTTCAACATAGCACAAGAAGAGTTGAAGGTAGGCCAGAAAGAGCTGAAGGACAAAGTCAAAGATATCAGTGGTCAGCTTGGAGATCACACAGCTAGCATCTCCACTCTTCTGGTCACTATGATGAGCCTCAATGACAAGATGGATCGAATTCTGAAGGATCAGTCTGCTTCTGGTTCTGGTATGAGTGCTTTTACTTCTACTGGACCAAGCTCTGACATGCCTAACACAGCCTCTGAACCAGTCACCACCACTGATCTAGCCACCTCCATTGAACTCGAGACCACTAT
The DNA here is from genome assembly GCA_019022655.1 of Acacia acuminata. Lineage (NCBI taxonomy): Eukaryota > Viridiplantae > Streptophyta > Magnoliopsida > Fabales > Fabaceae > Acacia > Acacia acuminata. The sequence goes on along the minus strand of JAFJYI010000115.1, from coordinate 2,333,326 downwards.
CCCAACCACTCAATCTGAATCTCCATCTCAGCAACAGGTTCCTATTCCTACACCTTCTACTATCCCAACTGATCCACCCTTGTTTGCTGATGACAAAGGGGGAGAAGAGTGAAAAAGGATCAATCAATGTTTTAATTTGATCATGTTAGTTTCAGTTGTATATTTGCAATGTTTTAATTTGATCATGTTAGTTTCAGTTGTATATTTGCTTTCGAAACTCTTATGCTTAAACTTCTGTTATTTATCTTTCATTTTTTCTTTCGAAACTCTAATGACATTCTGCAGATACATTTAACATTCTATTTTTAGCTTGATTAATTTCTAAATGAATGTTTAAGTTATGCAGTTTATGGTCTCTACTACTAAACTCTAATGATCATGGATATAATGTCTGAGATTCTGCAGTTTATGTGGTTAAAGAATTGCATTGTTGTTCTAATTGCAAAATTTGATTTCTGACTGCAATTCTTAAAATTAAGAGTCTATAAGTTGTTTATTTTGATACTTGTTTAACTCGATAAAATAGCACATTAAAATCACAAAGTTTGCAAAAGTTTTTAGCCAAATTCGCTTTCTCTATGGATAAATGATCAAATCTAATTTTTGAAAGCAATTGATTGTTTACAAGTGTTGTCATCATCAAAAAGGGGGAGAATGTTAGTTCTATATGTGTTTTGATGATAACTGACAATTGTAAACATGTATGGATGTTTTTGGATAGGCTAAGGGTTTGTTTAAAACTTGTTGATTTCAACCAAAAAAACATTCATCGGCGCCAAACTCGAGCCTAGATTTGGCAAACTCGAGTTTGCTACTTGATAAACGGCAAAACTTGCCGGTTTGTGTATTAAACTCGACCACGAACCTGATTTCTAAACTTGAGTTTTCCAAAGTTTTCTCATATTTTGAGTAAACTCGAGTTTGCTCTTGGAAACTCGAGTTTGCGAGAGACCGAGAGTTTTTGAATGAGAAACAATTTTTAAACTCGAGACTACAGTTTCTAAACCTCAAGTTTGCAAACTCCAGAGAAGATTTCAAAGAGTTTACAAAATATGTAAACTCGAGTTTGTGTAGACAAACTCGAGTTTGCCTTTAGGCGGGAAGAATTTTCAAATGAAGAATTTTCATAAACTCGACGCAACTTCTTTTTGAGTAGAGTTTTCCATTGACTTGAAAATCTACAAGAGTTTACAAAACACTGTAAACTCGAGTTTGACGTTTCAAACTCGAGTCTATCATTTTTATGTAGAGTTTTCACAAAGGTTTGAAAAACACACTAGAGTTTACAAAACATGCTCGAAACTCGAGTTTTCGCTTGGTCGAGAGCTTTCAACATTTTATAACTTAAGCAAACTCGAGGCTACTTCCTTAAACCTCAAGTTTGCCTCTGGCCGAGAGTTTGTCTAAAGTTTTCTTAGTAAGAAAACTCGAGTTTAAGTTTCTAAACTCGAGTTTGTGCCTTACAGAGAGCAATGTGATTTTAACTTGAGAAAACTCTAAAGTTTGTAATGGAAACCTCTAGTTTGTGCTTTAAGAACTAAAATTGATTTTTGACATGAATAGTGTCAAACTCGAGTTCAATCACGTATAGACTCGAGTTTGTGTTTTGCTCAAAATGTCTTCAAAACTGGATTCACGATGGTTTCCTCGATAGAAGTCTAAACTCGAGTGTAGACATGCAAACTCGAGTTTGGTCCTGAAGAAAATTTACAAACTCCAGCCTATCCATTGCAAACCTCCAGTTTGGTCCATACAGAGGCTAAACCTCAATTTAAATGATAAGCAAACTCGAGGTTAGCTATGCAAACTCGAGTTTGGAACTTCAGAACAGATTAACGCAGTTTTGTTTAAAATGTTCAATTTGATTTATACATTGGCTTGAATCTGTGAATTGGTTGTATATGTTTTTTTTATATGATTCTTATCTATATTTCTAAATAGTCTTAACCAGTTTGCTTGTGAGATTTCAGAAGATTTGGAATTGCTTTAAAAGTCAAATAAAGCAACTCAATGTGCAACTTGTATTATTTTAATATATCTTCTAAAACAAAGCAAATGGAAGACACAGCGTGGCGAGATAGACAACAATTTCAACGAATAAGATCAAATCATTTGCTACGAGTGTGGAAAGCATGGTCATATCAAGCCTGAATGTCCTCACCAAAAAGTGAAGAAAAGGAGAGAAAGGCAAGATTCAACCACCTCAAGAAGAAAGCTTATATACGAGGAGATGATTCTTCGGATGAAGAAAGTGATGAGGAAGGAGTAGCAAATGTTTGCCTAGTTCTTTGAAGAACAACACGAACATAACAATGAGGTAAATGTCTCTCGAACCTTCCTATGATTAATTATCTTCTGAATACAATGAACTAAATTTTGAATATGAAAAACTTGCAAAAGAGTTCATTGCATCCAAGAAGAAAATTAAATTGTTGGAAGAACAAGTTCGAATGTTTCTTCTTCATTTTTGTTTACGAAAACATTTACGAAAACATTCACGAAAATGACCTGAAAAGATTTGAGAAAAGATTTGTGACAATTCTTTGTGCTTTAGAGAAAAGAAATTTATATCTTACAAAGACTCTTGAGAAATTCACTAGAGGTAGTGAAATGCTTAAAGTCATTTTAAAACAAAGAAAAGGTTCACAAATGATAAATCGGGGGTTGGTTATAAACTGATTTTGATAAGAAGAAAGGGAAGAAGAAACATGGACAAAAATCTTATTTGAATTATTTTCAGAAATCTGTTCATACTTCAAATCCTTTTGCACATTGTAACTATTGTAACCATAAAGGTCATAATACTTCATCATGCTTTCATAGGAAAGATAGGAGAGATAAACCTGCTGGCAATTATCAATGGGTACCAAAAGGAACATATGTTTTCCCTAAGGTTCAAACTAACCCGAAAGGACCCAAGCATAAATGGGTACCAAAATGTCCATCTGTTGCTTTGAATGTGCGAGTTGATTCTAAGAGAAATGGACGAGAAAGGGTTAAGAATCAAAGAATCCCTTATGCATTTGAAAAGGAGATCCTCTCAAGTATCAAATAGGAGATACTTGAAGCCTGTACCTTTTGTGAGAACTTTGCAGACACCTAAGAGACAATGGGTTTGCAAGGCCAATTCTCCAAGTACCTAAGGTAAAAGGTATACAATGGTAAAATCTCTTGTGCTACTATCAGTAATCTTTATTGAGGTTTTATACATTGGATATTAGGAATGAACACTGCAAATCATTTTGAAATTATTTTTTCTTTAAAACTCATTCAAAAGTTTTTGCATTGTTCAAGAGTTTAATTCATTATGCATACATGACATTTTGAAAAGAAAAATATATCTTTTATGCATAAAGCTATGGTTAATTCATTATGCTCAATTATCATAATCGATTATATTCTTGGAGCATATGAATTTTGTTCCTACAAGCTAACAATGATTGGATCCAAACAAGATTGGATACCAAAAGAGAAAAAGGTTGTATACAGCATTGTAGGATCAAGGAAAGCTTCCCAAAGAGCATTTTGACTCTTGAGGAAGTTGAAGAAACAATGGGCGATGTTGATGGTGAATTTGCATCAATACATCTCACCAATTACCGCTTCAACAAGGACAAGAGGAATTACGGTGATATCTAACCTTACCCTATATTGTGCTTATGTGAAATTCAAATTTGGGTATTGAATACTTGTCCAATAATGCATTCCATTAAGTAATCAATCATCTATGACTTTCAAAATGTTTTTCAGATTGCTAATGGATCACAAGTGAATTTGTGCATAATTTTCTAAGTTTAAGATTTCTGAAATGCACAATTCAAAAACTTGTTTTGAATCACAATTCATTCTGTGTTTGGAAAATGCATTCCAATCTTTTGAAAATATGCATGATTTGATTGCACTCAAATGATATTTCAAATTGGAATTTAATTTCCTCCATATTCAGTGGATACATTGATTTTATGAACATATCTTCAAAGATGAGTTTTCATATCATCAACATCTCAATTTTATAAGGCATTATCATGATTCGAAAGAAAATTTGAGATTTGAAACAATTTGCATAGTTTGTGGAAAAACTCATATCAATGACATACTTTCCTACATGAATGCATTTACAAATTGTCATTGTGAAATGATTTTCTTGGTATCACTTATACGCTTATCTGTATGTTCAATGTTATGAATTAATTGAATAAGATTATTTGTGATACACCCCATGCTTGAATGTAATATGCTCATTTAGAAGCAATTCAGTTTTATAAGAAGAAAATTTGGGAATCATAAATCCCAATGAATTGTGAATTGCCTCCACGTAATGTTAGTTATGTGTTTTGATGATTAATTGACTACTAACTTAAGCATTGGAGAATCTAGATGTGGTTTTATGCGGATGTTTATCTTGTTTAAATTCTACGAAATCCTGCTGAAGTTTGCTTTGCTTAGTTTTTGCTGTCAAAGGAAGAAAACTCGAGTTTTGGGGTGAAAACTTCGAGTTTTGGAGTTTTGCACTGTGTTGTCGGGGCCAGAGAGCAATCTCAAATTTTGAAGAAAATGAAAACTCGATTTTGTAAGTTTGGAAAATCGAGTTTCCATCAGACAGAGGGCAACCAAACTCAGAGGTCTCACGAATTTGAGCTTGTAAGTATGCACTTCGAATTCACAAGTGAAATTCAAGAGTTCACCTTACACTCTTGAAGTCCAGGTTAGTACAAAGTTGTCATGATCGAAATGTTTTTGAAAACCTGATTGATTCTCTTCACTTCACTCTACCCTCGAGTCTACCCCTAAATTCTCTCATCCTCCTTGACAAGATTACGAGTAAATAACCTTCAAACGTTGTGCATCTACCAAAACTCCAGAATCGACCAAGAAAAAATCCAATCCAATCCTCAACTTAATGAGAATTAATGCGGGAGAAGGATCGGATCGGTCAAGAGCTCCTCCTCCTTCAAGGCCAAGAAGATCAAAGACCCGGCTACTCTCAAGACCGGGAAGCTCGGAATGCTCTTCCTCTTTCTCATGATGGGAGACTAGTGACTGAGGTTACTAAAGGACATAGCAATGTGGTGGACATCCAGGAAGGATTCAGAATTGAGAGGAAGCAATGAGAAATCAGATTGAAGATCACTCAGCTAGCATCTCAACTCTCTTGATCGCCATGATGAGCCTAAGTGATAAAATGGACAAACTTCTGCAAAATCAGTCCATAGGCTGCCAGTCGGTTCCGGTGCATCTACTTCACTGGACCAAGCTCTGATATGCTTAACTCAGCTTCTGAACCAGCCATTATCTTCCTCCATTAAACCTGAGCCATCCTTTCCTACCACTCAGATTAACCCTCAATCTCAGCAACAGGATCTTATTCTTACATTTCAAATATCCCAATTGATCCACCCTTGTTTGCTGATGACAAATGGGGAGAAGAATGAGAAGGATCAATCAATGTTTTTAATTTGATCATTTTACAAATATATTTGCTTTTGAAACTCTATTGCTTATATTGCATATTTTCTTAATGATATTCTGCAGTTTACTTAACATTCTGTTTCTACTTGATTAATATCTTATGAATGTTTAAGTTATCCAGTTTATTGCATTTTGGTATCTCTGTGAACTCGATATATGCTCATCGAACTCTATGAATTAATTTTTAATGTTTATGAGTATATCAATAAGTTATTTTGTTATTTTGGTATCTGGCTATCATGACTGTTCTTAATTGATAAAATGAAGTTGTCATGAGATTTTTATTTGCTTAACTTTGATGAAATGAATTGTGTTTATTAAAATATCAAAGTTTGCAAAAGTTTTAACCAAACTTGCTTTCTCATTGCTCAAATGATCAAATTCATTTTTTGAAAGCAATTGATTGTTTACAAGTGTTGTCATCATCAAAAATGGGGAGAATGTTAGTTCTATATGTGTTTTGATGATGTTTTAACAATTGTAAACAAAGTGAGAAGTTTTCTCTTGCAAATCAAGAACTTTCTTGTCAAGGAAAACTCCGAGTTTTGAAGTAAAACTCCGAGTTTTGAGTTTTCGAGAAAATCTGAACAAAGGAAAACGCGCGGCTTTTCGTTAAAAACGCCTTGATTTTCGGTTTTCATGAAAAATATGAAAACTCGAGTTTTGGTTTTTTGAGAGCCTTTGAAGTTTCCAAGTTTCAAAACCCCGGTTTTCAAAGAGCACCGCGTTTTGAACTATTCAAAGAAATTCTCACATTTTGTGAAATAGTTCAAAACTCAAGTTTTGGGGTCAAAACTCGAGTTTTGATATGTTACTCAAAGAGATGATTTTTCAACATATGAACACCGCCTTGAGTTTTGGTTTGAAAATCGCCGGTTTAATATCGACGGATTTTTTCAAGAGTTTTCACAAATATATGAAAACTCGAGTTTTGGAAGCAAAACTCGAGTTTTGGTCTCGCAGCGAGTCAACTTTTCACAATTGCAAAACCGCCGGTTTGATATGTTCACGAGTTTTCGAGTTTCCATGTTATAAGTGAAAACTCGAGTTTTGGAAGCAAAACTCGAGTTTCGAGCAACCCGAGAGCATCAGTACTCTCTTGATTTGAAAACCTCCGAGTTTTGGATGAAAACCTCGAGTTTTGATGTTTTGGACTAAAACTACATTTTCATATCAATAGTCCAAAACTCGAGTTTTGGTCAAAACTCGAGTTTTGAGTTTTTTCATCGAAAACCTGGTTTGAAGCATAAATCGCGATGTTGCTCTCTGGAAGAAGCAAACTTGAGTTTGGTCTTGTGCACTTTTGATTTAAAACTCGAGTTTCGAAGAACAAAACTCGAGTTTCGGTCGATTTTGAAATTTGATTTACACGATTTTTCAAATCATTCTTGTTTAATCTTAATACTTTCCGGGATTATTCTCTACTATTCTTAGCTATGTTTAATGACTTTATTAGTGTGTTTCAGATAGTTTAGAGAATGATTTTGAAGTGATAAAGCAAAAAGCAAAAAGTGGTTGAGAACATTAAATGCACTGATCAGAAAGTTGCACAACTTTGGCTAATCCACCTGCACACGTCTGCAAAGCATTTAAGAATGTTTTCTACAACAAGCAACTGCATCTCCAACGGATTAATTCACAGAAGGTCAACACAGATTACTTGGCCAGCTGGATTAAGCTAAGGACAGAGAGAGAAGATGCCAAAACCACTTCCTAACCTTAGCACAACTTCTCCAACGGATCTATTTGAAAAGCAACGGTCATTTAATGATCTCGAGTATAAATAGAGTTGCATTCAAGTCTTTCCAACGTACACACACACGTTTGAAGACGAAAATCATTCAAGTCTCATATTTATTTTTTCAGTTTTATCTCGTGTAGTATCTTGTGATACATTGAGCTTCGAGTGAGTATCATTATCTAGTCTTAGAGAGAGTTTGTTTCCTTGTATATCATTCATTGTAACAATCTCAAGTCGGGTGACTTGGAGATTGGGAAAATCGAGTACAACTTGTAAGGGGAGTTAGTCCTAGGGAGAGGATAACTCTTGAGTACGAGTGTGTATCGATTGTTTACAATTACAGCTTGTAAGGGGGAGTGAGTCCTAGGGAGAGGATCATCCCGAGTACGAGTGTGTAATTGTAATTGAGTGATAGTGGAAAATCCCGAGTGTTTAAGCTGGGGCTTTGGACTAGGTCAAAGAGTTGGACCGAACCGGTATAAATTCTTGTGTCCAACTTCTTCTTCCCTCACTCTGTTTACCTCTGTTTTTATAACTTCAAAACAGAGCATTTACTGAAATTTTTTAAAATACCCAATTCACCCCCCCTCTTGGGTATATAGCTCTACTTACAAGGAGGAGCAGTAGGTGTTAGATATGATTAGTTTTGATGATGTCTTATATAGATGTCATTCCTAAGAGCAAAAAGGTTGCATACTACATTTATCTTCTACTTTGACTAATTCTTATATTTAATGTAGATGCAAAGTTTAATAATGGAGATTGATCAAGATAAGGTATTAAAGAAAGAAGAACTTGCAAAAGTTGTCAAGGAAACAAGATGTTATTCTAAGTTAAATGATGAAGAATGATCAAGTTGGAAGATGGAAGAAGGAAGAACTTGCTTAATGGAATGAAGATATAATTATTCAAGTTCTTATATTGAAGCTAGAAGCCTCCAAGATCATAGGAAGTTGGAATAACTCAAATCAGAGTTAAAAACAAGGAAATATAAGGTTCAGAATGATCCAACTCGAGTTATGGGGTCCAACTCAAGTTAGAGTGCTTCGCTATAGTGTTTCTGGACTAATCCAACTTGAGTTGTTATGAGTAACTCGAGTTAAGAAATGTGATTTTCGTCTCTGGACTAGGAGTAACTCGAGTTAACAGTGCTTTTTCAGCACCTCTGTTCACCTCTGTTTCATGTTTCAACTGGCGAGGTCTGGTATTTTGATGATATCTCACAAACCAGGAATTGGATTGATGTAAAACTAGTGGAAAATGAAAATAGACTCCCAATGCGTCATTGTGACAAATTTTCAAGTCCAAAGGAGTTCAGATCAAGGAGCTATGAATTTCACAAGTTGGCACATCAATTAACATCACTCAACAGACCAAGCTTCGATGTTTTGAGTGTTTCTCACAAACCACACATCCAAATGAGCTCAAACTAGTGTAATTTGAAAGAATACATAAAGAGATTTCTAGGGATAGGTCATTTGCTATATTTAGAGTTATATTCGAAGAGATATGGTTTCTGGAAGTTTGCCCATGTTCTAAAAAAAGACAAATGCAGCAATGTCAAGGTAGACACTCTGGAACAAACAAAAGGTAACAACTCGAGTTATCACTTAGAAACTTGAGTCAATGAAGTGTACAGTTTTTAAAAAGCTTCTCGTGATACCAATTTTTAATCAACTGAGGTAACTCGAGTTATCAGTTATAATCATATCGAAAGCTTCAACGATATGAAGTAATTCGATTCTTGGAGGTAACTCGAGTTAAATATTGGTAATTGCTCTCTCGATTTTATTTTTAACATAACATATGGAGTGTAACTTGAGTTACATAATTCAAATCAATCTTTGAAGCTTTTACTGTACTAAGAAGCAACTCGAGTTACTTTGTATAACTCGAGTTACTCAATATGCAATCTCTTCTATGATTAAACTGATTCATTTATAACTCGAGTTAAGGTTTATAACTCGAGGTAACCTTCCATTAGATAAATTCATTGAACGTATTTATAACTCGAGATATCCTATGCAACTCGAGTTATACGTATCAATTTTGAATTTCATCATTCTCGGAATCAAATCTTATCAATATTCATTGGGTACTTGATGTTATTGATTCTTATTAATTCTAACCAAGTTTAAACAGTTTGCTAGTGAGTTTCAAACATGATTAACAGGTTTAAACTTCAAAGTTTGTCAGAAGCATTAAATGCAAAGCAGTCACATTCACCATTTCAGCAAGAAACCTTCTGAGCAAGCAAAAAGCATTCTGCCTGTTCCCAGACAATATTCTGAGTGTATTTCAACGGACAATTTGAATCAAGAATGTCAACGGAGAATAACGGGAAAATGTCGGAAGCATACGATGAGATGGAGCAACGTAATCTCAACGGTCATATTCATTAATCTCAACGGCTCACTAATCTCTCCTCAACGGTCATAAATTGCAACTAACTATAAAAGGAGAAGCATTCAAGATAGAAGTGGTTGAAGACGAGAGCTTACAATGTCGAAATGCCAACATTCTGAATCAAACGTTTATCTCATACACACTCTATTCTCAATGCCTATATAGCTTATCATAGAAGAGTGAAATGATTTATATTGTACTTCGTGTTTATTCATTCACTTTTGAGAGAGAAGATTTATCTGTAAACATTCTATCTGAGAGTTACTCAAGATTGGGTGATCTTGAGTGGGAAACCCATTGTCTTGAAAGCAGCTTGTAAGGGGAGTGAATCCTAGTGAGAGGGTTGTTTCAAGTACAGAGTGTGCAATCAAGTGGGTGCATTGATTACAGCTTGTAAAGGGGAGTGGATCCTAGTGAGAGGATTACTTCGAGTACAAAGTGTGTAATCAAGTTGAAAGAAGATAGTGGATTGAAAATCTCAAGTGAAGCTTGGGGAGTGGACGTAGGCCAAGGATTGGCCAAACCAAGTATAAATCTTCTGTTTGCATATTCTCTTCCCTAAACTCTTACATTTCCAAAGATATATGTTTGAATGATTGACTATTGCTTTATTAAACTATTTCTATCATTCGAACTACCTTCGATAAGTTTCGAAAAGATTTTCAAAGTTCCTAAAGTTTTATCATACACCCAATTCACCCCCTCTTGGGTGATAGCCAGGTTTTTCAGTAGGATCTTGGTTGGAGAGGGAGGAGCTAATGGATCCGAAGGGGAAACCTCCTTCCCTTTTGAAGCCAAGTCAGTCGGTTGAGAATTAAGACCAATAAGATGAGATGGAGAAACTCCTTCTTTGACCGAGATCCTCGTTTTCTTTGCAGCAGCCGCCTGAGATACTGCTCCAACTTTCTCCTTCCTGGACTCGGGGCCAGAATGCTTCCTAGTGACTCTCTTACTTTGGAGCCCCAGCATCCAAGTTCACGTGGGATAGATACCGTGGCAACTCCTCCATATTTTGACCTATAAAAAAGACTACAGAAGTCAGAATTCATGCTGGATAATAGGTACGACTCTATGACAAAAGTAACAAAAGAGATCGTACTAGCGGCCGGCCCCAACCTGGCACTAGCTCGGTTAAGAAAGAAAACCACGCTTCTAAATAGGAAGTAGAGGTGATTTTGTGATGGCCTTTCGACCAATACAAAGGGAACCTCCATTCCACATCTTCTGCCTCGGCCCCTTTAAGAAACTAGGGTTGCTCTCTAGGTTTGGCTACCACCTTGAAGAAGTTGTTCTTGAAGTGTTTAAACGAATCAGAATACGAAGTCAAAAGTTTTTGTCGGGATCACCCCGGAGGGAAGTCAACCCTTTCCACTTGGCTGATTCCTTACCAGAGCGAGGAGTGAAAGGACAAAAGAAGTAAAAAATAGGGTAGTTGTACATCGTATGGGTTTCCTAAAGGAGCCGCATAAGCGCTCGAAGGCTACTAGATATGCCCACCCGTTCGGGTGGAGTTGAGAAGGGGCCAGATGGAGGTGGTTTAAAGTAGCAATTAGGAACTCGGTAAACGAGAAGCGAATATTGAGTTGGGACATGTAGTCCCTATAAAAAAAAAAGAAGGTTAGTACACCTAACTTCCTGGGAAGATCAAAGAGGCTCATTATCATCGGGAGGGCACACAAGGCATCCGTCATGAAAGTGGAGCTATATACCCAAGAGGGGGGTGAATTGGGTATTTTAAAAACTTTTCAAATCTCGCTGCTCCGTTTTGAGGTAACAAAAACGAGATGAACAGTGAGCAGAGAGAAGAATAGCGAGCACGAGAATTTATACTTGGTTCGATCTTAACAACTTGACCTACATCCAAATCCCCGCACTCTCTGGGATTTTCACTATCACAAAGATTACACACTATGTACTCAAAGAGTAGTTCTCTCTCTAGAACTCACTCCCCTTACAAGTTGTAATCAATGAACTCCCAAATCACCAAGTCCCCTTGACTTGTGATTCTTTTCAATAAATAATTTACGATAAAAACTCTCTCTAAGAGTAGATGATAATAAACACCGAAGCTTATAATGTCAAAAGACGAATACAAGTGAAAAACTGAAAGGTAGTTAAGAAACCCGAATGCTTGTGCGTTTTCAGTTGTTGTAGTTGTTGAGAAGAATTGAATGCAGCTCTATTTATAGCTAGACAAAGATTAATTGACTCAAGTTGCATTGATAATCGACCGTTGGATATGATCCACGAAGTTGTGAGCTACTTAGGTCTTCTTCTCTCTCGAAACTCACTTAGTCCAAATGATTGGATGGTCGAATTGACTCTCTGCAAATTAATCCGTTGGAGAGGAGGTTGCTTAATGTAGAAATCATTCTTTAATGCTTTGCAACCGTGTACAGATGGATTCACCAAAAGGATGCAAGTTTCTAGGTTGAGCATTTAATGTTCTGACACCACTTTTGCTTTTGCTTTAAACCTTCAGAAAACTTTCCTTAATCTGTCTGAAACTCACTAAAAGGAATGGTTAAACATATCTAGAATCAATAGAGTTTAATCATGTAAAGCATTGAGATCAAACACGAAGGCACAAAGAAAAAATCGTTAGATTCGAATTTCAAACAATGTCCAGAAACCTGGAGGTTTGTTCACAAACCTCGAGGTTTGGTCATTTAAGCTTGAACACGATTTAAGACCAAAACCACAAACCTGGAGGTTTATCATTAAACCTAGAGGTTTCTCATATTGCTATCACGAAGGTTTCTTGGGTTTACTCCAAACCTCGAGGTTTGCTCAGAAACCTCGAGGTTTCACATCGTGTGTGAAACCCAAAAAAGACGTGATGAAACCAAACCCGGAGGTTTCTTAAGGAACCTCGAGGTTTAAGGATGAGTGCAAGTTCATTTGCTCTCGGGTTGCCACAATACTCGAGGTTTCCAGAAATACTCGAGGTTTTGCCTAAACGACCAAGTTCTTTGTTTTGACCCAAAACACAAACCTGGAGGTTTCTATGGAAACCTCGAGGTTTTCAAACATATAGAAAACCATTAGCTCTCTGGAAGCCCAAAACCTGGAGGTTTCTACCCATACTTGAGGTTTTACATTTTAGTTCAAATTTTCGGTTTGGCGCCAAGGCATAACCTCGAGGTTTTCATGTAAACCTCGAGGTTTCACAACTTGGTGTGAAACCATGTTTTCTCTAGAAGCCCAAAACCTCAAGGTTTCTTAATAAACCTTGAGGTTTCACATATTTTTTGAAACCCAATTTATGCAAGTTTAAACATAGAACCTCGATGCTTCCTTTGTAAGGCCAAACCTCGAGGTTTATGGGAAAACCTCGAGGTTTGCTCTCACTCAGGGTTTTCCAACTTCTGAGAGCAAATCCTCATTCTTTGTTCACAATTGTTGGCAATCATCAAAATCTCTTAGAGAACCAACACGTCAAAGTCTCCTAAACGCAATCGGCCTATATCTGCAGCGGTCATCAACGAATGAGTTTTTAGTACTTCATGCGTCACCCAGGAATATCACTCAAGCAAAGATTTTGGAGGACTAGAAGAGTCCGACTTTCTGGCATTGGAACGGGTGTTATGGGGTGAGGATGATGACTCCATTTATCTATAACAAAAACAAAAGAGACTAAGATCAGTAAGGAGGGGTATACTTGACATACGCAAGCTACTGCATAAGGAAGGAAAAACGGGTTGACCTGGAGAACGCCGAATCCTAGCAGCCAACATCGGCTCAAAGGACTATCTATGACGGAAAGAACCTAGGATGACGTTGGCTAGGGAATCTTCACCATTCGCGATGTGGTAAGAACTTGAGGCAAGACAATCCAAGCAAGGGCCGAGGTATTCCTTAGGAAGGGATTCTGACCTTGCGCAAGGAGAAGCCTCATACAAATTGATAGGTTGTACTGAGACATCCTCAGTTTCATCCCGACTCCGGGTAAGGCCTAACGATGTCAGAACCAGGATTCTGGGTCTTAGCGATGGCGGGTTGAGACTCCTCGACATTCCTCCTACCAGACCCATCGTGGAGCAAGGTGGCTACCCTTTGCTCCTCAAAAAGAGGAGAGACTAACAGCCAAAAACTAGTTCGAGGATAACGTGCACGTAGTGCTTCTTCCTCCTGAGTACTTGAATGCTGATTCGAAGAGGGCAAGTGTTTAAACTTACTCATCAACACCAGAAGTTGGAACCTAGAGAGGCATAAAATGTTTGATAAGGAGGGTGGGGGAAACCAAAAATGAGCAAAACTAGACGGCGGGCACCCTCACGAACAAAGGCATACGGCTATGTGAATCTAACTAGAAATCAGAGATTACTCAAAATTCTAACCAAAACTCTCACAGAAAACCCCAAAGGCAAGCTTAATTACGATACACGGGGGGAAGAAGGGAGAAGTAAAAATCGCAAAATCGACGAACTTGAAATTAAAAAGTAAATCAAAGATGGAAAGTGTAGTGTATACCTGAATAAACTAAAAGTCAGAGAAGGGTGAAGCGGTAGAATCCAAGGATTGCAGAGAGATTGGGGGTGCAAGAAAACCAGAGTGTTTCAGAGTAGAGGAAAAAATGCCAGGAACAAGCGAAGGGTGAAGAATGGAGGGAAATACGAAATGTTATTGAAGCGTCAAGGGCAAAGGAGACAATTCACCCCAAAGGCAGGGGTAACATACGACATGTGATGGGCGCATTAAATGCGGATGAAAATCCTAGGCAGTTAGGCATGACAGTTATAACCCTTCACCAATCCAGGGAAGCCAGGTGTCAGAGGGCAATAATGGCTAATGTAGAAGGATCCTGACCTCAAAGTCAAGCGAATCTCTTAGCGTTACCTCGGTCCTCGAACATTCTGGCATTACCTCGGAACCTCGAGCTTCTTGACAAGATTTTGGATCTAGAGATATGACATCGATGCTTGAGCGAATGACTTCCTTAGCCAAGGCTAACTTCAACCCATCCGCTAATTCGCATTGGATAGACAAGTGAAAAGGGTTATCGGTAATCTACCCCAGATGACCCATCTGGGGGCAAAATACATCTCGGCAGCATTGGTCCAATGATACCGGGCTGGGGGCAACTGTTACGGACCTGTACTATGCCCACTCCTATGTTAGGCCCAATAGCGACGTAATCCAATAAAGAATATATCACCTGCCAGGATCCACTTATAATCAAGGAAGACCATACCTATAATCAAGGGAGATCTATCTTATTGTAAGATAGATCCGGCAATTATGATACTAGGGCCATGGATTATAGGGCTCATGCTTTCCAACCTGAGGTACTCCCTATAAATACATAGGTCAAACCCTAAGGTGCACATGTTCTAACCCTGAACTATTTACATTCATTCACACTGTACACATACATCACCCCCTTTTGGCAAAAGCCTTGTTTGTGTACAATGATCTCACGCTCTCCTGGATATCTACCCCATAGATACTCAGGCGGAGCCCATGAATCCAAGATCAAAAGCACTAGCCCAATTCTAGACATATTTGTTTTACACTAGAACATTTTGCTTATTAAATTGGTCATTTAGGAACTCAACACTCCAAAAGAAGGAAGCAAATTAACTAACATGGAAACTTGACCCCACAAAATGACATCTTGAAATAAAAGGCTCCTCGAGAATGAGAGAATGGTCTTAGGTTTGCTTATGTGGAGTCCTTGGTAAACTGTTGATTATACATCCTAAGGCTAACTATAAAAATACCTCGTCAGTTCATCCTCCCTTTCCTCCTCCGCATGCATCGCTCCCACCGCAACCTTCAATGAGGGAGTTTCTCGATAAACTTCATTCAAGGATCGAACTCATGGAGCGAAGCCTTTCAAGAATCACCATTATGCTACACTCTATCAACAAGAAGTTTAATCTTATACTCAATGATAATGATGTCGAACATAATCTATCTTCTGAGCCCTCTTCTCCTTCCTCTTCTTTCTCCCCTCCCTCTGGTGATGACAAAGAAAGATGAGGAGTTTTTTTTTTGTTATATAAAATGGTTTTTTTTTAATCCATGCATGTAATATGCTGCATCTGGGCAGCTAAAAAATTATTAATGAAAAACATTTTATTTCTAATCTTGATCTCGATCTCGATCTCGAACGTCTCTTATTTTCTATGTATAGTTCTATATATTAATTTATTTCTATAGTAAAATATATTATCTGAGTATTGTTAATTATATAAATTTTTGATATTCATACTAGTTGTAGTAGCACTAGGTCTAAATATGTTAATCTAAATTGTCGTTTAAGCTTCCAATGTACACTTTTAATTTAGACCAATTAAGATGTATTATACACCAGGTCTGATTAATATTATTTAGACCATGTTTTAGAAGATGATTGGTCTAAATACTTAACGTTTCAAGTTCCAACACATATCATCATGTCTCATCATTATTTAATTTTCTAGCCATCAATCCCAATCTTAAATACCAATGCACCTTTAATTTCGAAGTTCAAATTCAAAAAGTCCCTTTCTAAATTTTTCTTTCTTCTTAGAGCAGAACTTTCTAGCAACAATGTCATGGCAAGAATATAGGGCAGCGTTCTTGTAACACCTTATTCCATGTCCATTATGATGTCCAATTATGTTCCTATACTTCTTATTAATCTAATTAGCATGTAACTACAAAGTGACAGCGTACAGATCAGAGTAGTTTCGCAACAGAGAGCATGCATAGCGTTTGGACGATGAATAACTGAAAACACATTCCCAGGCATATGCTAGTTAATTTAAATTCTAGGAGGAATATACGTGTAATACAATTTAAAATGCGAAAATAGTTAGGGTTAATCCACGATGTTAGTTGTATAGTTATCCCAAATTAATGTCATTCGAATAGTTAGTATTTACAATCCCAAAATATCAAATACTAAAGTTTTTCTTAAATCAATCCATTCTTTTGGGGTTTTCATCAACTACTCTTGTTGCATCACTTTACTTCCCAATCCATAACATTTTTCCTGAATCTTTAGGCTTAACTAAGATTCAATGATCAGTTGAATCTCAAGGTAACGGTTAATCTAATATTCAAAGTGCAAATTATACATGACAAATATTTTACATATTGCAAAATAAAAGAAAGCATTTAACAAACACATCGTAACTAGATTACATAGCATACAACACATATGTCGTTAACAATGAAAGTACATAGAAGTGCTACATGTCCCAGACACGAATCCTCAGAACTAGGAAAATAAGAATGTACAATTATCATATAAAACAATAATATACAACTAGTTGAATAAAATGCATGAATTAGGTAGACAACCCCGGCCAAGAATGCACAAGATATGAACATACAAGACATATATAAAGACACAAGAAATGGGAGATTAAGTTACCGACTTTAACTTCGCGTAATTATAATAATTCCCGGTGTTAGAAACTTGGTCTTCTTAATATCCTAAAGTAAGACTACTATAAATATTATTTTTATTTTTTATTTTTGTAAGGTATTATATTAAATACCACTTGATAATATTAAAAGGGTTTTCCTTTTCCCTTAATTCTCTTTATAATCCATAAAGTATAAGTCTTTTCATTTTTGACTTTATTGTTGTAACATCCCAATTTTTCATGTACATTAATGTGAAGTTATTTGCATGAATGAATTTTTATGAAGTCATGTGTAATAAATTTGACCAAAAAGGAATGAGAAGAAGTTACAAATAAAAGTCTTGAGGGCGATTAAATGGGATCATATTGGTATGAACTTCCACAACACCTCACTTCGCCAATTTAGTGCATATATGCTTTACATGCTTCATGAAGTGACGCCGCATCAGCCTTTTTCTCATGAATTTCTTTTGTTAAATCATATAAAACACCCATATGATTATATGATTCCAGAAGGGTCAAACCAACTCATCACTTTTTTTGCCTAAACCTTCAAGTGGATTTTAATATCCAAAATTCCATTCACTTGAGCTTTAAAAGTCGGATTGCATTTATTAACCCAATCACATCCGTCAATTTCGTACAGCAAAACAAATAGGAATTTTAAAAAAAAAAACGATGGCAAAATTGTGATTAGGAAGAAGTCATAAGGTCATACTGAATCTTGCGTCCATTTGCTTCAGCCGAAGTCATTTGATTAAGGTCCATTAATTCTCTTTCCATACCACACATTCGGTCAAAGATAAAGCCAAGGAAGGATTGGATTTGAACTAAATGGTGTCATGGTAAATAAGTGAAACTTCAAGTCCATAAGATGTTCCCCTCTTTTACCGACTTTAAACCTCTCTATATTCAATAATTCTCCATCGTATACATTCATTTTCGACTGGACATCCAGAGGACACCAAAGGAGAAATTGAAGGCGTAGGGGTCAAGAAGAAGAAGAGGAAGGAAGAACTAAAGAAATCCACAAGCAAGTTTAATTCTTGTCTAAGGTAAGCTCTCCAAGAACTCTCCCAACCATGTGTTATGCGTTTGCAATGTTTGGAGAGTCTGATGATATTTTAAAATATGTTTTTAGAGAAGGAAAGGTGATAAATTAGTTAGAAAGCCAAAGATAAAAGCTTATGTCATGATTTTGGTTCCAAATGTAGAACCTTGTAGGGTTTGTTATGGTTCAAGTATGTTGTAGCTGAACCATTTAGGGGAAGAAAAATTGATTTAAACACTTAATTGATGTGCAAGGAAGATCAAATGATAGAATAGGAGAAGTGTAAGAGTGACATGTAACGTTGGAAGCAATATAGGCGAACTAAATCAATGGTTTCCAATGTTCTGTTTTCTGCCAGCCCTTGTTTCGGTATAAGGATTGGGAATTTGGCCATTTTGATGGTTTTATTGTGTTTAAAATGAGATTTTGTATGGGGTTGAACTTGGATCATAATTTTGGAAGCATAAATGAAAGTTTGGAAATCATTAGGGTGCTGTTTCTGGAAATTTCAGAATAAGGACGAAAATTAAGAGAATATAGGCTCATATTAAATTCCTTAATAAGAAAAGGAATTTAGAATAAAAGGACACAGGAATTGAGTTTATTTTAAATTATCAAAGGAATATTTATTTAAGGGAATTTAATTATATTTACATTTTATTATTTTAGGGTAATTGTGATATTTTGCACCGGGAAGGTTATTTTTATCTGTAGTCGACTGCCAGGTAGTAACCTTAATACTCATATAATTTGTGTGACTTGTGTATGTATGCTTTTACCATGTTATGTTGCATACATTTGGTTATCATTTATTTCCGAGCGCTCTGGAACCGGAACTTGCTTTGTGCATTAAGGGCTTTATCGTAATCGTGCCCGGTCTCATCTTTGTGTGCTATTAGGACCACTTTGCGATGCATCTTGTGTGCTATTAGGACTACTAGTTCCGGATTTGGCTGTGTGCCTTGATACTAAATGTTATGTGGTATTTATTTGTTTATTTATGGTTTTTCTTACATGCTTTATTTATACATTTTATATGAGATTAACGGTTACTCTAGGATTCAATTTTTGAATCCCAGCTCCTTTTAAGCCATTTGGCAGTTCATCGAGACTGGAGCAGAGAGACAGAGGTAAGGCTCCGGAGTAGTGTGGAGGTGGACGTTGGTGGCTGTTATTTTTGGGTATTTATTTTGATTACCCAATGATGTATTAGGGTTGTCCATGGACCGGACCAGACCGGGTTGGGGGCCAACCCGAGGTCTGGTCCAGGGGGTCCTCGGGCTGGACAATCCAGCCCAAGTCCGGTCCAGTCCAGCCTGACTGGTGATGGTGGCCTGGACCGGACCGATCAAAAGAGACTACTGGACCGATCCGAGCGGTCTAGGCGATGAATGACCAGCACGTTTTTTTTTAAACAGGACACACAAGACTATATCTAAAGCAGCAAAGAGCCATATTTTAAGCAGCAGAGAATCATATGAATCATATTTTCTAGGACTGAAATTTTAACAAGACAAAATACTATAGCTAAGGAGAGAGCCATATTTAAATCCCTACTTCTGTGATGAATGATGAATGTAGAAACAAATTTTAAGCATAAAAAATCCTATATTGCAGAGTTCAATTGCAATTAAGTTACCATCAATATTCAGTAGGACGATACAGAATAGACCAAATCTAGGGATAAGGAGTTAATGAGGAAAAAGAAAGAAAATTACCTTGACTTGTTGTCACTGCTAGATCTTAAGGAATCTTTTCCACTACGTCCAAAGGCAACTTCATCCATAAGCAGAAATTAACAAGTAACATAACATAAACATAAATGCAGAAAACATAAATAGAATCCACAACAATTAATAAGAGGACATAAGCAACAAAAACATAAATGCAGAAAACATAAATAACAACATTCAAGTTACTTAAATATAATCCATAACAATTAACAAGTAACAAGTAACAAGTCCAACTAATAAAAAAGAGCTGGTTTTAGAAGTCAGGACTGGTTTTCTCCATTCCGAATTAATGCATAAAAAAGAACAAAATCCCAGGACAGCAAAGATGAAACACATACACGTTATTCACTAAAATGAATAAGAAACACATATATGTTGGTTACTAGAGGACAATTTGAACACGTTTGTTCTCTAACATTAATCAGCCCACAAATTGGTTGAAGCACCTCAAGGCTTCAATCATAAGACGACAATGGATTGCAGGTCAGATACATTCCCCGTGAGGCCAATGGATTGGCTGATTCCTTGGCAAAGAAAGGCCATCGAGCTCTTGTTTTTTAGATATGTGCCCCGAGTATTTACGGGAAGTACTCGTGCAAGAAAGCCTGGGAATTATTTCCCCTTTGTAATTCTCTCGTTGCTTGTATATATCTTTCCTTATCAAAAAAATTAAAATTAAGACGACAAAGCCACAAATATATAACACCGATAAAAAAAATGGCCAAAGGTTTTCGGTTTTCACGGTAAAGAGAATCGGACCGTGAAGACGGGAAATCAAGAATCATGTGCCACAATCCGATAATGCGGTTGAGATTATGAGGAATCAGTATGAAATCCAAACTTACAGATGGATTAAATCCACTAAATCCAAAAAATCGAATCAAGGCACAAGGCAAAATGACTTAGGGTTTTTAAGATTTAAATCAAACAAAGAAAACTTACTCAGGTCGAGGGACGAGAGACAGAGACGGAAGACGAGATGGGTCGTTCGCCGGCTAGACAAACTGAGTAACGGAGACGGAAGACTGAGGGCGGAGATGGTGAGTCGTTGAAGCTGAAGTAAAGAGGACACCGGTAGAGTTGTGAAAGTGTGGAGGCCAGTGAGAGAAAGAGACTCTGAGGCCGAGACACTTAGACTTAGGTTAAGTGTTTATATATATATATATATATATAAACCTCGGGCCAGACCGGGCTACAAAAATGGTCGCAGACCCTGGCTCGAGGTCTGGTCCAGCCCGAGGGAAATGGTCCTGGTGCAGTCGAACATATTGTCCCATACCAGTTTTTTTTTTCAGACGGACAGGGTCGGGTCGGACCGGGTCGGGTCGGGTTACCTGGACCACCGGGTTTTTTGGACATCCCTAGACTGTATTATGTTATTCTGGCCGGTCAGGCACTGTTATCCAGATGACTGTATATCTTGATCTCTCTGAGGAAGAATTTATCCTTCCGTATTTTTATCAGTATATTTTTGTCCAAACCGGTGTGTGCTCTGCTGCTTATACTCTGATATGTGTCATAAATTAACCGAGGAAATATAAGCTAAAAATTAAATAAAAGTAAAGAACCACACTACCCGCCACCCGAAAGGGTGAGGCCGGTAGGTGTGTAACAATTGTACTTTATTTCTGGATTTTCCTCATTTTTGTCCAAAAATTTTCGGTAACTTTGAAAACTCATAATTAAAAGCACAAAAATCCAATTGATGTGCTCCCAAAAGTTGTGGGTCCCTTAACATGTCTATTTTCATGGAAAAATACTCCCAACGGTTAGAAACTTTAAAATTATTTCTAGAATAATAAGGTTTCCCTACTGGTCAAATCATATGCTTCCCGGAACAATGAGTCGGTTTTGTAAAATCCAAATCTTTTCGTATAAAAATCCAAAAATTTCCTATGATCCATCTAAAATAAATCTACTTCATTTTTGCAAATTTTAATGATTTTTAAACATCGGTTGATCAATCAAAAACCATCACAATGACTCTTGTTTAGATTGAAATTCCAAAAACAAAAGTCTTTTTCAAAGATTTGTAACTTCTTTTATAGAGCTCAAAAAATTACATATTACTTATCAAAATAAATATCTATTTCTAGAAATTTTCATGATTTTTAGACATCATTTGATTAGTAAAAAATTACAAACAAGTCGATTTGCCTCCAAAAAAACCAAAACTTGCGATTTTGCAACTTGTACAACTTTCATATTTTGCTTCCGAAAATCACTTTCCACCTTATTCCCAAACTATTTTTCATTTTAAACACATTGGTGACCACAAAATCATGAAAATCATTTTGCTCCCTTGACTTTTGGTTCAAGCCGAAAATGACCCGAAAAACAAGAAAAACCTCTTTTAATAAAGTCATGATTTTTAGCTTAGGTTTGTCTCGGATATTGGCTTTTTGATCTTTGACCATGTTGGATCTTATTTTGGGTAGCATGACCCCTTACGGTTTCATGTCTTCATGTCCCAAGAAAAACATGAAAAAACCATTTTAAACCGAACTAAGATCTAGCCAACCACATGAACTAACACAAAGAAAGTTAGGATCCTTACTAACTTGCTTGATCTTTCTGTTTTTGTGGCAACCTCTTATTCCTTGGTCTCCTTCAAAGTTTCGGCCTTCTCACAACCAAAACACCAAAGATGAGTATTTTACCAAGGTTAGAGATTTATGGAAGATTATGAGAAGATGAACCACCAAAGCACAAGAACACTTACCTTAGTTCTTGAAGCTCTTCCTTCTCACTTCCCTCTCTCTATATTTCATTTTTTCTCTCTTTTCTCTAAGGAAAGAAGTGTTTGATCATCAAAGTGGCTTGTGAGAAGAGTGTTTTGGTGTACAAGAGTTGATGAGCCAACCACTAAGTGTGTCTCTCTTGCCAAAAGGACTCAACCACTCTCACCAACTCTCTTTGCTTGGCTTTTTCAAGAAGTTGTCATCTTTTTCTCCCTCTCCCTTCACTTGGCCAAAATTAATGGCTTTTTGGGCAAGGAAATCTTGATGTGATCATACGCTTCATGACATAATCAAGTGCTTAGGTGTACCACTTCTAGATCATCTTGATCATGTTGCTTCCTAGTTTAACTTGTGGCACTTTGACTTGTTGACTTTTGTTCCAACATGTGCAAGATATTTCAAGACTTCATCTTTTCCCTTTTCTTCTCTTGTAGGCCAAAATATTGTGCCTTCTCAAGGGTTCACAAGTGTTGAATTTAATGCCCATTGGTGCAAACACATGTGACAAGGATATGTTGTCTTTATGCACTAATTTATCTAAGTGACAAACATTCATTTTCCTTGTCAAAATTGACTTAGGAATAATCAATAGATTATCAATGTCATAATAGTTATTCAATCTTAGCATTTTCTTAAATTTTCAATTTCAATATTTTATTGAATATTCATAATATACAAGGATTTCAATTAAGCATAAATAAGGATGTTACAGTTCTCTTTCTCTGTCACCGGTGGCAGCCATCCCTTCTCATCCCCCTTAGATGGCAAATTTTCATCTCTAGGCTATTCGGAGCTCATGGAGAAGCAAAATCACTTATCTCAAAAATTGGAGGAGATGGCGGCAAAGGTGGACACAATCTTTGACCATTTGGTCTAAGAAGTCTCTACAAGAATGATGATGATCATTTGGCTTGGGTTTCAAACTTATTTTGATGTAATATTTATTTTGTGCTCAATCATCATCATATATATATACATTATGTATTTCGGCCTCTAAGCGAAAAATATTCATGAAAAAGTTTCAATCTTCTTATTTATTTTGATTAGTTTGTAAAATTTCTGGTTGATGATCTTGATCAGTTCATGCTATATGATCATTCAAATTGTTTAACTTCTTGTTTCTACATTTTTTTCTAAAATTTTATTTCTCTATTGTTAAAATTACATATTAGAACCGTCATTTTCAAACTTGGTCTAGTTATGATTTAAATATTTAGACTGGATAGTTTCATGCTTAGGCCTCATTCTTTGGCATCATGGAGTTGCACGCACACTCATCATCTCTCCATCGCCTTTGACCATTGTGCTCTCTTTCTCTTTTTCTCTCTCGATGATAATTGAATATTTAATACACTTCTTTGTATCTTTTGATAAATAATTTAGGACTCTTTACTTAATAAAAATGACTTTTATACTTATTTGGGCTTTGGGCCTTTGATTAGATTTTAGCCATTTTTAATAATAAAATTCTAGTTTTAATTGCTTCACTATTTTTACCATAACTCTTGAACCGGACATCGGATTAGCCTCATTCTTGTTTCATATTTCATATTATTTAAATAGCTACAATTGTTTATGAAGACATGAAGGGAAAATTCGGACAACAGGGTGGTCAATTTTGGAATCGAAATCATATGTATTTTTTTGGATTTTTATTTGGGCTCGAATTTTGTAATGAAAGTCTAGTTTTATTTTATTTCCGTTTTGGGCCAAACCACTTTGAGCCTATTTCGTTTGGCAGCTAGGTTTTTACCTAGGTCAGCAACCAACACTTTGTCATTCACATTTTTAGACAGTTTTGGCTTAAATATAGTAGCTTTATTTTCTCTGCAATGTTCTTTGTGTTCTTCGTCTGTTCTTCATTTTTTTCCATCCATACTCGGCTAAGCTTCTGTGATTAACCCAACGTTGAGGATTCCATAATTCGTTCGGAGAGCTTGTGCTTAATCGGTAATTTAACTTGTTTCTATTTTCATCTTATCGGATTTGATTTCTGGAAATAGTTCGAATATTAGATTTAATCTTCGGTTTGGTTTATCCCATGGACTGAGTTTAAACTAGGTTTCGGTGTTACTTGTGCAATTTCATAGTGAGATGCCACTGTTCGAACAGATGCTAGGCGAATGTGTAGTTAAGAGATTTTATGGACGAACACAGAGATTTCGGTTCGTCCTGAACCAATCATGAGTTAGTTATATTTTGTTCAATGATGGAAGTCTCTGGAATTTAAATGTTGGGTTGATCAATTTTAATCTGTTTCTATTTATTTTGTTATGTTTCGTTTATTTTGTTTTTATTCTGTTTGAGTAAAAAAAAACCCCTCATTTTTTGTTTTACATTTTTTGTTATTGCTCAATCAGACCCGTTACGAATTCATTGGGAAAACAATCCAGGTTCCCTATTACTGCAAATCTTTTATTGAATCTGGTTATTTTGAGAGACACGGAAAATCTCTATCAAAATATGGCGCTGTTGCCGGGGAATTTGCATCGGTTTGATTAATAACAGTAGTGTAAATAGATAGTAGTTAGTGTAGCTTGGTCTTCCTTCTCTATCGTTGTCGTTGTGCTCTTGTGTTCGACAAACATTGTTGGCTTTCACAAACCCATGTTACCCTCTTTTGCAATTGTTCTCCTTTGTTGCTTTTGCTTCCTGGATGTTTTAATCGGTTGTTCATGATGCTTACTCTTTTTCATTCTTAGTCGAAACCTTGAGTATGTACTTGCCTAAAGATAACAGTAGAGACGACATTGATAATGTGGGTTTTCTTATTGAGACTTACTGGTGGTTTGGTTGTGGCTTCAACGTCGACATTGAATTTATTTGGAATACTTTTTCTTCTCTCCATATTTTTTGTTCATGCTACATAACTTATGTTACATGAAAGTTTAGGTTTTTCTTTTTTTTGCTCTTAAATCCACATAAATCACATGAATGTTACCTTCTTGTATGTTCACTTTAGTGTGATTTTAGTTTTTTTGCTCGATATTCTCTATGGTTCTTGTAGTTGGTGGAATTCCAATCATCTTGAATTCAATGGGCAAAAATTCCCATACACGCTTGTATTTCAAATATATACTGATATTATTGGTGGCTAGTAATGTGTATGTGTTGATTTATATATGTAATTAAGTATGTCTTTCAGTTATTGTATGCTAATTTTTGTCCATGGAATTCCTTTTGACTGGGGTTGCAATTTCATCACATGAAATTGCATCATTCTCATAATGACAAGTTTTACAAATCCAATAATCACAAATTCCAAAGACAAAAATTTGCATACATGTATGTGGTTGGTTAATTGAATACTAATTCTCCCTTTGCTCTTTTCCAAGTTTTTTTGTTTGGATGCCCCATCTTCAAATGGCTTAGATGATTATTGAGTATTGGATGTGAGTACTGTAGATATTAATTTAACCCCGACGTATGGGACCTATCGATGCATAGTTTGTATTGCGAGCCATTCTTAAAGTTGAATGCAACAGCTCAATTACAAGCCATAATCAATCCGCAATAATCAAAAATTGAACTCATTGAATAACTCATTGTAATAACTCATTTACTACAGTTAGCTCAATCACAAGCCATAATCAATGTAATAACTCATTGAACTCAGAGTTATTAGAACAGTTAGCTTAATTTTATAAATTCAAAGTTTTGATTTACTTAATCAAAAATTCCAATTTCACACTAAAATCCAAATTATTTATTTTAACTATTCAAATATTTTTTTAACCACACAAACAAATCATTTGAGTCATTTAATATCATTAAATAAAATCTCCAATTTAATGTTTGGGGTTTCAAACGTAGAATTGTTATATAATAACTTCTTTTTTTGGCTTGCGTTAAATTATCGATTTTTAATTTATTCAACATTATAAATCGATTAAAACTGAGACAATACTTTCGATAATCCAGATAGTTGTTTACCCCAAATTTAATCCATAAAAATGTCCTATATAAAATAACTTATAACCTATTTATATAAAAACAAATTAAATTATAAGATCTAACAATAACAAAATAACAAAACTAAACCGATTAAAATTAATTATTAATCATTCTTTACATTCCTCTAGTCATCTATTAATAAAACTCGAAACTTATATAAAATCCCAATCCCAAGATTTTCTCTAATCACTAAAAAAATACTATCATCATTAGAAAAATAAAATTACGTAGAATAACTTCATGATGGGAGTTTTGTGAAAAATGAGTGAGTTTGATTACATAAAGGCCTCCAAAGCTTGCCCCAAGCCACAATGACGATGGACTGGGAAGAAGGAAAAAAGGGGAGAATTTCAGTCAGGTTCCTAGGAAAAGAGTTTATCACAATAAAGTCCTTGAAATCATAAATAGCATACAAGCCCGAAGAGACACTACTATAAAAAACGTTTTTAAATTTTAAATTTGACCCAATTAACGTCCCTTTTTCTAAGGACGTCTATCTGGTACGGCATCCCCAAAAATAGTAACTCCCACTTATGGCGTCCTAAATTTAAATTTAGGACTCCGTAAATGCCTAATTTTTTTTAAAAAAATTGTTTTCTTGCATCTCTCATATGGGTAATCACGACGACAGATGGTGAAAAAGAACAAAGATGAAGAAATGTTCCTCAAGGAAACTTAGACCAGAAACAAAACTAATCAAAATCGTCGAATTACATGGAAGATAATTAATAAAGTCACTACATTGATAAATGATTTTGAACAAAGAAGAATTCTCTTGAATTAGTGAGAGTACGAGGCAAACCTTCAATGGGACATTGAGGATCTACAGCACCTAAAGTTTACAATGTAGAACAATATTTTAATTCCAACTAGAATTATAAGGTTTATCACTAAAATTTGTAAATGTTGATATATAACCCTTGCAAAATTTTGAAAATTCAATAAATTAGCACATATATAACATTTATTGAGAGTAATTTGTTGATGATTGCAATATGGAACTCAATTGTATGTCTTCAGAGCATTTAACTTTGGGTGGTGGTGGGAGAAATTTATCCAATGGATCTACAAATTTTTGCTCTTCCTGAACTGTTTCTCCATGTTCGCACCATCGATCCAGCCACGGCGTCAACTTGCATAGTATGAGGTAGCTCGGAAAATTGAAGAGTGTTAACTTGACTTCTAGGTGTCAAAACATGAACAGATCTTGATAATGCTCCATCTAGAAAATCACCCACTAAACCACATTCAAAAAAGTTTATAAAAACAAAAAAGTTCAAGAAATTTTCAATGACAAAACAAAGGGCCAAGAGTTAAAATGATAAACAAAAATAGAAAAAGAAAACAATGTCATCATTCCAATGCAACATGTGTAACACCCCTAATTCCTACGTTCATTATGATGTCCATTTATGTCCTTAATCTCTTATTAAACTAATTTGTATGTATTTATCATAGTGAAGCCGTTCACATATCAGAGTGAGTCACAACAGAGAGCATGTCTAACGTTTGGACGAATGAGTGACTGATAACATATGCCTAGACATATGCTGGTTAATTTAAATTCTCGGAGGAATATAAACGTGATACAACTTAAAATTCGATAATAGTATGGGTTTATCCCGTTGGAGGATTTTAGTCCTACAATGTTCCGAACTGTCAGTCAAATAGTTAGCAAATATGTTCCAAAATATTAAAGTATCAAATTCAAACTTAATTAGATCCCCTCCTTCAGAGTCTTCCTCGGCTACTCCGGCTGCCACTGCCTCCTCGATCCGAGCATCTTCCTAGATCTTTACGTGTGACTGAGATTCATTGATCAAATGAATCCCAGGGTAATGGTTAGTCTCACATTCAAAGTGTAAATCATACATGACAGATATTTCACATAGTGCAAATTAAAAGAAAGAATTCACCAAACACATTGCTACTCGACTACATAGTACCCAGTACATGCATCGTTAACGGTGAAAGCACTCGCAAGTGCTACGTGTCCCATACATGAATCCTCAGCGCTAAGAAAATAAGCATGTAGCATTATCATTCAAAAACAATAACCCATAGCTAGCTGAATAAAACGCATAGACTCGGACATACAAACCCGGCCAAGAATCCACAATACATGAACATACAAGGCATACATGTAAAACACAAGGAATTTGAGATTAAGTTACCAACCTCAACTTCGAGAATAAATAAAATCCCCAGACGTTAGAAACTCGAACTTCTTCAATATCCTAAAGTAAAATCATTGTAACTATTAATTTCCCCTTTCTAATGATTATTTATTAATAATACCCCTTTCTATTATTTAATAATTCCTTTTATTATTTATTTCCTAATAATAATAATAATAATAATAATTATTATTATTAATTATTTATCTACTTCGTTATTACTTTCATTTTTTTTAAAATTTAAAGTATGAGCCAATTAAAAAAAATAGCTAAGAAAACAAAACATAATGCCTTATATTTCAAAACCATGTATATATGTAAGCATTTGACAGCAAACTTTCTTATTTCTTTTCTCGGGGTTGCAACGCATATACATACATGTGCAACAACAAAGTTTTCTTATCGCTTCCCAAAAAAACCACGTGACTAGCTTTAATCATATAAAACAACAATATATGTTAATACTATCCTTTCCAGATGCAATGTGTGGCTATATATATATAAAGATTAAAACTTTCTATTCTCTCTCTCATATAAAACAACAATATATGTTAACACTATCCTTTCCAGATGCAATGTGTGGCTATATATATATAAAGATTAAAACTTTGTATTCTCTCTCTCTCTCTGTGTCTGTGTCTGTGTCTCTGTTTTAATACAGTAATACATATATTCATCCATTTAACCCCCAAGTCTTCCTTTTCTCTCTTCTCATGCAGTAACTCACACACATGTATATATTCCTTCCCTTCTCTTTTTTTGTACAAACGTTTTTTTTCTTTTTTCTTTTTTTTTTACATATATATATGTACACCATTTTTTTTTCATTTCCGAGTCCAGATATGTATCAGTAAAACAGTGGGTTTTTCCTATTTTCCTATATGCATGAACACATGCATATTCATCAAGCTTTCTTTTCATCATTCCATTTATCACACACACAGTGATGTTTCTTTCATTTTATTCCCAAAGGCAACATGTATATATTTCCCGAGCAAGTCTTTCTCAAATCTCATATCAGTTACCTATATGTGGTGTTAGGATACTATATACCTATATCCATAACTTATATATTATATATATATGTATAAAAAAACCAAACCAGTAAGTTTTCCTTCACTCCTTATATATGTGGCGTGTATATATCAACAATTAGCTTTTAGGTATAGTTATATATATATATATATATATATATATACCTAAGTGCATCGTTCTTCTTTCTTTCTTTTTATGACAGCAACCTTATATTCTTTTTTTAGGCATTGATATACTTACACACACACACACACACAAAACAGCAACCTTAACTATTGCTTTACGTTTAAACCCCCACGGAATATATATATATATATATATATATGCAAGCAGTAGTAGCAACAGTTTAAATACTTACCTAGCTAGCTTTCCAATTAACCGAGGCTCGCTGCTACTCGACTTGGATTCACCTCTGTTTTCTTGATCTAAAACAGGGCACACACACAGACAACTCCAACTCTATTTTTACCCTCAGTCTGTCTCTCAGTTTCAGCTTGGTTGACGTAAAGAAGGGCAAAGAGTGTGGTTTTATATAGCATGAAGGGCCTGGTTAAAGGAAGAATATCCAGAGGTCAAAGGCGCTTGGCTCAAGAAGCAAGGGAGAGGGTCTGGAGAGGCATGGTCCGTTTGAGTGTACCGTGGAAGCCGCTACCTAAATCTTCTTTTCTGCACTTACGTGTTCAGTGTTCAAGCTGCTGATATGTTTTTTTTTAATATAATGCTGATATGTTTTATTGCCCTACTGCTGCATAGGTTCTGATGGATATACGGTTAGGGCCAAGAGGATGTATGGGTTGATCTGTTACTTCCCTTCATTCTTTATGTCTTCTTAGTGTTGGACCGAGGTGAAATAACAGTAGAGGGAGTGGGCTTTACTATTCGAATTGAGCAAAATGAGTTGAGCCCAATGGAGAATATATTATAATAGCATAGGATAGGTTCTATTGAGCCCAATGTTTAACTGAATAGGATCAGTAAGTGGATTAATGAATGATAGACGTATAGACCATATTGCATTGATAAATATAGCCTCAAAAATTAATGAACGAAGAGTGCTTGTACTGTCATATTTATATGGGGCCTAGTCCACATAATAATTTCATTTGACCCTCTACCAAACACTTATTTGTAAGTATTGGATAATCATAAAAATTTAATCCTTAATTCCATTTAAGGATTTTCTTTCTCAATTAAATTTCTTTTTCCCCCCTAAATGGTTATCTCTAAAATATTTATGCCAAAAATTATTCCTTAATCATTTGTCCTTAATTTATGGGAAAATATGCCTTAAATTCCAATAATTATTTTAGGCCATAAATTATCCCTTCCATAATTTTTAGCCATAATTTATTCCTTACTTGAATTTTATTCTTTTTTTTTGAAATAAATTAATCAACGGAAGAATAGGCCTTTATCTCAAATAATTATTCTCATAATTATTTTTAAGCCAAAATTTCATATTTAATTTCCATAAAATACTCCAATTTCAAACCCCAAAATTTGAGATGTTACAACATGGACCTAAAATACTTCCACTGGCTATTTACTTGGCCACTTTTACATGGGAAAGTGAACTGAAACCACCCTAATGTAATGTTTTAACTTCTTTTTCAATAATCCTATTCTTAAACACCCAAATAAAGTTCACAGAATTGGCACATTCTCAAATAAATAGTTACTGAGACAAATTCTTTTAAAATATTCTTCTTTAACGCTTAAAAATTAATCAAGTATATTCATTCTCGAGCATAGCCAATACGGGATGAGGTGTCACTACTACAAAAAACGTCAAAAACGTCACCGAATTAGAGGCAATTAACGTCCTTTTTGCGAAGGACGTCGACTAGGGTAGTTGAAAAAATAGTCTATAAGGCGTCCTATGTTAAAAATAGGACGCCTTTTTTAGGCGTCCTACAATAGATATAGGACGCCTTTTTTAGGGCGTCCTATGTTAAAAACAGGACGCCTTTTTTAGGGTGTCCTACAATAGATATAGGACGCCTTTTTTAGGGCGTCCTATGTTAAAAATAGGACGCCTTTTTTAGGGCGTCCTGCAATAGATGTAGGACGTCTTTTTTAGGGCGTCCTACAATCAAAATAGGACGCCTTTTTGGTTAAAAAGGCGCACTTTGGGCGTCCTTATTTGTAATCGGGACGCCTTATATTATAATTTTTTTTTTTAAAAAAATGTCCCCCTTTTGCATTGATATAAAAAAGCGAAACCCGTGTGCAATAGAACAATGCAAATAAGACCAACAACGTCTGACAACAAAAACAACATCAAAAACCAACAACAAAACAAGGCACTTTGGCAACCAATGAAGACCAACAACAAGAACAAGGCACTTGGCAACCCGAGAAAAATGCATATATATATGAGATGCAAAAACCAACAACGGCAACAAACAAACAACGACAAGCTAAGTGACCAAAACCTTTAAGACCCAATAAGATAGATCAGTTTAGACCAAAACGCACTTGGCAACTAGCAAGACCAACAACGAACAAGGCACTTGGCAACCAAAGAAGACCAACAACAACAAACAAACAAACAACAAGCTAAGTGACCAAAACTTTTAAGACTCAATAAGATAGATCAGTTTAGACCAAAAAGCACTTGGCAACCAAAGAAGACCAACAACGAAGAACAATAGCAAGTGACCAACAACAACAACAACAAACTATTACTTAAACGACCAAAAATTCAACTTTCAGCTCCGAGTTTCAATTCCAATACGAACAAAGATCACATCAACAACAAAACTCTAAATGATTGATATGATTTAATTTTCGGGGCTATTTACAAATCGAGTTACCAATTCCACGAAACCAAGACTATTAAAGGCGAACAAGGCAACACATGATGTACATATCTATATGCGTTGAAGAAAATTTGCAGCCAAAGCGTCTCGAATCAGTATCAATCTCTTCCTCCGAGCACGGATCCGAGACTATCAAAAAGCTATAAATTGGAAAACAACGTATAAGTTAAACCAATGAAGCGAATAAAATAATTAACTCAAGTAGAACAAAAAATATTATCATTTGAGAAACAGAGAGCGATCACGTACGTTTTGAAAAAGCGTAGTACGCCCGCCCGTAACGATGGTATGCATATAAAACATAACGAAGTATCCGCACTCGAGTTCCCTGGTTGTTTTGGGCACTATAAATCAAAAGAAAATTGTTAAAACGGATAAAGGCATATCGAAAGCTACCATTGTGTCAATGAAATAACTTGAATTGAAACTACTTACTTTCGGAT
Organism: Acacia acuminata; assembly: GCA_019022655.1. Taxonomy (NCBI): domain Eukaryota; kingdom Viridiplantae; phylum Streptophyta; class Magnoliopsida; order Fabales; family Fabaceae; genus Acacia; species Acacia acuminata. The sequence goes on along the minus strand of JAFJYI010000115.1, from coordinate 2,300,393 downwards.
AAAACCACTTTGGTCCGCCCCCGCTCGTGCTCCAAGAATCGATCTAGCCGCCAAATGCACTACATTAAAATGGAAATTAACGAGACATGAAAACAGATCATATAAATGAAGAATCAATGATTTAGACAAAAATTTACTTACTTGGCAAACATAGATTTGATTTCATCGTTCGGCTTGCCACCTCTTAAGGGATCAAACCAATAACATGCGTTCTTGGAGGGACAAACAACACACGGGGTCCAATGACCACTACAACAAACACATTATAATATTAATTAAGATAAGAAAGGAATTTATTCTTAAAAATCTTAAATAGACAACTAAATTACGTACCCTTCAAGTATTGGGGCTAGATAACAACGATCATCTTGTTGGACAATTGTACCACCAACATAAAGCGTCCTTTTGGTTAACACACTGCGAGCCGCGGCCGTGTTTATTGGACTTAAGAATCCATACAAATCCTTTCGGCCTTTACGGGGCGCATATGTCGTATGCGACACTATGATCGAAATAAAATGATAAACGTTGTTAAGTATAGCAAACAAAAAAGATCAATGCAATAATCAAAGGGGAAAAAACGTACATTATCGCAGCTTCAAGAACGACTAAATCTAAATCCTCCATATGCAAAAATTCGACAATATCTTTTTGGTCAACTTGTAAACTCATAGGTCTTGTCTACGCCGACAATGCCAGGTTGCATCTTGAAGGAGAGATAGCTAATGTCCTTGTACATGGATCACAGCAGTGCTAAGTGTGGAAATTTGCCCTCATCCACTTCATTCTATGAAAACATAAACAAACATATTATGAGTGAGTTACCAATGAAACACAAGTTCTAGTAATGTATTTCCTACCATTGGAGGTGTCGCCGCTGAAAGTTCTGGCTGAACCCAAGAGGGGGGGTGAATTGGGTGAAGTATAAAAATTTAGATTCTTTGAAAATCTTTTCGCAATTCAACAAATTCAACTTGTATAACAGAAGTGAGTTAGAGATCAATTGACAAACATTCAAATGTAAATGCTGGAAATATAAGAGATAAGGGAAGAGGATGTGCAAACTGATTTATACTGGTTCGGCCCAATCCTTGACCTACGTCCGATCCCAAGCCTCACTTGGGATTTTCAATCCACTATCTTTGTTCAACTTGATTACACGTTCAGAATCGAAGCAACCCTCTCTCTAGGATTCACTCCCCCTTACAAACTGTAATCAACACACCGCTTGATTACACACTCGTACTCGAAGTAATCCTCTCACTAGGATTCACTCCCCTTACAAGTTGTAATCAACACAATGTATATCCCACTCAAGATTACCCAATCTTGAGTAACTCTCGAATAGAAAGATAATGTGTTTTCAATAATTCTCCTCTCTCGAAAGTGAATAGATAAACACGAAGATCAAATACAAATCACTTCACTCTCTAAGTTATCTAAACATGTAAAACAGAGTGTAAATGATGAGAAAGTAGAGTATCAGCATGTTGGCAGTGTAAGCTTGTATCTCCCCGTTTTTCTACTTGAATATGTCCTCTTTTATAGGTAGGGAACTTCATATGACCGTTTATAGCCGTTGCCTATCTCAGACAAGGTTTGGGTTGAGCTTTGGTCTTCTTCTCCCTCTAGTTTTTGCTTATTCCAGCTAATTAAATGATCTGAGGTGGCTCTCTGGAAATTTGCCCGTTGGAGAAGAGTTTGCTTGATGAAGAAAGCATTCTTGACCGTTGAGAATGTGTGCTCAGGTGGATTAGCTGAAAGTAGGTTGATTTGCGAGGGTGCATTAAATGCACTGAACACCTTTTTTGCTTTTTGCCTTGATCTTCATTAATCTTCATCTGTGCTAACTGAAATTCACTTAATAAACTTGTTAAATTTATCTGGGAACATAAGTGAATGATTTATGAAAGCAATAGGATCAAACAAGAGTGATTTGCAAATTCGTGTAATTCAAAAATCAGTTTTTTACCGTTGTAAACTGCGGTATGTTCATGCAAACTGCGGTATAGCATACTTTCACTTACAAACTGCGTAAAGGCGGAAGTATTGACTTAGCTCGAATCTCTTGGTTGCTTTACGGAAGTCCAATACTCTAGTAAGCAAACCTATACCGCAAGATCCAATACTTTCACTTACATACTCCAGTAAAGGTGGAAGTATTGACTTAGCCTGAAAAACTTGGTTGCTCTCTGGATGGCCTTTACTCCAGTAAGCAAACCTATACCGCAGTATCCAATACTTTCACTTACATACTGCAGTAAAGGTGGAAGTATTGACTTAGCTTGAAAAACTTGGTTGTTCTTCGGAAGTCCAATACTCGAGTTTGGCTACGCAAACTGCTGAGTATTGACTTCGTTTAAAATCTTGGTTTCATTCTGGAAGTCCAATACTCGAGTTTTCCTACCAATACCGAAGTATTGACTTCATTTAAAAACCTGGTTCGCTTCGGAAGTCCAAAACTGCGGTATGCAAACCTATACCGCAGTTTGCACTTAAGCTCAACAAGTTTGATTGCTTTCTTGAAATTATCTGTCCACTTTTGAGGGCCATATCTCCCTGGTCTGAACTCCGTTTTGGTCTGTTCAACTCTTGATGGAAAGCTCTTTGAGTCTATTTTCATATGCCACTGATTTCAGCTCAATCGGATTTGTAGTTTGTGAGTTACACTCAAAATACCGAAGGTGGGTCTGGACTGTGACGTTGATTCTTATGGCAACTTGTAAAAATCATATCTCCTTGATCTTGACACCTTTGGACTTGATTTATATATCAAAATGACGCTTTAGATGTCTAGTTTCAAATGCCACTGATTTCACGTCAATCCGATTCCTGGTTTGAGAGATATCATCGAATTACCGAACCTCGCCCGTGCTGAACGTGAAACAGAGTTCCTGAAGAGCTGATCACGCTGCATACTCGAGTTTACACTTGCATACTCGAGTTTTGAGTCCCAAACTCGAGTTTTGTGTTCCAAACTCGAGTTTTGAGTCCCAAACTCGAGTTTTGTGTTCCAAACTCGAGTTTTCACTTGTCCGAGAGACGCCGAGGTGTCAAGACACTACAAACTCGAGTTTTGAGTTGTATACTCGAGTTTTGAGTCTCAAACTCGAGTTTTGTGTGCCAAACTCGAGTTTTCTCATCCCGAAGTTGATTTTTGCTGACTTTAACTTCAAATTGACCCATTCCAACTTCCATATGACCTTGGAGACTTCTAGCATCAATCTTAGAACTTGAATAACGATATCTTCACTTCATTCAACAAGTTCTTCTTTCTTTCTTCTTCTCTTGATCATTCTCCATAACTCTAACTCTTTCTTTCTTCTCTTCTCTTGATCAATCTCTATAATTCATCTTGGATTATTCTACATTAAATACAGTAGTTAGTCAATGTAGGAGATAACTATATTACTCAATCTTTTTGCTTTCAATAATGACATTCATATAAGTCATCATCAAAACTAATCATAACTAACAGCGCCGCCATCTGAATAAGATGATTCGGCCAAAGGATGAACGATCCTATGGCCCGGCCTAAATCAGGAACCTTGACAGAGATTTGCCGTAATCTCCCAAAATAACCAGATTAGAAAAGGATTTGCAGTATAATGCAACCTGGGTCGTTTCCCAACGAATTCGCAGTCGGTTCAATTCGAACAGCAATAAAACAGTAAAAAATTGGGGGTTTTGATTCAGAAGAGATTGAAAATGGAAATATGCAGAAACAAAACGAAGTAAACACAGATTAAACAGATAAACAGAAGATTAACCCAGGATTTCGAATTCCACCACTTCCCTTCCTCGGACGAAAACAGATTATAACCGAACTCGTGATCGACTGGGCAAACCGAAATCTCGCATTTGCCCGAAATTCCCTCAAGCGAACAATCGTCCAGAATTTATTCGAATCGGTGGCGTATCTCTTTACGATCGTACGGTGATACTTTAACCTAGTTCGAACTACGTCCTTGGGAAATGTCGATCCGGGCGTTAAATCTAACACCCAATCCGAAAGTAAATCGAATCCGAAATTAGAAAACAAAACGAATTCGTTACCGTTAAGAAAGAGTCCTCGGATAGTGGAATCCTCAATCCATGGGTCAATCACGGTAGCTTAGCTAGTCATGGTTATGCAGAACGAAAATCGAACGAATGAAGAAGTTCATCATGAACACGAAGAACACGATGAACGAGAGGAAGAACAGATGAGAGAAAAATAAAACTTCGTATTTGATTCAAAACTATCTAAAAACGTGAATGAGAATGTGTTTGTGGCTGCTGCCTCACTTAACCTAAAATGACAAAACGAAATGGGGCTCCAATCTACAATTCAGGCCCAAAACGAAAATAAAATAAAATGGGCTTTAATTACAAAATTCGAGCCCAAAAATACATATGACTTCGGCTCCAAAATCGACCGCCCTCTTGTCCGAATTTGCTCTTCATGTCTTCATAACAATTGTAGCTCTCTGAATCATCTGAAATATGAGACAAAAATGAGGCAAATCCGATGTCTGGTTCAAGAGTTATGGTAAAAATGGTGAAGCAATGTAAAACTGGAATTTATTATTAAATAATGGCTAAAATATAATAAAAGGCCCAAGGCCCAAATAAGTATAAAAGCCATTATTTATTAGCCAAAGAGTCCTAAATTATAAATCAAGAGACAAAAAGTAGTGCATGAAATATTCAATTATCAAATTCCCCTACACTTATCTTTTTGCACTCCTGAGCAAAATTCAAAGAAAAAGACCTAAAGGAGAAACTCTTCTTTTCTAACAATTGCTAACAATGCAAAAATTGAACAAGGGACACAAAGCTCCAAAAGATCAATCAATCAAGACCACAATCCCTTCATCTCAAATTACAATTCATGGTAATCTCAATCAATGATGCTAATCACATAAGATGGTCTCTCAAATGATGCGCTCAATCAATCAATGAATCAATCTCTCAAGTGTTTAAGGTAAATAAGTGTATCGCTCAAATTCTACTCAAGAAATTTGCTCTACCATAAGCTTGCTCAATTTCTACGTCTCCACTACTCATAACACATGCATGCACAAATCAAGAGAGCTTGTTATGAAAGGTTGTAATGGGGTTAGGGTGAAGGTAGGTAATAGTATGGAATGAGAGGTTAAGCACCAAGGAAATTAAAAAGAGCACTAATTAACACAATCATTCTCTATGTAAGAAAATTTTTATTTTACTTATATATCTCCTTTCTTTCTATGTATTTTCTTTCTATATTTCTTCTTTTTTTTTTTCTTTTTCTTTTTTTTTTTCTTTCTTTTTTTTTTTTGCTTTTCTTTCTTTCTTTCTTTCTTTTTCTTTTTTTTTTTTTTTTTTTTGAGAAAAAATGAAACTATACTATATACATAATCACAATGACGAAAGTAAACATCCTCCCCACACTTAAATTGTTGCACTCCCGAGCAACCCCCACACTTAAATACAAAACCAAGGTGAAACCAATGCTCAATAAATTTTTAAGGTGCGGAATAAAATGGTTTTTCGCTTAGGCTTGTAATGTAGCTTTGAAAAGAATGAGTCAAAAAGGCACAAAGGGCTAGCAAAGGAATCATAATGCAAGGGAAAGGCTATTTGGCCAAAGTGAGGAAAATAAAAGAAAGAAAACAAGCTTCCATCATACTTATGCACGTAAATGAAAAATGTAGTTTCAAAAAGAAAAGGAGCAAGTTCTAGAGAACACAAATCATGAGCAGATGCACACATGAAAGAAAGAATGGCAAAAGATGAATTCCATTCATGCAGCCCAAAACCTCACAAGGTCAATACCAACTTAGGCAATCAACAACATCAAATCAACTACCAAGACATGTAATCGAAGAGTCAAGAATGACAGACCAAACAGAATGATCCATTAAAACCAAAATGTCCAAGTTCATAATATGTAGCAATCATAGAAAGAGAGACTGTATTTATTTCAAAAAGCAAAGTAGAAAAAGGAAAACAAATAGAAGAAGGAGGGAGAAAGAAAGAAGAATACTCCCCAAGGGGTTTATGGAGGATAAGTGGCATCAATGAGGAGAATCTCGCTTCCTCGCCGCTGTGGGATCCCTCATGAAATGGCTTGAGGCGATGCCCATTGACCTTAAAGGTTCGTCCCGTGGGTGGATCACATAGCTTAACAGCACCAAATGGACAAATGTTAGTGATCTCAAAAGGGCCATCCCATTTAGATCGAAGCTTACCAGCATAAACTTCAAACGGAGTTAAACGGAAGAACTTTTACGGCCCACGTAAAAATTCTTTCCTCGAATATGCTTATCATGGAATGCCTTAGTCTTTTCCTTGTATAACCGCGAGCTTTCATAGGCATCCAATCTAAGCTCATCCAACTCTTGCAATTGTAGCTTCCGCTCCATCCCGCACTTGGCCAAATCCATGTTACACCGTTTAATGGCCCAATAGGCTTGATGCTCCAACTCAACCGGAAGATGACATGCCTTACCAAAGACAAGCCGATAAGGAGACATCCCAATCGGAGTCTTGTAGGCGGTGCGATATGCCCACAAAGCATCCTCTAATCGCTTACTCCAATCTTTCCGGGTAGAGTTAACAGTCTTCTGAAGGATTTGCTTAATCTCTCTATTTGAGACTTCAGCTTGACCGTTGGTTTGAGGATGGTATGCTGTGGAGACCTTATGAAGCACTCCATACTTGTGTAACAAGGCACCCATGCTTCGATTGCAAAAATGGGAGCCTTGGTCACTGATAATAGCTCTAGGAATGCCAAACCTGCAAAAAATGTTAGACCTAACAAAATCCACCACCACAAAAGAATCATTAGTCCGGGTGGCTTTCGCCTCAACCCATTTCGAGACATAATCAACAACAAATATGTAAGTATAACCAAAGGAGGCGGAAATGGACCCATAAAATCAATACCCCAAACATCAAAGATCTCACAAAACAATATAGGGTTCTCGGGGCATCTCATGCCTACGGAAATACTCCCTCGCTCTCGACGCTTATCACATGACTTACAAAACAGATGGGAATCATGAAACAAGGAAGGCCAAAATAATCCACTGTCTAACACTTTCCTAGCAGTTCTTTGAGGTCCAAAGTGACCACCACAGCGCGAAGCATGAGCAAAATGCAATATAGAGTGAAACTCATGATCGAGCACACATCTCCTAACTACTTGGTCACTACAAAATTTCCACAGAGATAAGGGTCATCCCAAACATAATATTTAGACTCACTCTTCAATTTAAGGGTTTGGGCCCTAGTGGAATCTACGGGCAAAACACCGCTACCAAGTAGTTAACCGGATCGAAGATACCATGGAAGCTTACCTTGCGGTGTAGAGAAGCCGCTCATCGTGGAAATCATCCCGAATAGAAGAGGGGTGAGAGGGAGAATGAGTGATGCGACTCAAGTGGTCACTACCCGCTTTTGTGCTCCACTTCGTCTCGAATCTCAACATCGAACTCTTGGAGCAATAACATCCACCGGATGAGTCGTGGCTTAGCATCTGTCTTTTTCAAAAGAAACTTCAAAGTAGCATGGTCAGAGAAAACAATTACTCACATGAGATGCTCTATCAACTCGCTGTGCCAAGATAGCACCAACCGCATAGTTGGAAGCATCACACATCAACTCAAAGGGGAGGCACCAATCGGGGCTTGGATCATCAGGCCGTAGTCGTGCAACGCTTCAAATGATCGAAGGCCGCCTTGCAAGCATCATCAAATACAAAGTCGTGTCCTTATGCGGAAGGTTGGACAAGGGCTCGGGCGATCTTGCCGAAATCCCGAATGAAACGCCGATAGAAACCTGCATGACCAAGAAAAGAGCGAACTTCCCGCACGATGCGGGGTAAGGCAAAGCAAGAATTACATCTATCTTAGCAGATCTACCTCAATCCCTTTCCTAGACACTATGTGTCCCAAGACTATACCCGACTCAACCATAAAGTGACACTTCTCATAATTCAAGACAAGATTAGACTCAATACACCTATGCAAAACTCTAGACAAATTAGCCAAGCATGCATCAAAATCAAACCCATATACAAGAAATCATCCATAAAAACCTCCATGCAGTCCTCTAGAAACTCGAGAAAATGCTTACCATACAACGCCGAAAGGTGCCGGTGCGTTGCAAAGGCCAAAAGGCATCCTTCGGTAGGCATATGTTCCAAAGGGGCATGTGAAGGTCGTCTTCTCCCGATCCTCGGGAGCAATATGGATCCGGAAGTATCCGGAGTAGCCATCCAAGAAGCAAGAATGGGACTTGCCACCAATCGCTCTAACATCGATCAATGAAAGGTAGAGGGTAATGATCCTTGCGAGTGGCTTGGTTGAGTCTCCTATAGTCGATGCGAACTCTCCAACTATTCTCGAACTCGAGTAGGAATGAGCTCATTCTTCGATTGGCTACCACGGTGACTCGGATTTCTTGGGAACCACCCGGACCGGGCTAACCCACGGCTATCGAAATGGGATAGATGATACCAGCTTGCGTGCTTAGTGACCTCCTTCTTCACCACATCAAGGATAAGAGGATTAAGGCGTCTCTGGGGCTGCCTCACCGACTTAGAGTCCTCTTCCAACAGAATTCGATGCATACACATAGAAGGGCTAATGCCAACGATGTCAGCTAATGTCCACCCAATGGCTTTCTTGTTTGCCCTCAATAAGCTTAGCAGCTTCTCTTCTTGGTCAGGAAGAAGATTATTTACCACAATGACTGGCAACTGTTCATCCACCTCCAAAAATGCATACTTCAGGTGATCTGGAAGGGATTTCAACTCAAGCTTGGGTGGTTTCTCAGTGGAGGGAAGAAGCTTGGGTGGTTGTTGCCACAACTCTGATGTCATCACACTAGAAATACCTGAAACCACATTCAAAGAAGCAGAAGAACTGTGTCTATACAACGCAATGTTAACATCAGAGTTCAGCTCATCAAAATCAGAGGTAAGCTCATCAAAATCAGAATCAGGATGCACATTAGGATCAGGATGAAGCTCAAACTCAGAATCAATATCAGAATCCACATGTAATGTAGAATCACCAAGCAAGTCAAGATCACCAAATAATGCAAAGATTAAGCAAATCGGTGCAAACAGAGCACCATTCATTATCAAGACATGCACAAATGGGAGAATCACTCTCGATGCAAAATCGATAATCAAGACACCAATCAAGCAATAACATCATCCATAGCATCATCAATCACATCAATGCGAGAAAAATGAATGTTCTTCCCTAGGATGTTTCATGGCATCAAAAATATTGAAATTCACAGATATATCACCAAACTCCATGGAAAGAGTACCGTAATGCACATCTATCTTAGTCCTAGTTGTTTTCATGAAAGGCCTCCCTAGAATGATAGGTGATCTACTACCGGGAGACTCATCCTCCATATCTAAGATGTAAAAATCAGCAGAAATATCGGTTCATTAACCTTGACTAATACATCCTCAACTAAACCGGAAGGATGAACATTACTCCTATTAGCTAGCCGAACAACAACACCAAAGTAGGACGTAAAGGACCAAGACCAAGAGATTTATAAATAGATGCTGGCATGACATTAATAGAAGCACCTAAATCTAGCATGCAATCATCAAATCTATAGTTACCAAAACAGCAAGGGATAGAAAATGTCCCTGGATCCTTGCACTTGCGAGGCATCATAGGCTGGATGAGTGCTGATACATTCTGGTTCAAACTCACTCGTTCACTCCCCTTCAATCGCCTCTTATTGGTGCACAACTCCTTCGAAACTTGGCATATTTAGGAATTTGTTTGACTGCATCTAAGAGAGGAATGTTGATCTCTACTCTTCCGAATGTCTCAAGTATATCCTTCTCTTGTGCTTTTTCGCCAACTTCTTGGATTGAACGCTCTCGAGGGAAAGGAAGAGGAATGGGGATGTCTTCCTCTTCACCTTGCTGCACTGCCTTTTTATTTTTAGAGTCAATCTTCACATTTTCTCGACTCTCTTTCGATGTGGAAGTCACATCCGCAATGGTTTAGGTTCCTCCAATTGCTTGCCGAACGAAGGGAGATAGCACTCACATTCCCCTTAGGATTAGGAATTGTTTGTGAAGGAAGAGTGTTGGATCCCCGAGGTTGAAGCTGGTTCAATGAGGTTGCCAACCGCCCAATCTGTGTTTGCAAACTCGAATGGAAGTGTCGGTTCTTGTCGTTGGAACCGCATATTGGCGTGACAAATTGCTTCATCATATCCTCAAGGGAGAACCACCACTACCACTACTACTAGCCTCGTTGTTGTGTTGCCCGTGGAGGTGCACATATGGCTGGTCGAGGAGGTGGTGCTAGCAAAGGCAAAGGAGGTGCAGATTGTTGTTGGAAGTTACGTGGTCTGTATCGTCTCGTTGGTAATTCCCAGAATTCTCGCGATATTGGTTACTCGTTCGATTCTCGGTTCCAACGAAAATTGGGGTGATTTCTCCAACCAGGATTGTAGGTATTGGAGAAGGCATTATTCTCGTTGGTATTGTGGCTTTCCCGGAAAAGCACCCACCGGGCTACCGACCGGTCTTGATAAGTAGGATCATGCAAGGTAGGGCAAGAGTCGATAGAATGGTAAGGGTCGAACGTAACCCACATGAGTAGCCAATCTCGAGGAGGAGAAGATTGTACTGTCTGTCGTGTCACCGCCACTGTCTCACCGTAGAGGTCGATCATCAAGTCTATTCTCTAATCTCTCGAGAATCGTACGACTCGGGAGGTGTTTGAACATGGTAAACAGGAGTACTATTGGCCCCGGTGCCAAATTGCTTGAGAGTTGGCCGCCATCTCGGATATCAATTCTCGGGCATCTTCGGTGTCTTGTTACGTAGAGCCCCACCGCTAGAAGCATCCACCAAACCTTTGTCTACGGTAGCAAACCATCATAGAAATGGGTAATCAAGAGTTGCTCGCTGATCTAGTGGTGTGGACTTGCACATAACCTTTTGAACCTCTCCCGCACTCATGCAAAGTCTCCCCATTGGCCTGTTTAATGTTGGCAATTTCTTTCTTGATCGCAGTTGCTCTTGAGGCAGGGTAATATTTCTCCATAAATAACCTCTGAACATCAGTCCAGCTCCCAATAGATGAAGGTTGAAGGTACAACAACCAGTCTTTGGCTCCACCTTCCAATGAGAAAGGAAAAGCTCTCAGCTTGATTTGATCTTCATCAATGGCATGTGGTTTCATTGTCTTTTGCACACTAGATGGAATTCCTTCAAATGCTTAATGGCACACTCACCTGAAAGACCATGAAACTTAGGCAACAAGTGTATTAGACCAGATTTAAGCTCAAAGTTAGCAGCAAGGGCAGGATATTGAATGCACAAAGGTTGATAATTAACATCGTTCATTCAATTCCTTTAAAGTAGGCCGATTTTCCCTTCTTCTGCCATAATTTCTGAGTTAGGAAAATTGCTACTAGAATCAGTGAAAACAACAAGACTATCATAAGTATTATCAGAAACACAATCAGAGAGATCGACAGTATGGACACAATCAGAATGGCCACAATCAGACTCAAGTGCAATGTCCAATTCAATATTAATCTCACGACTTAGCCTAACAACTCTTCTAGCAGTAAGAATTGTCCTTTCTATTTCAGGATCAAATGGAAACAAGTCTTCTGCATTGATAGTGCTCCTAGTACTCATGCAAAGCATAGTCACAAGGCGAATCTGCAAAAAAATCAGAATTACGAAAATGCCACCAGCCAATCGGAATTACGAAAATGCCACTAAAAGTGGTATAAAATAGAAAAACACTAGAACACACAAAAGCAAACACAAAAACAAAAACCTATGGTAGAAATTGACCTAAACAAGTCCAGAAACACTATCAAATGATTTTTAAAATTTTTGGGACTTGGACAAGGCAACTCCTAGACCATTGGGGAACCAAAAAATGGAATAAAAAAACTTCAAAAATTGAAAAAGTGGTCTAAACGATGGAATTTGGCAAAACGGAGCTTAGCACATGGAAAATCAAAGATTTTCTATGTGTCATGTGAGATAGGCCATTTTCTATCACTGTACCAAATTTCAGCCCATTCAGAGATACTCCGAAAAAAACTGACTAGTAGAAATCAAAAAATCAAAATTTAAAACAAATAAAAAGTGGTCTAAACGTTGGAATTTGGGGAAAATAGGGTATACCTCACTCCCTACTTGGGAGTGACTCTTTCTTAGAATGCCCAATTCCTTGTGAATAAGACCTGGTTTGAGTGATCTCGGGTCGAAAAAATTTCGTCCCACCACACCAACCACCTAAACTACCGAAAAACGAAGCTATTTACACTAACATTACTAATCAAACCGATGCAAATTCCCCGGCAGCGGCGCCATATTTTGACAGAGATTTGCCGTAATCTCCCAAAATAACCAGATTAGAAAAGGATTTGCAGTATAATGCAACCTGGGTCGTTTCCCAACGAATTCGCAGCTCGGTTCAATTCGAACAAAGAATAAAAACAAGAAAAATTGGGGGTTTTGATTCGAAGAGATTGAAAATGGAAATATGCAGAAACAAAACGAAGTAAACACAGATTAAACAGATAAACAGAAGATTAACCCAGGATTTCGAATTCCACCACTTCCCTTCCTCGGACGAAAACAGATTATAACCGAACTCGTGATCGACTCTAGGCAAACCGAAATCTCGCATTTGCCTGAAATTCCCTCAACCGAACAATCGTCCGAATTTATTCGAATCGGTGGCGTATCTCTTTACGATCGTACAGTGATACTTTAACCTAGTTCGAACTACGTCCTTGGGAAATGTCGATCTGGGCGTTAAATCTAACACCCAATCCGAAAGTAAATCGAATCCGAAATTAGAAAACAGAAACGAATTCGTTACCGTTAAGAACGAGTCCTCTGGATAGTGGAATCCTCAATCCATGGGTCAATCACGTAGCTTAGCTAGTCATGGTTATGCAGAACGAAAATCGAACGAGAATGAAGAAGTTCATCATGAACACGAAGAACACGATGAACGGAGGAAGAACAGATGAGAGAAAATAAAACTTCGTATTTGATTCAAAACTATCTAAAAACGTGAATGAGAATGTGTTTGTGGCTGCTGCCTCACTTAACCTAAAATGACAAAACGAAATGGGGCTCCAATCTACAATTCGGCCCTAACGAAAATAAAATAAAATGGGCTTTAATTACAAAATTCGAGCCCAAAAATACATATGACTTCGGCTCCAAAATCGACCGCCCTCTTGTCCAAATTTTCTCTTCATGTCTTCATAACAATTGTAGCTCTCTGAATCATCTGAAATATGAGACAAAAATGAGGCAAATCCGATGTCTGGTTCAAGAGTTATGGTAAAAATGGTGAAGCAATGTAAAACTGGAATTTATTATTAAATAATGGCTAAAATATAATAAAAGGCCCAAGGCCCAAATAAGTATAAAAGCCATTATTTATTAGCCAAAGAGTCCTAAATTATAAATCAAGAGACAAAAAGTAGTGCATGAAATATTCAATTATCAAACCTCGTCATCTTGAATCGGGATGTCTGTTTTGTCTTCCCCTCTCGAACACATGTCACGGTCGCCTACGTAGGTCTTTTGGAATTTCAATATTATGGTGGATGGTGTGATCCGTGTAAATAAGAGCATCGGCAACAATACGCTGTATGGGACATCCAAATAGAGAGTGCAAGGTTGTCCTCTCGTAGGCGTGTGAGAAGGTTCGCCGAGATCAACATCCGGAGGGTGAAAACTCTCTTTACTGGGGGGAAGGCCGGGATTCACGAGTTGTATGTTCCGTATTGTCCCTCGAATCCATCATGGTTTTCACTTCGGATCGTACTTGTTGCATGATTTCATCAAATAGTCCCGCCCGTATTTTGGCTACAAGCTGAGGACTAGGGTTGTTATCGTCATAGAACCGTGAACGCCGTCCAAAATATTTTGTGGCTGTAACTCCCCTAGGCTCCCCTCGAATGTTGTCAGGGTAATCCGGCTTCCCAATCGCCGTTGACAAAATGTCCATCCGTGAACCCGGCGTAAATGAACCTTGGGAACTTTACTCCTCAAGTGCATCCTGTATCATAAGATGTTTCATAAATAACAACTAAACCCTATAATATGAAAAAGCCGAGGCTATTTAAAACGTCTAATTTAACTACTTACAATCTTGGAGGCAACCTCGGCAACATCTGCATTTATGTATGTGTCGCCCCTCATCCTCGCAGACTTTCCATTTCTTGTGACGGAGGAGGTTCGGGGGCTGGACAACGGTGGAAGGATCGGATTCGGAAGCTTCCTTCATTCTCTCTAACCGCTCTTCCATCATTCTCCGTTCCGGCTTTTCTCGTACCCACCACGAGACATACAATGCGGATACTTATTTGCCGCTTGTCTCTCTTTATTGGCTTGACTCATTTCCTATGACACAAAAACAATTAAAACTAAGTTGTGAAATAAAAGAAATGATATGAAATGAAAGAAATTTTAATTTTACAATAAACTCGGATTTTGCCGTGACGCCACAAACTCCCTCCGGTCCTCCGGAGAAATATAAGGATATTTCGACATGGATCCTCGTTCCTCCTTTGCCCTCGAACAAACTTTTTAGTCGCTTATTCTTGAAGTCTTTCCAACGTATACGGACTTCCCCATCCAATGCTTTTCCATTTCCTTAGTGTTAGGACGTCGTACATTTGCTGCAAGGTAAAAGGAAAGATAATTAAATTTCAAGTAACAAGCCAAATGATACAAATGCAAATATATTGAAAGTGACGAACCAAAAGTTGTGCCCAAATCAACCGCTTCGTTTTCTCCGAACGAACTTCCAAGCGAGATCACAATGCGAACTTTGCTTCGAGCCAAATAGCCTACATAGCTAATGAAATTGTCTTCCTCCTGGCCAATTGGATTCAACTTGTCATCAAAGTCCACATGCAGCCTCTTTTTGACCGTCACGACGGGCCACTAGCGCACTCATCTGTGTGCAACCTCTACCCCTTCTCACAACGGGCTCGCCACCTCTCTCACCTCGACTCATCGAGCTAGAGCTAGACATGTTCCTGTTCATCAAGGACAAATCAATGTTAGATAGGTTATTAAATAGTAAACAGATTAATAAAATAAACTAAAATGTTAAACCATCTTAAGTTATGACATATTACTATTTCATAACTTAAGATCTTACTTTATATGGTTTCCCATATTCCTTCACAATGATCTTTTCTTGCGGCATCTTCTTCATCATCTACCAATTCCACATCACGCGTTGTAGGGGGATTTGTTGTGAAAGGGTGTATCTTCAAGGTCGAAGGATTCTTCACCATACTTCTGTTTTTTACTTTGAAGTACAATGGAAATTTTTTTATTTGCGGGTCTCGTAACATAAAACACTTGTTTCGCCCGGCTTGCTAGAATGAATGGCTCATCTCTATGACCAACTCGTGAAGATCAACGAGACAACTCCAAATTGTGGATCTATTACAACAAAGATTATTGCTAACCCACTCACATTTCAATAGAGCAACTTTGAACTTGTTGTAACTCATCTCCCATATTTCTTCAATAACTCCATAATAAGCCATTGATGCTAATACCGGGTTTTTGTCTTTCGTACTCGCAAAGTGCATGGATTCACTTCAACCATCACCCCACTATTTTGCACAGAACTTCGTCGTCTTGGCCTTTTGTGTAGAAGGTATACCCGTTTATTTCATAACCTTGCCAAGTGATGACCTGAAAAGAAGGCCCCCGTGCCAACCACTCGATTGTATCCGACACTCCGGTCTCGTGCGATACCTTCTCCTCAAACCACTTTATGAACGTCCTCTTTTGCTCATGAGCTATTTGCATGTCATTCTTCCTTGGATTCTTATTCTTCAAACTCTTTCGTGATCATCAATGTATGGTTGAACTTCTTCCATATTATTCAAGATGTACAGTGTGCTTGCAACACCTCTTCACGACCCTTATTTTTCAGTTTGATTCCTCGAGTTCCCTCGGTTATCCCCTTGTCATGCGAGATCGTATCATCGTCCCGATAGATAATCTTTACAAAAGTCCATAGCCTCTTCAACTACATATCTCTCAACTATTGAGGCTTCCGGGCGATAAGGATTTTTAGAATACCCTTTTAAGATCTTCATGTATCGCTCGAAAGGGTACATCCACCTTAGATAAACCGGACCGCGAGCGACCTCCCTTACCAAGTGCACTATCGGGTGCACCATTATATCGAAAAATGCGGGGGGAAAATGCATCTCTAGTTGAGACAAAATAATATAACCCTCATTTTCCAATTCATCCAACTTTTCAATGTCAATGACTTTGTTACGAGATAGCATTAAAGAAAATACACAATTTTGTTACGGTGTTTCGCACTTCATCTTTCATAATGCCCCTAATAGATACGGCAATAGTTGTTGCATCGGCACATGATAATCATGGGACTTCATCCCCACTAACTTCAGATCGTCCATTGAAACACACCTTCTCAAATTTGAAGAATATCCTTGTGGAACCTTAATGTCATATAAACACCCACACAAACTTTTTTTCTCGGCTTTTGATAGTGTATGGGCCGCGGCTCCATATATGCCTTCTTACCATCTTCTTTTACTTGTGGATGTAACCGTTCTCTTATTCCCATATCAACCATGTCTAGTCTCGCACTAATTCCATCCTTAGTCTTTCCTGGTATGTGCAAAAGAGTACCGACAAGATTATCACAAACGTTTTTCTCCACATGCATCACATCAAGATCGTGTCTCACATCAAGACTACGCCAATATGGAAGATCAAAGAAAATTGATCTCTTCTTCCATATATTCTTCTCACCCACAATCTTTCGCTGCTTACCCAATATGACATTGATATGTTTCACCCGACTATAAACATCCTCTCCTTAATGCCTTTAGAGCCGTTCTATGCTCCGGTAAGCCGTTGAAACGCTTTCTTAAATTACGATATGGGTGGAACCGATCAAGAAACCTCCGTGACCGAGATAGACCGTTTTTTTTCCGTGCTTTAGTTGATGGAAGTTTGTGTCAGCTTCACATATTGGACATGCTTTATGACCCTTGACACTGTACCCTGACAAATTTCCATATGCGGGAAAGTCATTTATCGTGGTAAAAATCATTGCACGCATCTTGAAGGACTCCTTCTTATATGCATCAAACACATCTACGCCTTCCTCCCACAATTTCTTCAAATCCTCAACCAAGGGCGCCAAGTACACATCGATATTGTTCCCAGGCTGTTTTGGTCCAGAAATCATCATAGAGAGCATCACATACTTGCGTTTCATACATAGCCAGGGAGGTAAGTTGTATATTACAAGGAGAACCTAGGCCATGCACTATGGGTGCTTCTAAGAGTCCGATACGGATTGAAGCCATCTCGTACAAAGCCCCGCACGAAGATTTCTTGGCTCACCAAATTGAGGGAACATTTCATCTATTTTCTTCCATTGCGGAGTCACCGGTCGGGAGATATTTTCCATCGGATATTCTCTCATCGAATGCCATCTCAACTGCTTCACCATGGCTTCACTAGTAAAGAAACGCTTAAACCGCGGTATTATTGGAAGATACCACAATGCCTTCACAGGTTGCCTTTTTGTTGTCTCATCATCTCCAGAACCACCACCTTTCTTCACTTTGTATTGTGAAGTTTTACACTTCGGACAATTACTCAAGCCTTCATACTCATTTCTGTACAATATTCAGTCATTAGGGCAACTGAGTATCTTTTTATACTCCATACCCATCGAAGACAAGATTTTCTTGGCCTCATACATACGATTTGGAAGTACATTATCGTATGGCAACATATCACACAACAATTGAAGCGGGACGTGAAACTACTATCGGTCCACCCACAAGTTGCCTTTAAGTTGATCAAATGTAAGGTCCCGGTCAACCGTGTATACTTAGTACACCCAGGGAACAACGGTGTCTCTACATCACTCCGCACGCTATCATATTCATGCGGTTGTGCAAAAGATTCGACCTCAACATCATGAATCATTCTCTCCATTCCATCGTCATCTTCCTCAACTTCATTTTCGTCCGACACACTGGTACTTATTACCTCCTCACCATGCCATATCCACGTTGTGTATCGAAGGTTTATTCCATCACAAATTAGGTGATCCCTTATAGTAGGAATATCCCGTCGAACCCCATTTAAGCAATTAACACATGGACAATAATACATCCCTTTTTTTGTAGCCACATGCCTTCTAGCAAATTCAATAAACTCTTCCACCCCATTCTCATATTCTTCACTAGTTCTCAAAGCATTCATCCAACTATGCCCCATTTTAATACCACCTACGATATTTCCACCAACACTCAAGTTTATAACAATTTAAAGAACGACATGCTTTTTTGTCAATCTTGAACTAAAATTTCTAAGCATTTCCCCTTAAAAGTAACACATCCCAAAATTTCAAAAACAAACAATTTCAACTTCAATCAAGAAAACTTACTAACTAAGCCAATTCAGATCAATATCGGTATTAAATCCAATAGTTTCATCAATACAAAGTATAAAAATATAGCTAAATTGTCCAAGTCATAAACTATTAAATTATGGAGTTCTAATCATCTTTATTCATACAACAAAGTTTACCTAGTTCAATGCACATCAACGAAAAACAACAATAATTAACTATACTTACCTCAACTTTAAATTCGATGCTTGAAATTTATTTGCTCTATTTAACCTAAAGACAACATTAGAATTATTCAAACTAACATATGTGAGAGGGAATAATTGTATGACAAAAGGAACATGATTACAAATACCTACCCTATGACCCCTCAAGCTAGCTCTTGTGGGTTGCTATCGTGGCAAAGTCACAATAGTCAAAAGGGTTATTAGCTTCCGAAGTCAAAAAAGAAGTAATCACCGAGAACTTAAAACGCAAATTTGCAGATAGTAAACTTCTATGATATATCCCAACAACCATAAAGTTTCACAGAAATGAAAAATGAAGAAGGAAAATTGATGTAGCATGACATCAAGAGGTAGTAGCTAGGGAGAACTGTTAAAAGGCAAATCACGGTGTAGGAAAACTATACACACACTCTTGGCACTAGCATATAGTTAGACCCAAATTTCATGCCTCGGGTCCCACGTAGACTTTCTCATTCATTGATAATTAATATTAGCCAGCTTTGGAACAAATTCTGAGATTTAAATTATGCTCACACTAAATAAGGCAGCCAAAACTAGTTGTTTATGTTTCAAGGACGTGCACGGGCTATTGCACCGCAAGTGATACTATACTAGCTTCGATTTTAAATATAAGAAATAATTTATAATGTAATTTATATTATAAACTATATCCTATAATTAAAACCGGAGAAGTATATGTTTATTCGTGCCTCTATCTTCAATGTAAAAGTTCTAAAAGGAGTTTATTTTGATAATTAATCTATAAGGAACTCACTTGCCTCTTAAATTTATCTAAGTTTCATGTTGTAGGTTACATAAGTTTAAGTGTAGAGCTCTAAGAGACACCTCTTGACGATCATGGACATACACAAATAATATTGCAATTTAAATAACACCTATAAATTACTTGCTCCCAACAAATATTGGTAATTGAATTTGTTCACAAAATTGTACAAGGGACTAATTAATCCCCTGGTTAGACCCAAATCCTATGAGCTGATATGAAAAAATTGTTACACAGATTTTTTTGATGATATAGCAGTGGGATAAATTAAGTTGGGAAGATTAAACCATGATCATAAGCAAGTGCAAAAATATATACTCCCGAAAAATAAGTGGGTATAGGAAGTCATGTTGACGAGATCTATCTAGTTCTAAATATACTTGAAATTCCTCACCTGAAGAAACAGAGGAAGCCACGGTACTTGTAATAGCGGCGGCCTAATGCAGAGTTGTGAAAAGGAAAACCCAATACCTCCCCGAGCTTCACGGTCCGAAGGCAAAGAAGGGAATTTCAATCCCTAGCTAGGTCAAAAACGAGGAAGAAGGAGAATGAGACAAGGCATGGGGAATTTCTTAAAAAAAATTAAAATTAAAATACCTTAGTCCGCCTCTTGCGACGGCAAATGAGCAATGAAGCAAGTCGACGGAGCTCTCGCGCGACGACAACGAGAATACAGCAAAGTCGACGGAGCTCTCGCGCACAATGAGAGGGAAAATGAAAGGGCTTTTGGTAGGGAAGGAGCCGAGTGAGAGAGCGAGGTGAGTGAGGGTGAGCGATTTTGGGTTTGCTTTCAGCGTGAGTGAGCGGCGGGACTGATATGTGTGTGTGAGTAAGCACATGAATGAATAATAGGGTTAAGTGGGTTTTTAAGGCGTCCTGATCAAGTACCAGGACGTCAAAAATTAATTAAGGCGCCTAATTGATAAACAGGACGCCTTAAAAGCCACATAATTACCCAAAAAAAAAAAAATGTCGCCAATTAAGGCGACACGAAAATAGAGTAGGCGCCTTAAAATTAATTAAGGCGCCTAATTGATAAACAGACGCCTTAAAAGCCAAATAATTACCAAAAAAAAAAAAAAAATTGTCGCCAATTAAGACGACCTCGAAAATAGAGTAGGCGCCTTAAAATTAATTAAGGCGCCTAATTGATAAACAAGACGCCTTAAAAGCCAAATAATTACCAAAAAAAAAAAAATTGTCGCCAATTAAGGCGACCGAAAATAGAGTAGGGCGCCTTAAAATTAATTAAGGCGCCTAATTGATAAACAGGACGCCTTAAAAGCCAAATAATTACAAAAAAAAAAAAAAAAATTGTCGCCAATTAAGGCGACACGAAAATAGAGTAGGGCGCCTTAAAATTAATTAAGTCATCCCGATATCTTATCGACGCTTTAAAGCCCAAAAAATTAAAATTTTGACCTAATTAAGGCGACCTACAAATACATCGGGACGCTTTTAAAATTACGCGCCACAAAAATTCAAAAATGGCGCTAATTAAGACCAATTTGGCGGAAAATATTTTAAAATTAGGCGTCGATATTTTTTTAGGACGCTTTAATTTATTTTAGACGTTCAAACTTATTTCGGACGTCAAATTTGAGAATATCAATATTTATTTACAAGAATGCCACTACTTTCATTTTTAACTTCCTTTTTAAAATTTAGAACGTCTCTTAGGGAAGTAGTTAACATTTTTTGTAGTAGTGTGTCCAAAGAAATGATAGAAAAAATTTAGCAGAACATACTCCAATCAAAAGGTGATATATACCATTTGTTTTTTGAAGCTCTTCCCCAGTTATGACTCGACCATTACCATCTAGCTCTCCATCCTGAAATAAAAAACAAATGTAAGTTATTAACTTACTACTACAATAAAGCAAGAGAAATTGGTTTCCTAGTAGTAGGTAACCCGCATGGAAAGTATGGCAAGGACAAAGTGCCTAAGGTGATGTCAATATCTTAAAATTTTGGGATATTTTCATGTTCAAGAAACACGACTCCATCAATGCAAGAAAATAATAATAAAGGAACAAATAGAAGACAAATGATATACAAAAGTTGCCATTCCTTGGTCCTATTTAATTAAATCCACTTCTCAAAAGGGGGTAAGTATTCAAGTATAACGTAGGGGTGCCTCGGTCTCGGGCGACATTGTTAATTCATCCTCCATCTCGACATTGGACAGCAAAGCAATACCCTCGAGATTGCTTCTTCTTGGATGCCATGATACCAAAGTTCTAGTGACTAATACTAAAAGTTGATCAAAAAGAAAGTATTGTAGATAGACGGTATCAAGTGCAAATTCTAGTGAAATACAAAGTGTAAATGCATTGAAGATGGAAAGGAACAAAATCTTCAAATTAAAATTTTAGAAAAGACAGAATCAAGTCTCTTGACAAAGAATCAACGCATTAATGATTAATGAGCCACCCCCGAGAAAATCCGATTTCCTATTTTGAAAAATTTCTTGAAGAAATCTAGTATTGTGTTGCAAAATGGAAAAGGGAGTAAGTTTTAGTTTGCAAGTCTATTGATACAGCATGTGAACAAAAAGAACAAATTCAGACATTCAATTATGGAAATCTAAATGCCATGACTTGCAACTGCATACAACATGTGAGCAAAAAGAACAAATTCTAATCACTTCAATAGCAAAGTCCATAAGCACACAGAAGCAAGTCATGGACTTAGAGGTTTTATACCACCTTAACTTGGTAGGCTCAAGGGAATATAGACTATAATCCAGAGCCAAATGGTCTACAAATAACTTAGCTTTTAGTGTATTAATTTTAATGTTAATATATGACTTGCAACTGCATTCAGCATATGGAAAATTAACCTAATTGCATTGATTTTAACGTTAATATCATAAGTCTGTGGCCTTTAATTGTGTGACCACGATCATGAATAAGATTTCACCAAGCAAGGACATTAACATTCTAACTGCTATTCAATTACTTCTAAGTAATAACATGTCGCACAAAGTATATTGCCTCAGTTTCAAGCACCATCACAAGGTGGCGTGTACATCTCAAAACCACAAATAAAAAGGAAAAAAGCAATATTATATATCACAGATTATTGCCTCAGATTTTTTGTCGAGCCCTATTTCACAGAGTAATCTTATATCCTGCTTGCAATCATGTTCATCAGACTTTGAATCACAAGTAGCAAATGGCATCACAGTAGAAATCAAAATAAGATACCATTATGTTAACTTGCTTTAAGTGAGTAGTGGTATTGCCTACATCTTCAAAAATGTATGAATTTTAGTTGTACATACAAAATCACATAACCGCTTTAGTAAATGTAAACATATAGTACCGAGAAGACAAAGACTTCTCCAATAAGGTCTATAGCAGCTTGAACTGCTTTTTCCTTATTCAAAGGCCGAATTTCAACATCTGTTGCATGTGCATAGATGCGCCTTTACATCCTTGTTGTGACTCTATGGTTAGCCTGTTTGCAACATGCAAAATTATGAGAAAACTTGTTTCTGTACCCCTCAGATCTTTACATCCAAAGACAAGAAATCCAAACTGCAAGACAATTCACAATACTTACATAGACCAGCAATAAAGGATTGTCCATTTCAATACTTAAAACAAGATTTACACAAGTCAGGAGGCATCATCAAAACTCTACAAAGCAATGAATAACAAAGATACGTTGCACACAATTGCAGCAAAACTTTAACTTCTTTGCTTGGCACAGGATGTTTACAGTGGGTCAGAGTAGCTGGAGGGTAAGGCTCAACTTGTTAAAAGGAAACTAATAGGACCCTCATAACTAAATAGGAGTGACAAGACCATAAGCACTGCACAGCCAATGCAAAGACATTCATTTGCCTACTTGTACTTCAAATTTCCAAAAACAAATGGTATGAGTTTTTTTCCGTTGCACCAAAAGTTGTACAAATTACATAGTGAGATTGAAACTGACACAATTCATTTACGACTAGCAATTTCCTTCTCCTACTCTAAGGCCCACATACCCGGGTCAGGGACACTAAACAGCACGTCCCAATCTTCCAAACTCTCGAAGCGCAAGCATTGCATTCAAATGCTAAATTTCCTAAAACCTAATGTTGACAATATAAACTGGAAAACAGGAAAAAAAAATCATTTTAAACACATCCGAGTTCGGCATTTAACATTTTATATTCCACACAGATGCCATAAAATGTTAGTTATTATTAGTTTTGATGATGTCTTATATAGATGTCATTATCTAGAGCAAAAAGTTTACATACTACATTTATCTTATACCTTGACTAATTCTTATATTTAATGTAGATGTGAAGGTTAAATAATGAAGAATCATTAAGATTGGAGATTGAAGAAATAATAACTTGTTAAATATTATGAGAACATCAATATTCAAGTCTCCATGATTAAACGAAGTTGGAACGGCTCAATTCGGAGTTAAAATGAGTTACAAGTGCATTACTGAAGTAATACTCGAGTATACCAACTTAATTCTCGAGTATGATACATAAACAGCTCCAATTCAGGCAAAAATCCCATCAATACTCGAGTATTACATATCAATACTCGAGTACGGTACTAATTTTCGAGTAGAGAACATCAATACTCGAGTAATAACGTGTTTTCAGCTACTCGCTCAACTCGTTTGACGACGTCAGTAATTCGATGATATCTCTCAAACCAAAAGTTCGATTGAGGTGAAACCAATTTTGTATAAAACTATACTCCCAATGCATACTTTTGACAAAGCTTCAAGTCCAAAGGAGTCCAGATGAGAGAGCTATGAGTTTTGCAAGTAGCCACAAGAATCTACGTCACAATCTAGATCAAGTTTCGGTAATTTGAGTGTATCTCACAAACGGAAAATCCAAATCAGCTGAAACCGGTGCCATTGGAAACTAGACTCAAATACCTTTTTAAAAAAATCAAGAACATAGAAAAATAAGATAAATTGAAGGAGATAGGATGTTTTGAAATTGACAGTCTGTTCTGGAGGCTGCAAAAACAATGGTCAAGAACAACATCCATTCATCTGATGTTAATGGAAGAAATACAACTAGTTTGGAGCTGATTCTTATTGAACTAGAAAGAAGACTTAAACGGCTTTCTAAGATAGGGTGATTTACCAAATTTTGATCTATATCGAAGACGTTATGCTCACTGGAAATTGCCTCTTGTATTGCCAATGTGATTGCTTCTTGAAAGTCTGATATTTACACAAGAACAGCCAGCAGTTTGATATTCGAAGATGATACTCGAGTAATATAGAGACAAAGCCATTCGTTAAGAAACCTATCAATCGTACTCAAGAATGTCATTTATATACTCGAGTAATATCGGGAATCAATTGTTGGAAAATGGGGATACTTGAGTACGAATAAGGAGCTACTCGAGTATGTTAATTTATGAATGTCATTTGCTCTCGGGTTGAGGTATACTCGAGTATGAAGAATATGATACTCAAGTATTGACGGTGTGAAGTCTTTGATATGATTTTGTTGCAATGATACTTGAGTATCGGATATAGATACTTGAGTATGGTACTCAAGTATGAGAGTTGGGCTACTCAAGGAATGTCAAGGATTGAGCTTATGTGAAGTACTTCAGTAAGGATACTTGAGTACACAGAATGGCATACTTAAGTATGAGGTATCAGCTGATGCAATTCATCTCTACAACATTGTTCGAATATTTTGATTACCCATTCGTTTTGTTTAACTCTACTCAATCTTGTTTACAATATTATTAATCATCTTTTTGAGTGAGTTACAGATCACTAACGAATGATTGGCTGAAGCATTTTTAATGTTGAAGAATTTGATGAAGACATTCACAAATGGCGAGAAAGACGAATGCAACAAGGAACTTGAAGAAATGAAATTGAATGCTCATTATAATGTTCTTCAATGCTCAACGTGATCATCGGCTTCAAATGTTACAACTTGAATATCCCAACGGTAATATCTCTCAACGGACCAATATTCAAATTAGCTCACAATGGCTATCTCTCCAACAGACCAAGATTCAAAATTGGTTACTATTCACAACGATGATATTACGCAACAATCAAAAGACGATTGGCTATAAATAGAGAAGCATCCAAGATAGACAGCGAACACAAAGACACGAGGTTACACCTTCAATATGGCAATACTCTGATATTCACTTACTCTCTGTTCTCATTGCTTACATAGTTTACTATAGAGAATCAGATGATCAATTATGTACTTCAGTGTTTATTTATTCACTTCTGAGAGAGAGAAGATTTATCTGTAAACATTCTATCTGAGAGTTACTCAAGATTGGGTGATCTTGAGTGGCAAACACATTGGGTTGATTACAGCTTGTAAGGGGAGTGAATCCTAGTGAGAGGATTACTTCGAGTACAAAGTGTGTAATCAAGCGGGTGTATTGATTACAGTTTGTAAGAAGGAGTGAATCCTAGTGAGAGGATTACTTCGAGTATAGAATGTGTAATCAAGTTAATAGAAGATAGTGGATTGAAAATCTCAAGTGGAGCTTGGGGACTGGGCGTAGGTCAAGGATTGGCTGAACCAGTATAAATCACAGTTTGCACATTCTCTTCCCTAAACTCTTATATTTCCAGTTTATGCTTATTCGTTACGAAAAGATTTTCAAAGTTCCCAAAGTTTTATCAGACACCCAATTCACCCCCCTCTTGGGTGATAGCCAGGTCTAACATAAAACACACAGCTTACTTAGGTTTGGGTTTTGGTGGCAAAGATCCAGCGTGGCTCAATGAAGACGGAGGAGAAGGAGGCTCGGCACAGCGCGGTGGAGAGGGCGGAGACGGAGGCGCGGCGTAATGTCAAGGAAATGAAGGGGTTTCTATCGACTGAAAGGAGGAGTGTGCGAGAGCTAGCTTGGTTCGAATCTGATTAACTGAGGAGAAGGAGGATCAGATGGTGCAGTGGAGACGGATGAGACAGAGGCGTGGAGGAGATGGAGGGGCATCAAAATGTTAAGGGAATGAAGAAAGGATTTCTATCGGGACTGAGAGTGAGGAGTGTGCGAGTCTACTAGTCTGATTCTGATGATAAACGGCAATTTGGGGTCCTGAATTAAATTTTCCGGACTCCAAATTTTCCATTTTGGCATCCTGAAACTAAATTTGGGACGCCTAAATTCCAAAAAAAGAAACGAAAAATTCCTATAATTTCTATGGCGCGGACAATTTCCAATGAGGCGTGAAATAATTGATTAAAAAGTAATTATTGGCGTCCTAAAATTTTTTAAGACGCCAATAATCAATTAAAAATATTTTAGGCATCCTAAACTTTAATTTGGGACGTCTAAAGCTCAAAATCCAAACAAATAATTACAAGAATGTCACGCTTTTGTTTTTTACTTCCCATTTTTAAATAAGGACGTCTTTTAGGGTAGTAATATTCAATTTTTGTAGTAGTGAGACCTGACCGTAATTAAATCTAAATGTACAAGTACTAATCTCACGCTCTCTCATATTCCCTTTTAACTTTTCTCTTCTCGGTTGCATGTTTTTTTCCCTTCATTCCTCGTGACAACACTCTTTACCATCTGTACATTTCTTCTCCCCTTTTAATTTTACTCCCCCATCGCCCTTAACAGGGACAGATCTTCTTTGTTACAATGGGGGCCATGACCGCCCCAAAAAAATTGTTCAAAAATTTTCTTAAAAAAATTTAATATAATATAAAAAGCACTGTTATCTTACTTTTATTAGACATTTGCCCCCCAACCCCAAATATTTTTTTAATTACTTCATGAGTATACATTTGGCCCCTAAATAATTTTTTTTTAATTAGTTAATGAGTATATATTTGGCCCCCTAAATATTTATCTCAAGGTCCGCCATGGCCCTTAACCTTCCACTACTTGTCAAGTTCCATCGCAAGGTTGTGCTCACAAATCCGACAGCAACGACGGCGGATAGCGATAGCTTGGTAGCGATGTTTTTCATTGATGGAGAGGGAAGAGACCTTCAACCACACAACTTTCGTCTTCTCCATTTTGACCTTTCAACCACAATGGCGTGGCTTTGATGGTGAGGATGGTTCAAAAATGGGAACGACCCATATAAAGGAAGGACAAGCAATAGCAAGGTCTGAGGGTGACTTTGTTGGCATCATCATCTTCAATTATTTCATTTTTCGAGTAAAAACAGGTTCTTCAATTATTTCTTCTTCTTCTTCTCGTAGCTATAACAATTGGGTGGTGTTTTTGGGTGTTCTTCTTTTTTAGCATTCGTAGGTAGAGAATGTGCTAATGAAGTGAAGGGAGGAAGAAAATGATTTGGCTTCATTTCCAATTTCTCTTCCTCTGGAACCAGAATCAGAGCACATCAGAATCTATATGGATATATCATCAGCGGTCCTATCTGGGTATGAAGGAGATATCAAATTCCACAAGGTTCATGACCGGGAATAGCTGTAAGTTATGGAATATGTTATCTGTTTTTTTTGTGTTGTTTGCTTTCGTCCTGAGAAAAAACCGAGCAGGATGACTTTTGAATTGTAAATTGAATCGAGGTAAAGTGATGGTAGTTATAGGGTTTATCTTTGCTTGATGAGTTAGAGAGACAAAATCATGTGAATACCCTTTTGCTTTTGCATCTAATCCGCTTTGTAATTCCATTTTCCAATCCCTTGCCTCTCATTGGACATATCCTGGTGCCATTAGTTGGTCCACTAGTTACAACCTGCTCAATTGTCACACCCACCCGGGGTGCTAGCACTCTTGACAATAATGTTATGCGGTTGTGTGGCAAAATCAGAAATAACTCAATATATACTAATACAAACTTATACTTTGATTACATAACAAGGTTATTCATCACCAATACTCATTTCGTTCTCTATATACAATTCTGCCTCTTCCCTTGGTAGAGTAACTGACTGACAAGGGAAGATCTATCTTTCTGGGTTTGTCTATTACCCTATCTCTTAATCCTAGCATCGCTCAGGATTATTCAAGTATCAACACAGATATTATTCTCATTATCAGAGCATAATGGTCAAATGCCAGAAACTCTTCTCTAATACCATTAAAACTGACACACACTCGGCAACCTCAACATTCATAATATGGGCCTTACTCATAGTTACCAGCATGTTTTTTTTTCACAATGCTCTGCTCATTCTTTCTACGGCAACTTCAAGCACTCCTTTATGTGTGCTCACATTCCTGTGTAGTTGGTTGGGGTAGGGTGAGATTCGAGGGAATCTCAGTAGCAAATAATACCAAATAATGCATGCAAGATAAAGGCTAGTATATGATATTCTTGTCTTACATAGGCTTATGTTAACATAATGACATTTTTGCATGCTTCAATGCTTCATACAATATACTCATGGCCATAGTATAAATAGAAATAGGGCTTCAATCATTCAGATATGTTGAACATGAACAAGCAAGTAAAGCAATCATGCATATTAACACACAAGAAAAATATCAATACATGCAAGTAGGGTAAGTTCAGTACCTTGGCTTGTCTTCCTCCTCTTTACCTTTCTTGCAACTAGTGAAGTTGCTTACAACATCTTCCATTCTTCTTCTTTTTTTCTTGACTACTCATTGCCCTAAACATATAGTCATATTATTAGAGCCATGGAAAATGAATACCTAATAGGGCTAGCCTCATAGGCTTACTTTCTCCCTTGGAATTTACTATTATTACTTTTGGCATTTTCTTTCTTAAATTCTCATGGTAGCTAAAAGTTGCCCACATTTTGGCCAAATTTTGAAAAATCATAATTAATTCAACATAACTCCAATTAGGGTGGTTCAAAATTCTCTGTGTCACTAATTAAGTCTAGATTCATGTAAAAATAATCACCAGACTTATTTGTAGCTGTATCATTCCCAGATTTTCCATTATCCTTCACTGTCCAGAAAAAATTCCAAATTAATAGGTCAGTTTCAAAAATTAGTATCTCTTTGAATACAACTCCAAATAAGGCGTATGACCTATCAATTTAAAGCTTGTTATGTCTACTTTAGTTATGAAAACTTTCATGGAAAAAATCGATCATTTACCATTTCAAAATTGAGCCCGAAACTACTGTTTATTCCTAGAAACTGACGTTTTCCAGTTTTTAGCTTCTAACTTTGATAACTCATAACTTCCATTGTTCACATTGTTAGACCTGAGTATCACCCAATAGGGGGTGAATTGGGTGTCTGATAAAATCTTTGGAACTTTGAAAATCTTTTCGTAACTTATTGAAAGTAGTTTGTATGACAGTAATGATTTATAAAACAATAAACAGTCATTCAAACATATATGCTGGGAATTTAAGAGATAAGGGAGAAGAATATGCAAACTAAGATTTATACTGGTTCAGCCCAATCCTTGACCTACGTCCAATCCCCAAGCTCCACTTGAGATTTTCAATCCACTATCCTCTTGTTTAATCCGGGCACAAGAGAAGCCTTTACAATCCCACAAGTTCACTCAGGCACTTGTGAAGCCAAATGTCTCACCGAGATACTCCCCCTTACACAATGTAAGGTTACAATCTATTTCCCACTCAAGATCACCCAATCTTGAGTAACTCTCAGATAATCAAATAGAATGATTATAATGAATCTTCTCTCTCAGAAGTGAATAAGATAAACACTGAAGTGCAATACAAATAATTTCACTCTCTATGATGAACTATGTAAGCATTGAAAACAGTGTGTATGAGAAAAACTTTGGATTCAAATTGTTGGCATCTTAACAGTGCAAACTCTCTCCCATCAACTTTGAATGCTTCTTCTTTTATAGGTAGAGATCACTATATGACCGTTGAGAAGATTCAATGACTGTTGGATAAAGAAATATAACCGTTAGACTTAGATGGAACTAGCCGTTAGAACTTCGTTTTCTGAACCAGCTATGACATCAGCATTTACTTTACCCTTGATCATCTGAAACTCACTAACAAGTTGATTAAACATAACTAGGAATAGTAATGAGTGATGATAAGAAGTAACTGGATCATACATGAAATTTCACAAATTTGAAAAATCTGATTTTCATATAGAGCGCTAAAAACCTGGAGTTTTGAAACACAAACTGGAGTTTGCAACTATTCCTCAAAAGCAAAATTGGAGTTTCCATCTCGAAACTCGAGTTTTCTTCTTCCCGAGAGGAATATCGCGATTTGAGCTTTGGAACATACTTTTGAATGGGAGCAAAACTCGATTTTTCAATTACAAACTCGAGTTTTGAACTCTTAATATGAAAAATGAATTTTAGTCCAAAACTTCAAAACTGGAGTTTTCATATCAAAACTGGAGTTTTCAAATCATAGAAAAAGACCAAAGCTCTCTGTTTGGCCAAAACTCGAGTTTCTCAAACTAAACTCGAGTTTTCATTTAAGTATGAAAAATTTGAGAAATTTATGCCAAGTCAAAAATGGAGTTTTCTATGAAAATTGGAGTTTTAAAAAAATGAATAAAACTTGAAAAATCTCTGTCAATCGCGAACTCGAGTTTCCAAAGTAAAACTTGAGTTTTCTCAAAACTATGGAAAACTTGGAAAACTCTTGGTCAATCTCAAACTCAAGTTTACATGTCCAAACTCAAGGTAAGAATCCAATTCAAGAAGAATCAACTCCAAACTCATTGTATTATGTCCGTTATGATCCGATGAATGAAGGTTGTTTTTACCAACGTTTTTGCAACGTCCTGGACTTACTGTCAACTTTCGAAGCCCATATCTCCCTGGTCTGAACTCCATTTTGGTCCATTCAAATCTTGATGGAAAGCCGTTTGAGCCTACTTTCATATGCCACTGATTTCAGCTCAATCGGATATGTAGTTTATGAGATAAACTTAAAACATTGAAGCTTGGCTTGCTATGTGGCGTTGATTTCACTGTCAACTTCAATAATTCATAGATCCTTGATATGAACTCCTTTGGGCTTGAATTTTATATCTAAATGACACATTGGGAGTCTAGTTTCATATGCCACTAGTTTCACCTCAATCGGATTTCTGGTTTGGGAGATATCATCAAATTATCAGACCTCACCCAAGCTGAACAAGAAATAGAGTAGACCAGAGTTGCTGACCTGTGCTGTAAACTCGAGTTTGCACTTGGAAACTCGAGTTTTCCTAGTCCAGAGATGCTAGAGATGCTGAAGACACTTGTTAACTTGAGTTTGTGATGGCTGACTTGAATTTTAATTCCTAAACTTGAGTTTGGGGTCCTAAACTCGAGTTTTCTCGTACTGGAGGAGCAAATCATTGGGCGAAGTAGGAAACTCGAGTTTTTAGATCTGAACTCGAGTTTTCTCATCCTGCAGCTAATTTTTGCTGACTTTAATTCCTAATTGAGCCATTCCAACTTCCATATGATCTTGGAGACTTCTAGCTTCAATATAAGAACTTGAACAAATATATTTTCATTCTATTCAACAAGTTCTTCCTTCTTTAATCTTCTCTTGATCATTTTCCATAACTCAACTCTTTCTTTCTTCTATTCTCTTGATTATTCTTGATCATTTGACTTCACAG
The DNA here is from genome assembly GCA_019022655.1 of Acacia acuminata. Classification (NCBI taxonomy): domain Eukaryota; kingdom Viridiplantae; phylum Streptophyta; class Magnoliopsida; order Fabales; family Fabaceae; genus Acacia; species Acacia acuminata. Next base: position 2,268,439 of record JAFJYI010000115.1, on the reverse strand, counting down.
CTTCTTTGATTCAATTTCTTGCACTAATTCAATACTTCTTTATTGATCTTCTTGTTGATTGTTCTCTGTCATTCAACTTGGACTCATCATTCTCTGTAAGTTCTACCTTCTTCAATATTTCCTCTTCTTCTTGACTATTCCCAAAATCCTTTGATAACTTCTTGCTTCCTTGACATTCTGATATTCCCATTATATTGTGTGCAAGAGCTTCTTTCTTTAATCTACTTTCTTGATCATTCTTCAATATTGAACTTTATATCTACATTAAATATAAGACTTAGTCAAAGTAGAAGATAAATGTAGTATGTAAACTTTTTGCTCTTGACATCTATATGAGACATCATCAAAACTAATCATATCTAACACACATCTAATTTGGGTATTCTTTGGCTCATATTGAAGCTTATGATGTTTACTAAATCTGTACAAAATTTCAGGGTCAAAGGAGGTCGTTTACCCTAGTTTACCTTGCTCAAATATTAATGTTCCAACTGAAAATTTACTTTTTCCAGAAATGACAGTGGCTTCTATCTTCATGTGTATGGCTCATTCACACTTGCATATACACCATTTAAGCATTTTATTCTTTAATGGTTCTTGTGATTACAAGTCATACTCTGAAACTTTCATACGCAAGAACATACCAAAACCATCTCTGTTTCACACCCCAAAACAGAGATGAATGGAGACATGCAACGTTAAATGTTTTTCATTTTAGCTCCTGCATGCAACAGATTAGAGTGTCATTATGCAGAACCAAAATCATGCTACATAAGTTTCATCACAAAATCCATTGTGCAGAATTTGTGGAAAGAGAAAGGAAAGAGATTCAAAAGACTCACCTTATTTGGCACACAAGCTTGCATGCACGTTTAGACTCCTTTGCTTTCAACTATCGTGCTTTTCGATTTCGTCTGTCTTTCACGCTCTCACTTCTGCGTTTCTGTTTTTCTATGTTCCCGTTGAAAGGCTAAAAGAACCAAATGAACTTGGTGCTTCCCTCGCTTTCAGACTCTTCTAACGTTTCGGTTCTCAACTATCTCTCTCATCTATTCACTATACCTCTCTCATTCTCATTTCTATTTTCTGACTACATTTCTCTATTTTCTCGTGTCTGGCCTAGAGGAATACTGAAGGAGTATGTGCACTTGCGCTGCGGCAGACACAAGAGAAGCAGCCGAGCATGGGTGTTGTTATACTTGTTGAAACAAAGTGGAGTGTGGCAGTTGCTGAAAATGCTGAATTTTAAGTGACTTAGTAGAGTATGGAGGTTTCATGACCGTGATGATCTGTCCTAAAGCGCATGCAATAGTTGTGCTTTTGCACCCAAGGCCAGCTCATTCTCTGTTTCTGGTGGGGCTGAAGAGGTATACAAATGTAGAGAACGAGCTGATTTGGTTAATTGGGCTGAAGAGGAATTATTGAATAATAGGGGAAAATGGATGCTAAATAGGTTATATAGGCCAAATGACTTTTGGATATTAAAGGAGCTGTACGTGTCTTGCTTTTGAAATAGTTATTGTTGAAGTGAGGTTGTGCATATAGGATCCAATGCTTAATAACACTCATTCTATTTCCTCCGTTTCTTTCTTAATACTTGGCCATTAAACTTCAACAATTCTTTTCTCCAAAATTTTGATTAGGCATATCCTTGACTCATCAAATTGGGCTTTGACTTTACCCAAATTCATTGGTGGCCTTTGGTAGTAAAATTACCATTTGGCCCCTTCTTAATTTTGGCACTAGACTATTCCAAAAATTATTCTAAGTCAAATTTTCATAATAAATTCTCATTCAATATTTCTAATTTTCAAATCCCAAAATTTGGGATGTTACAAAGAATCTTATTTTCACTCTTTAATTGTTAACTATAGTTCTTTGTAGCGGTGCAGGTTGCTATGGATGAATCTTTCTAATTCCATGAGAAAAATTTTCAACGATAAAATTATTCAAAATTTGTTTTCAAGATCAAAATTTGAAAAAGAAAAAGAAAGGGGAAATCCATATGGGGGCCAAAATAAGAGACATAAACCCAAAAAAGGCCCGAAGATTAATCAAATCCTAAAAGGCCCCAGGGCCCTGATGGGTATGAAGTTAAAAAATGAAATGGCTTTAATACCCCTAGATTAAAAAGGCAAAAAGGAAGTCTGGATTAAAGCGTAAAGTGACGAGCTCTCTATTTTTGGCGCCTAAAACGAAAAAACCAGGAAGAGAGGAAAAAGCTGAAACGAACATAGAGAGGGAGAGAACACAAGGCACAAACGGTTTTTCTTAAACCTTTATATTTGCTCAACTTAGCGAGGAGAGATCGTTTATATTCCCAATCATCCACTTCATTATAGGCTGAACTTAGCGGGTTTAAATTTGCTATTCCTTCACGTTTTTTTCAGTTGGGTGGCTGAAAGGTTGAAGCTTGGCCAAATTTATGCTATTATCAACTAGGAAATAGGTAAGAAATACAAATATTTTGCTCAAGATATCATTATCACCATTCTAGTTGGTCTTTAATCATTGGAGGGCAGGGTGGAAAAACTGTTGCTCTATTTTTTGGAATGAAAACAGAGGGAAAGGTGCAATGGGTTAATGAGATGAAGCTACATTTGGTTCAAAAATGCTGAAATGGGATAGTTGTTAATACATACTATTTTAGTGTTAATATGACTGATATAGTTGTTAATATGAGCTAAATGTCAAAACACTGTAGGTTGCTCTGCTTTTGGGCATGGAAACAAAGGAAGGTCTGTTTGTTAGGGGGAATGACTGAATGTGAAAACGTTGAAATGAGATTGTTGTTAATACCTATAGTTTTAGTTGTTAATGTGACTGTTCAAGTTGTTAATACGAGCTCTATGTTGCAGATCATAATTAAAGATGGATACTACTTCAGGGAAGAACCTATTATGTTTCTTCCATGTAGGGGGTAACTTTGTAAATGGGGGAGGACAAGAAAGTGATTATGTTGGTGGAATGGTAAGAACAAGATCCATCAAGGAAGGAACAACATATAAGCAGTTGCAAAAGAATCATAGTGTCTTTAATTGGGAAAGAAAATATTGAAATTTGTGTGAAGTTCAACAAACCTAGCATGGATGCATCTACATTCATTGATCTTGTAGATAATGAAGGGGTAGAACATTTAATACGGTATAATGAAGAATATTGTCATGTGTACATTGAAGAAAATGGGAATAATGACAATAGACCACAACGAGTGAATGTTCAAATGGAAGAAGAAGAAGTATAAGTCTTGTTGTGTTAAGAAATGTAATTTGTTCGTATATAAATTGTCATTACTTGGTTCTCATGACTTGCACTAATACTTGTTGTTTGTCACAAGAGTGATCAAGTTTTTGGAGGTGCATTTGGGTTGTCTATGTCTCCCCCTCAAATGTTCAATCAAACTCAAGAGTTGCTATCATTACCGTGTTGTTCACAAAGTGTGCCATTAAACAGGCCTGAAATGAATCTCAATGGAAGGATTTGATAATGGGGGCCAGACAGATTTTTGCAAATGCTGTGACCCTCCGTGAAATGTTGTACAAATACAACATTGTACACAAGTTTTCCTACGAATTTGTGAAGAACAAGCCACAAAAGATAATAGTGAAGTGCAAGGTTGATGGTTGTCCCTGGTACATGGGTACATATTCAGCGGGAGAATGTCAAGATACTGAGTTCCTAATCATCAAAACAAATATAAGTGAACACATACACCATGCACAGTATATCCTTATTGTATCTCATCCACTCAAGTGTAGCTTGACATCATCCATTGTACTTGATGGTTTGAGATGTAATATTGAGAAGACACCTAATGAAATACGAACTGAGTTGCACAATGAGTATGAGGTACGGCTGAACTATCGTCAAGCATATAGGATGAAAGAAAGAGCCGTGAGGCAATTACATGGACGAGTAGAGGACTCTTACAAGGTTGTTCCTTGGATGTGTGGCAGACTCATAGAGAATGATCCCGACACGGTTGCAAAATGGGAAGGGTCACCTGATAACAGATTTCAGAGGCTATTTATTGCATATGGTTGCTCAATTAAAGGTTTTGTAGATTGTTGCCGGCTAATACTTTATATAGATGGATGTCATCTCAGTGGTTCTTATAGGGGAACAATGTTGTCAGCTTGTTCGTATGATGCAGACAATCAAATGTTTCCCTTAGCATATGGCATTGTTAGCGGTGAGACCTATGATGATTGGGCTTAGTTTCTAAATAATGTAAAACAGATTACAAGATCAATGATGATAACAATTGTGTCTGATCGGAATAATTCTATTATTGGTGCTATTAAAGATATATTTGGCCCCAAGAGACATGCATTTTGTTACAGGCATATTAAGGAAAATTATAGTGCAGAGTTCCTCAAAATCAATAGAGGGGTGATACGTACGTTTGGGAATATCAAGGATACTACATTGCACCTCCTTGATGGCATTGCATACACAAGGCCGGATGAAGACTTCACTGTTGCGATGGGAAGATTAAAATCGTTAAATCCACAATTGGCACAATGGGTTAAGACTCATGGGGACATTGATCGATGGGCTCTAAGCAAGTTTTTGTTCAAAAGGTAGGATAACATAATCACTAACATTGTTGATTCGTTCAATGCATGGATGGTGAAAGAGCGGAAGCACACCATGTCAATGTTAATACATGAGCATAGGGAGAAGTTGGCTGTGAAGTTGCTTGCAAGCAAGATGGCTTTGGTGAATTGGAAAAATGGTGTAGGACCTAGCATAAAAAAAAATTGTTGCAACATGTGAACTTTGCAGAAAATATGCATGCTGCATATTATGGGGAGAACCAGTTTTTGGTTGAAACTAGACACAGTGATGTCTTAATTTATGTGAAAGTTGATGTGGTTGCAAAAGAATGCTCTTGTTTAGCATGACAAATGAGTGGACTACCTTGCCCACATGCATATGCAGCAATTAAGAAACTTAATGGTAATGTGTACACATTCGTAGATGATTGCTTTACACTTTCAGCATGAGAAAATTTAAGCACATAGCATGCGTCCAGTTGCAACACATGATTATCCACGTGTTGATGCATTGACGGTGACACAAATGCTAACAGAGACTTTCTTGGAGCCTCCAATTACTACAAGGGCAGCAAGTAGACTGAAAAGAAAAAGACGGGAATTTAAGTTCCAAAACAAGAAGGTTTATCATTGTGGTAGATGCCATGAGCCAGGACACTGATGAGCAATATTTATGCCATGTTTTTCCTGTATTTTATCACTGTATTGCATGGTGAATATGAGCTTAACTGCGTTTATTCTAAGAAAAAATGCATTAATTCATTATACAAGGAACTTAAGGATAAATTCCACATACATCCTAAACATGTGCTGAAAAAAGAACAAGTTCTGAAGTTTTATGAGAAAGAAGCATAGCATAGCCAATACTATGCTATAGCATCAGGACAACTTTATCGAAGTGTAATACAATGCATCCCTGAAGCTATAGCAGAGTAAATGATGCAATGCTATGCGGCATATGTTCTGATCTTTTGTCAAGGTTGTTTCAGGAAGTAAAGTTAGGTCGAGAACAACGAATAGATTGCTGACGTATTGGAATAGAAGATGCGGAGGATCGAAACTAAAGATTTGAAGAGTCCCGCAGGATCAGCAGAACCAATCTACCGAGATTGGAAATAAAGATATGATTGGACCTCGACAGATTAGGAAAGGCCCAGTTCGTTGGACATACATTGCAAGTAGACTAAACTAAAAGGAGTCGGAGTCGTCAAGAGTCAAAGACCATTCCTATACAGCCGACTCGAAAGAAGAGTGAGAGAAGTTACAAGGCACAAGAGCTCTAAGAGAACCCAGCATTCTTCCTTGCAATAAGACAGAGACAAGAAGACATGGAGTGGTGACGTGACATGGCTTCTTCCACGCTGTCGGAACCTTCGTCGAGCTTTCTGTTTGCTTTTGTTATTTTTAGTTAATCTTTTGATCATAGGCTATTCTGTTGTCATCTGTTTAGTAATTCCCTCATCAAATCATGAACTAAACATCCTCTGGCTGAGCGAGGATGATTTTTTAATTTTGAAATGAACCCAGTTGCTAGTTCTTAATTCAATACATTCAGTTTGCTTATTAGTAATTTAATTTCTTATCGATTAGCGGAAACTAAGGGCTAGATTAGTGGCCTCGGCTTACCGAGAGGGAATCGGGGTTAGACATCTAAGAAATAGTAATTGCTAGGCAGGCCGGTGTAAAGCTTGATCTATTATTGTCTTCAGAATAGGTCTACCACTCATAACCATAACACCTTGATTCGTAATGATAATCTAACAAGAAAATCGCCATAGTCATATGGGGAAGTAAAGTTGGGATTGTATGTATCGGACGCGGAAACTTCGGTAGATTATAGTGGTGGGTCAACTGAATAGCATTGGAAATAGTGTCTATGCTATAGCATTGCGAGGTTGTGCAAAGATAAATGCTATAGCAAATAAGTGTATAGGCAACTGGGAGATTGATATGCTTAGGAAGGATTTCGAGCTCAGCCTATCTTTTTACTGATATCTCCTTACGACTACGTTCATTTGTTTATTTTATCTTCTATTAGTATAACAACAAAAACTCCCAAACCAACCATATTTTATTTTCTTGTTCTTACACAACTACTTCAGTAATCAGGCGTCATCGTTAGGTATCTCAGTCTCTGTTGGATGATACTCTACTTACTCTTTATTACTTGTTCAACTAGTTCCCTTACCATCAAGGAACTCGACCAACGTACACTCACGAGACTTACAAGAATCCAAATCCAAGATGATAATTGATGGTGCCTTGGGTGTTTATTTTTTGGGCATTGCGTCTCACACTCTTTTGTTGTATATGTCTTACATAGAAATCCACACCATATTATTTTTGGAGATGGTGTGTGATGTTGTTATTATGAATTTGTAGATGCATTTGGTGTTGTAAATGAATGTTGGATATTGTTGCCACAATTGTATCCAAGTCTCATTTATGTACACATACTCATATTGTGTTACAAATGTAAATGACGTTGACAAATATATGTTAAAGGGGGATGATTTGATTGTTAAAGGGGCTGATATGGTTGTTAATGGGGGCTGAGGTAGTTGTTAGTGGGGCCTGATATGGTTGTTAGTGGGGGATGATATGGTTGTTAGTAGGGGCTGGTGTACTTGTTATTTTTTTGCTGATGTAATTGTTAATTTTTTCTGATATTGTTATTAAAGGGGGGTCGATATAGTTATTAATGGGGGCTGATATAGTTGTTAATTGGGGCTGATGTAGTTGTTACTTGGGGATGTAGTTGTTAGTAGGGGCTAATGTGGTTGTTAATGGGGCTGATGTTTTTTTTTCTTTGATGTAGTTGTTGATTGTTTCGATATTGTTGTTAAAGGGGTGATATAGTTGTTAATGGAGGTCATGTAGTTATTAGTGGGGGTTGATATGGTTGTTAATGGGGGCTGATGTAGTTGTTATTGTTTGCTGATATAGTTGTTAATAAGGGTTGATATGGTTGTTAATATGGTTGTTTTTGTTGTTAAAGGGGGCTGATGTAGTTGTTAGTGGGGGCTGATATGGTTGTTAATAGGGTCTGATATGGTTGTTAATTGGGGCTGATGTAGTTGTTATTGTTTTCTGATATCATTGTTAATGAGGGCTGATATGGTTGTTAATGGAGGCTGATGTAGTTGCTAATGGGGACTGATGTAGTTGTTATCGCTTGTTGATATAGTTGTAAATGAGGGCCGATATGGTTGTTAATGGGGCTATTTTTGTTGTTAGTGGGGGCTGATGTAGTTGTTGGTGGGGGCGATATAGTTGTTACTAGGGTGATATAGTTGTCAAAGGGGGATGATATAGTTGTTAGTGAGGGCTGATATGGTTGTTAGTGAGGGCTGGTGTACTTGTTATTTTTTTGCTGATGTAGTTGTTAATTTTTTCTGATATTGTTATTAAAGGAGGCTAATATAGTTATTAATGGGGGCTGATATTGTTATTGTTTGCTAATATAGTTGTTAATGGGAGCTTATATGGTTGTTAATGGGGCTGATGTAGTTGTTATTGTTTTCTGATGTAGTTATTAATGAGGGACGATGAAGTTGTTAATGGGGGCTGTTTTTGTTGTTAGAAGGGGCTTATGTAGTTGTTAGTGGGGGCTGATATGGTTGTTAATTTGGGCTGATGTAGTTGTTAATTAATGGGGCCGATATAGTTGTCAGTGGGGATGATATGGTTGTTAATGGGGCTAATGTTGTTATTAATGAGGGCTGATAATGTTGATAAATGGGTACTGTTAACCCTTAGAAATTGACAACATTCCATCACATTTTCCATCTCCTCTTGCCTATTTTTGGTTCAAAATGTGCATAGGAATGAAGTGTATAGAGGGGAATTGTGCATATCAAAGTATAAGGCAAAAATCAAAGAAATTCTTGTTATATTCTATAGAGTTTGTGATTCAATTGAGAATTGATAATTCCTTCCTCTTTTGTAGGAAGATGGAGACAAGTTTTGAAGCTCTATAAGAACCAAGAAACAAGGAAAGAAATGAAGGAAGTGAAGCAAAGGCAAAGTTAGAAGGAACTCGTACAACCGCCACAAAGAAGTTGACAAACTAGTCAGTAGCAAGTACTGGCCGTGGCAAGTCGACAACTGGTCGTAGCCAGTCGTTAAAAAGTGTAGAAACTACAGCTGCACATTTTGTTTTTCAAAATCTGAAAAACCCTATTTAACCTAAAGGGAAGGGCCGAAAAAGACACTCTTGACCTAAGGAAACAAGTGGGCACACAAGGGAAGAGCTTGGGAGAGAGATTTGGACAATCTTGGAGGCTTGGGTGCTCAACCTAAGAGAGATTTTAGGGATTTCAACTTGGTTCTTCCTCTTTTCTTCCTAGTTTCTTCATGTATTCAATTTCTTTGCTTAGACTCTCTTTGTATTTGAACATGAGTAGCTAAACCTTTCATTCTAGGTTTCTTTTGACGTTTTGTATGGATTAATACTTGGAGTTTCCTCTCTTTTGGTAGATAAATATATACATGTGTTGATTTCAACCTTGGCTTAATGCTTCTACGTGATTGGCCTCCATTTAGATGATTTATTCACATAGGTTTTGACTCGAGAGAGCTAATCTAGGTGTAGAACTTGATTGAAATCATGCTTGTCTTGAAGTTTACTTGATAAATGGATGGTTTGTTGGTAAAATAGAGATATATTTACTAACCTTGTGTTAGTTATGATTAGTTTTGATGATGTCTTATATAGATGTCATTATTAAAATCAAAAAGATTGAGTGATATAGTTATCTCCTACATTGACTAACTACCGTATTTAATGTAGATTAATCTAAGATGAATTATAGAGATTGATAAAGAGAAGAGAAGAAAGAAAGAGTTAGAGTTATGGAGAATGATCAAGAGAAGAAGAAAGAAAGAAGAACTTGTTGAATGAAGTGAAGATATCGTTATTCAAGTTCTAAGATTGATGCTAGAAGTCTCCAAGGTCATATGGAAGTTGGAATGGGTCAATTTGAAGTTAAAGTCAGCAAAAATCAACTTCGGATGAGAAAACTCGAGTTTGGAACATAAAACTCGAATTTGAGACTCAAAACTCGAGTATACAACTCAAAACTCGAGTTTGTAGTGTCTTCAGCACTTCAGCGTCTCGGACAAGGAAAACTCGAGTATGCAAGTGCATACTCGAGTATGCAGCGTGATCAGCTCTTCAAGAACTCTGTTTCACGTTCAGCACGGGCGAGGTCTGGTGATTCGATGATATCTCTCAAACCAGGAATCGGATTGACATGAAACTAGTGGAATTTGAAACTAGACATCCAAAGCGTCATTTTGATATATAAATAAAGTCCAAAGGTGTCAAGATCAAGGAGCTATGATTTTTACAATTTTCCACAAGAATCAACGTCATAGTCCTGACCCACCTTCGATGTTTTGAGTGTATCTCACAAACTACAAATCCGATTGAGCTAAAATCAGTGGCATATGAAAATAAACTCAAAGAGATTTCTATCAAGAGTTGAACGGACCAAAACGGAGTTCAGACCAGGGAGATATGGCCCTCGAAAGTTGACAGATAATTTCAAGAAAACAATCAAATTTGTTGAACTTAAGTGCATACTTGGAGTATAGGTTTGCATACCGCAAGATATTGGACATCCAGAGAGCAACCAAGTTTTTCAAGTTAAGTCAATACTGCAGTATAGGTTTGCATACCGCAGTATTGGACTTCCGTAAAGCAACCAAGATTTTCAAGCTAAGTCAATACTTCCACCTTTACGGAGTATGTAAGTGAAAGTATGCTATACTCCAAGCAAGATCCATACTCAAGTATTGGACTTCCGAGAGCAAAAGGATTTTTCAAACAAAGTTGCTTACTCCAAGAAGGAGCGTATACTCCAAGATAGGTGTTGTCTTTCAAACACAAAACACGTTGGTTTGCCTCCGAAAGGTGCATACTCCAAGATCCCATTGATACCGTAAAGATGGACACTTGTATATACGTGCCATACTCCGAAGCATGAACTTACTGCAGATACAACGGTAAAAACTGATTTTTGAATTATACGAATTTGCAAATCATTGTTGTTTGATCTTATTGCTTCCATAATTCATTCAATCATATTCCTAGCTATGTTTAACAAGTTTGCCGAGTGAATTTCATTAAGATCGATGAAGATTATTGAAGGTCAAAGCCATAAAGCAAAAAGTGTTCGTGCATTTAATGCACCTCTGCAAATCCACCTACTTTCAGCTAATTCATCTCGAGCACGCCTTCGAACGTTAAAGAATGCTTACTACAACAAGCAAAGTAATCTCCAACGGGCAAATTCTCGAGACTCACACCAGATCAATTTAACACCTGGATTAGCGAAGTTTAGAGAGAGAAGATGACCGCACCTTAAGCTAATCACCTACAACGGTTGGATTCATCAAGCAACGGTCATTTAATGTTCTCTACTTATAAATAGAGTGCATTAACTTCTTCTCAAGCGATACACTTGCTGAAGACGAAAATCATTCAAGTCTCATATTTATTTCTTCAGTTTTTATCTATGTGGTATCTTGTGATACATTGAGCTTCAGTGCTTATCATATTTACTCTTAGAGAGAGTTTGTTTCCTTGTATATCATTCATTGTAACAATCTCAAGTCAGGTGACTTGGAGATTGGGAAAATCGAGTACAACTTGTAAAGGGAGTGTGTCCTAGGTTGAGGAGCATTCTTCGTTTACTGAGTGGGTATCGATTGTAATCATAGTACAACTTGTAAGGGGGAGTTAGTCCTAGGGAGAGGATAACTCTTGAGTACGAGTGTGTATCGATTGTTTTACAATTACGGCTTGTAAGGGGGAGTGAGTCCTAGGGAGAGGATCATCCTAAGTACGAGTGTGTAATTGTAATTGAGTGATAGTGGAAAATCCCGCAGTGTCTTCGGGATCGGACGTAGGTCAAAGAGTTGGACCGAACCAAGTATAAATCCTTGTGTCCAGCTTCTTCTTCCTCACTTCGTTTACCTCGTTTTTATAGCTTCAAAATAGAGCATTTTCTGAAAAGTTTTAAAATACCATATTCACCCCCTCTTGGGTATATAGCTCCACTTACATTTGGTATCGAGCAAGGTCTTCTCTAAGAGCTTAACATCTCGAGAAGGATCAACATGGATGGTATTCTACCCGATGGAGCTTCTATCAACAGCCACCCGGTTTCAATGGTGAACACTACTCATTCGGAAAGCAAAGTTCAAAGTCTTTGTGAATGCTACGAGTATGGGCCGTGGAGAGTATTTGAAAGAGGAGATTATGAGCCATCAACCATTGAAGATGGAGTTAGAGTTCCTAAGCTAGAAGAAGAATATGATGAGAATGACGAAGAAATGTCACACTCAACACAAGAAGGCTGTTCTTTCCGCTTCAAAGTGCTCTAAGTCAACAAGAATACTTTCGTATTTGCACTCTACCTTCGCAAAACATATGTGGGATGCCTGGAGATAGCTCATGAGGGAACAGTGGAGTCAAGCAAAATCGGGTCAATACTCTTATGACCGAATACGATCTTATGCGCATGAAGCCCGATGAATCCATTGACGAATTTCGGTTGAGGTTTACCCATCCGATTAATCAACTTGCTGCCGGGAAAGGAGTATGATCAATCAGTTCAAGTAAGGAAAATCCTGAATATCCTTACTAAAGAATGGGAAGCCAAAGTCACAAGAATCGAGGAAGCCCGTGGAGAATCAATGCAATCGTAGCTGCTCTATTTGGAAGCTTATCTCGAATATGAAGGCAAGCTCAAATTCAAGAAGGGCTTAGATAAAATCAAAGATGATAGAAAGTTTGGTATTGTTTTGAATGCTTTGTGAAAGAGAAACCCAATGAGGAAGATGAAGATGATGAAGAGATGGCTATGCTTGTACGAAAATTCAAGAAATTCTATAAGAGAGATCAAAGCTCTAGAGGCAGATTTCGAGAAGAATTTCAAGCAACGAACAAGATCAAATCATTTGCTACGAGTGTGGAAAGCATGGTCATATCAAGCCCGAATGTCCTCGGTGAAGGATAAAGAAAAGGAGAAAAATAAAAGATCCAACCACTTCAAGAAGAAAGTTTATGTACTGTCTTATGGGGAGATAGTTCTTCGATGAAGAAAGTGACGAAGAAGAAGTAGCAAATGTTTGCTTAGTTGCTGAAGAACAACCTGAAAATAACAATGAGGTAGATGTTTCTGAACCTTCCTATGATGAATTATTTTCTGAATACAATGAACTATATTCTGAATATGAAAAACTTGCAAAAGAGTTCATTGCATCCAAGAAGAAAATTAAATTGTTGGAAGAACAAGTTCGAATGTTTCTTCTTCTCGTTTCGAAAACATTCCCGAAAATGATTGCGAAAAGATTTCAGAAAAGTTTTGTGACAATTGCTTTGTTTTAGAAAAAAGAAATTTATATCTTACAAAAACTCTTGAGAAATTCACTAGAGGTAGTGAAATGCTCAAAGTGATTTTAAAACAAAGAAAGGTTTACAAATGACAAATCGAGGATTGGTTATAAACCTGATTTTGATAAGAAGAAAGGGAAGAAGAAACATGGACAAAAATCTTATATGAACTATTTTCGAAAATCTGTCCATTCCTCTAACCCTTTTGCTCATTGCAACTATTGCAATCGTAAAGGCCATGCTACCTCTTCATGTTTTCATAAAAAGGAAAGAAAGAGCAAGCCTGTAGGTAATTACCAATGGGTACCAAAGGGAACTTATGTTTTCCCTAAGGCTCAAACTAACCCAAAAGGACCCAAGCATAAATGGGTACCAAAATGTCCATCTGGTAGTTTGTTTGTGCAGGTTGATTCTAAGAGAAATGGACATAAAGGGGTTAAGAATCAAAGAATCCCATATGCACCGAAAAGGAGACCCTCTCAAGTATCAAAGAGTAAGATACTTGAAGCCTGTACCTTTGTGAGAACTTTGCGGACACCTAAGAGACAATGGATTTGCAAAGCCAATCCTCCAAGTACCTAAGGCAAGGGTACATGTTGGTAAAACCTCCTACTCTATTATCTAGAATATTTATTGAGGTTTTATACATTGGATTTTAGGAATGAACACTGCAAATCATCTTGAAATTATTTTTAAAATTCATTCTTTAGTTTTTGCATTGTTCAAAAAGTTTAATTCATTATGCATACATGACATTTTGAAAAGAAAAATATATTTTTTATGCATAAAGTTATGGTTAATTCATTATGCTCAATTATCATAATCGATAATATTCATGGAGCATGTAAATTTTGTTCCTACAAGCTAACAATGATTGGATCCAAACAAGATTGGATACCAAAAGAGAAAAAGGTTTTATACAACATTGTAGGATCAAGGAAAGCTTCCCAAAAGAGCATTTTGACTCTTGAGGAAGCTGAAGAAGCAATGCTTGATGAAGAATGTCAAAGCAGAAGATATCTGCATCAGTTCTTCCCAGCAAGCTTCAACAAGGACAAGAGGAATTATGGTGATATCTAACCTTACCCTATATTGTACTTATATGAAATTCATATTTGGGTATTGAATACTTGTCCAATAATGCATTCCATTAAGCAATCAATCATTTGTGACTTTCAAAATGTTTTTCAGATTGTTAATGGATCTCAAGTGAATTTGTGCATAATTTTCTAAGTTTAAGATTTCTGAAATGCACAATTCAAAAACTTGTTTTGAATCACAATTCATTTTGTGTTTGGAAAATGCATTCCAATGCTTTGAGAATATGTATGATTTGATTGCACTCAAAAGATATTTCAAATTGGAGTTTAATTTTCACCATATTTAGTGGATACATTGATTTTCGAACATAACTTCAAAGATAAGTTTTCATGTCACCAACATCTCAATTTTATAAAGCACTATCATGATTTGAAAGAAAATTTGAGATTTGAAACTATTTGCATAGTTTATGAAAAACTCGTATCAATGACATACTTTCCTACATGAATGTATTTACAAATTGTCATTGAAAAATGATTTTCTTGGTATCACTTATTTGCTTATCTGTATGTTCAATGTTATGAATTAATTGGATAAGATTATTTGTGATACACCCTATGCTTGAATGTAATATGCTCAATTCAGTTTTTGTAAGAAGAAAATTTGGGAATCATAAATCCCAATGAGTTGTGAATTGCCTCCACTTAATGTTAGTTATGTGTTTTGATGATTAACTAATAATTCTCTCTTGCAAGAAAGTTTTACAATTGTGGTAGGAGAATTAAGTCTGTGCAAAAGTCTCCCTTAATGCACTACAAGGAGAAACTATTACATTGAGGAAAGATGTTTTGATGTTCAGTCACGATGAAGCTAAGGAAGAGGAAAATCTCTTGAATCTAGTGGAGATATGCTTTATAGAAGATTTCAATAAATAAAAGTCAAAGGATTGAAGCTGGGTACTGTCTATATTCAGATGAGATAGCATTCAAGGAGCCAGTACTCTCGTTCTATTCACATCAGATATTCTTGATCCTTTTATTGAGCACACTTCGAGAATCTCCTTCAACAACAAAGCTAGCAAATGGACTTCATCGATCATTCATCAATTTGCAAAACCAACATGAGCATTTCTAATCTCTATCCTTTTATATTCGGTAGAAAGTTTGCACATGGTTGGTATCTATATGCTTTAATTTTGAAAGATGTCTTGAGAACCTCTTCAAATTCTTACAAATTTGTTTTCATAAAAACATTCCAAATTGCTTTATATGTAGAATGAAAACAATTTCAAATCGAGGAGAAAAATCAGTTGTTTGACTCTTTCTAATCTGATTTCATACTTGTCTCTCTAAATATTTCCTCCTTACTTCAACTTTTTGCTAATGACAAATAAGGGGGAGAGAAATGGCAAGAAAAATATGCTGCACTTCTAACATATCTTCATGCTCTTACATATTTTTTTATATAGTATTTGCCATCATCAAAAAGGGGGAGAATGTTAGTTATGATTAGTTTTGATGATGTCTTATATAGATGTCATTATTAAAATCAAAAGATTGAGTGATATAGTTATCTCCTACATTGACTAACTACCGTATTTAATGTAGATTAATCCAAGATGAATTATAGAGATTGATCAAGAGAAGAGAAGAAAGAAAGAGTTAGAGTTATGGAGAATGATCAAGAGAAGAAGAAAGAAAGAAGAACTTGTTGAATGAAGTGAAGATATCGTTATTCAAGTTCTAAGATTGATGCTAGAAGTCTCCAAGGTCATATAGAAGTTGGAATGGGTCAATTTGAAGTTAAAGTCAGCAAGAATCAACTTCAGGATGAGAAAACTCGAGTTTGGAACACAAAACTCGAGTTTGAGACTCAAAACTCGAGTATACAACTCAAAACTCGAGTTTGTAGTGTCTTCAGCACTTCTAGCGTCTCTGGACAAGGAAAACTCGAGTATGCAAGTGTATACTCGAGTATGCAGCGTGATCAGCTCTTCAGCAACTCTGTTTCACGTTTAGCACGGGCGAGGTCTGGTGATTCGATGATATCTCTCAAACCAGGAATTGGATTGACGTGAAACCAGTGGCATTTGAAACTAGACATCCAAAGCGTCATTTTGATATATAAATAAAGTCCAAAGGTGTCAAGATCAAGGAGCTATGATTTTTACAATTTGCCACAAGAATCAACGTCACAGTCCTGACCCACCTTCGATGTTTTGAGTGTATCTCACAAACTACAAATCCGATTGAGCTAAAATCAGTGGCATATGAAAATAGACTCAAAGCGCTTTCCATCAAGAGTTGAACGGACCAAAACGGAGTTCAGACCAGGGTGATATAGCCCTCGAAAGTTGACAGATAATTTCAAGAAAACAATCAAATTTGTTGAACTTAAGTGCATACTTGGAGTATAGGTTTGCATACCGCAGTATTGGACATCCAGAGAGCAACCAAGTTTTTCAAGTTAAGTCAATACTGCAGTATAGGTTTGCATACCGCAGTATTGGACTTCCAGAAAGCAACCAAGATTTTCAAGCTAAGTCAATACTTCCACCTTTACTGGAGTATGTAAGTGAAAGTATGCTATACTCCAGTAAGCAAGATCCATACTCAAGTATTGGACTTCCAGAAAGCAACCAAGATTTTCAAGCTAAGTCAATACTTCCACCTTTATTGGAGTATGAAAGTGAAAGTATGCTATACTCCAGGTAAAAGATCCATACTCAAGTATTGGACTTCCGAGAAAGCAACCAAGATTTTCAAGCTAAGTCAATACTTCCACCTTTACTGGAGTATGTAAGTGAAAGTATGCTATACTCCAGTAAGCAAGATCCATACTCAAGTATTGGACTTCCAGAGAGCAAAAAGATTTTTCAAACAAAGTTGCTTACTCCAGTAAAGGAGCGTATACTCCAGTATAGGTGTTGTCTTTCAAACACAAAACACGTTGGTTTGCCTCTGAAAGGTGCATACTCCAGTATCCCATTGGATACTACGGTATGGACACTTGTATACGGTGCCATACTCCGAAGCATGAACTTACTACAGTATGCAACGGTAAAAACTGATTTTTGAATTATACGAATTTGCAAATCATTGTTGTTTGATCTTATTGCTTCCATAATTCAGTCAATCATATTCCTAGCTATGTTTAACAAGTTTGCTGAGTGAATTTCATTAAGATCAGATGAAGATTATTGAAGGTCAAAGCCATAAAGCAAAAAGTGTTCAGTGCATTTAATGCACCTCTGCAAATCCACCTACTTTCAGCTAATTCATCTGAGCACACCTTTTGAATGTTAAAGAATGCTTACTACAACAAGCAAAGTAATCTCCAACGGGAAAATTCTCAGAGAATCACACTAGATCAATTTAACACCTGGATTAGCAGAAGTTTAGAGAGAGAAGATGACCAGACCTTAAGCTAATCACCTACAACGGTTGGATTCATCAAGCAACGGTCATTTAATGTTCTCTACCTATAAATATAGTGCATTAACTTCTTCTCAAGATGATACACTTGCTGAAGACGAAAATCATTCAAGTCTCATATTTATTTCTTCAGTTTTTATCTGTGTGGTATCTTGTGATACATTGAGCTTCAGTGCTTATCATATCTACTCTTAGAGAGAGTTTATTTCCTTGTATATCATTCATTGTAACAATCTCAAGTCGTGACTTGGAGATTGGGAAAATCGAGTACAACTTGTAAAGGGGAGTGTGTCCTAGGTTGAGGAGCATTCTTCGTTTACGAGTGGGTATCGATTGTAATCATAGTACAACTTGTAAGGGGGAGTTAGTCCTAGGGAGAGGATAACTCTTGAGTACTGAGTGTGTATCTGATTGTTTTACAATTACAGCTTGTAAGGGGGAGTGAGTCCTAGGGAGAGGATCATCCTAAGTACAGAGTGTGTAATTGTAATTGAGTGATGTGGAAAATCCTAGAGTGTCTCTGAGGACTGGACGTAGGTCAAAGAGTTGGACCGAACCAGTATAAATCCTTGTGTCCAGCTTCTTCTTCCCTCACTCTGTTTACCTCTGTTTTTATAGCTTCAAAACAGAGCATTTTCTGAAAGGTTTTAAAATACCCAATTCACCCCCCTCTTGGGTATATAGCTCCACTTACACCTTGCATTGTCACATTAGGGTTGTTGCTTAAATATTGATTCTCACTAATTGTAGCAAGAGATTGTGCACTTTAATGAGAAGAGAAACTTGATTTTGACTTGAGAGAGTGTTTCAAATGTTTTTGAACCCTAGACTAACACATGTATTATTGAAATGCTCATAGAGAGGAAGTTAACCAAGTTCTATGAAATGCAAAAGGGGAAGAAGAATCCTAGGCTCTTATCCTTGAAGTCAAAGAATCATTTGCCTTTATCAAGTTTAAGTTTTAGAAATAGTCTTTAAAAATTCTCATTCCAACTCAAAACTTTGTTTTAGCTCAACTTGATGAAATTCACTAAGCCTCTTGCTTGACCAATTTGTTAAACAAATCCGATACTTTACTTATCACTTTATTACTTGCGAAACTCGTGCACTTGCGAGGCGAACAAGTTTTTGGCGCCGTTGCTGGGGATTTGTGCAAACAAATCCTTTGGTCAACCTTAGGCTTGTGTTAGTAAATTTCACTTGAGCTTTTAGTTAGGTTTACAATTTTTCTTTCTCTCTTTCCTTTCTTGATCTTTTGTTTTAGTTTGATATTTGCTCTTGCTTGTTTCACTTATAGGTACCATCTTAGTATATGCAAAACTTGCATCCAAACGGATTGGTAGTGGTACTTGACGAAGTGCCTCTCATTGACGAAGCGCCTCTCATTGAAGAAGAGACTGAATCTGCATCTAAAACCATGGGAGACGATGAATATGATAGAGCTACCGTCAATGACTTTGCTAGTCGGAATATGCAAGGTCCTCAATCTTGCATTCGGATGCCGGAAATGCAAGCACGTACCTTTGAGATCAAGCCGGTTATGATTACAATGCTTCAAATGCATGGGATGTTCCATGGTCTTTACAATGAAGATGCCAACAAGCACTTGATGTACTTCTTGGAAGTGTGTGATTCTTTCAACCAAAATGGAGTTCCCTAAGATGTTTTGAAGCTACGGTTATTCCCTCTTTCTCTACAAGGCAAGGCTAGAGACTGGTTCAACAATCTTCCAGAAGGATCTATCCATTCTTGGGCCGATCTTGAAGCTAAGTTTAGAGCTTGATTCTTTTCTGATGACAAATTTGTGGAAGCTAGGGATGAATTTCTAAGCTTTAAACAATATCCAGATAAGCATCTTTATGCTGCTTGGGAGAGATACAAGATGTTAATGAAGCAAAGCCATAATCATGGGGTGGACAAATGGGTTGTCGTCCAAATTTTTTGTACTCGACTTAATCCTCAATCTAAAGCAATGGTTGATTCTATGACCAATGGAGGATACCAGAATGTTCCTGTAAATGAGGTGATTCAATTATTGGATCAGTTGTCTGCAAACAATACTCAAGGCAATGATAGGAGGACTAACCAAACCATGCCTAATGCAAAAGAAGACTCTTCCTCACAAATTGCAACTCTCTTATCCGCTTTGAATAAGCGTTTTGATGTGCTAGAGTCTCATGTAAAAGAGCACTTCTCAAGGTGTGCATTTTGTTCATGACACACAAATTGTATGTGATCAATGCCATGATGTCCATATGCCTGACTATTGTCCTCTTTACATGGCCACTGAATCTGTCAACTACATGGGCAAGTTTCAACATCCTCAAGGCAACCCCTATTCACAAACCTACAATAGTGCTTGGAGAACTCATCCTAATTTTTCCTAGAGTCAAGGTAATAGTTTGAATCAAGCACATAGGTCTACATCTGACACTAAGCCTATTCCACCCGGTTTTCAAATGCAATCAAGGTAGCTTCCTATTAAGGAAGAGGAGTCTAAAACGGACAAGATGCTAGCTCGAATCTTGTCTGAGGTGGAATCCTCAAAGGTTGAAACTAAGGCTACTTTTTCTCTTCATGAAACTACTATAAAAAATCTTGAAGTGCAAATGGGGCAATTAGCATCACAAGTGAATGTTATGTCAAGAAGCAGTCTTCCTAGTGACACCATTCCTAATCCAAAACGAGTTGGAAAAGAGGAATGCAATGCCATTAACTTAAGAAGTGGCAAATTGCTATCGGATGTCCCTTGCTCAAGTACTCCTCAACCAAAGCAAGATGATCAAGTGATTGTTGATGTTGATGAAGAAAGTGCAATGGAAGAAGATGCCACTAAGAAGAGAAAGCAAATTGAAGAAAGTTTGCAAGATGTTGGCAAACAAAAGAAGGTATAGCAAGAGATGAATGATGAGAAAAAGAGAAAGCCAACCGCTCCTACTTTTATGCCACCACTACCTTTTCCTCAAAGATTCAAGAAGAAAGAGGAAGATGCTCAGTTCAAAAAGTTTGTGAACATGTTCAAACAACTCCATGTGAACATTCCTTTTGCTGAAGCTTTGGAGAGCATGCCAAAATATGCTAAGTTTCTTAAAGATGTTTTGTCTAAGAAGCGGCGATTCAATGAATTTGAGACCGTGGCATTGTTCGAAGAGTGTAGTGCGATGATTCAAAGGAAGTTATATGCTAAGCTTAAAGATCCAGGGAGCTTCTACATCCCTTGCAAATATTAACTTGATGCCTCTAGCTGTTTTCAACCAATTGGGCTTGAGAGAGCCAAGACCTACTACGGTAACTCTTCTCTTGGCTGATCGTAGCATTTCTAAACCTAGAGGAATCATTGAGGATGTCCTAGTTAAAGTTGACAAGTTTATCTTCCCCGCGGATTTTGTAGTGCTTGATTGTGAAGTTGATTGGAAAATTCCTCTCATCCTTGAGCGTCCATTCTTAGCCACTGCAAGGACTCTCATTGATGTAGAGAAGGGAGAGGTCACTTTGAGGGTCGATGATGAGCAAGTGAATTCAACATGCAAAAAGCCTCAAAATTTCATGATGATTCTGCTCAATGTTCGTTTGTAGATATATTAGATGCAATTATTCCTCAAGAATCATATACCTCCATGATCAAGGACCCTTTAGAGGCATTCTTGATTTATAAGAAGAGCTTTGAAGAGTTTGATGAAGATGTTGTTGAAGAGCTCTTTCGATTTGAACCATTTCCTCATTCTAGACCTAGGACTTTTGAACCACTTGAGGTGTCTGATGCCTTAAATACTCAATTGAAGCCTTCTATTGAAGTTCCTCCGGTCCCAGAGTTGAAGCCATTACCTTCTCATCTCAAGTATGCTTATTTTGGGAAAGCACGCCACTTACCGATGGAATTGGAGCATAGAGATTATTGGGCTATCAAAAAGCTAAATTTTGATCCTAAAGTTGTGAAGAAGAGGCGACTTCAACTCAATGAGTTAGATGAATTTCACCTAAATGCCTATGAGAGTGCAAGGATATACAAGGAGAAGACTAAGCGGGATCATGACAGCAAAATCATACCCAAGAGGTTTGAACCCGGTCAAAGTATTCTCCTCTATAATTCCAAGTTGAGGTTATTTCCGGGAAAGCTAAAATCTCGATGGTCCGATCCATTCACTGTGGTTCAAGCATCTAAATTTGGTGATGTGGAGCTGGAAAATGAGAAAGGTGAAAGATTCAAGGCTAATGGTCAATGATTGAAGCATTATTGGGGTGGAGATGTGGATAAGCTTGTGTCCACTATCCACTTAGTTAATGAGGAGTGACCACCATGAAGAGTCAAGCTAAAGACTATAAACTAAGTGCTTCTTGGGATTCAACCCAAGCTCTAAACCAAATCTTTTCATTTTGTGTGTGTATGTTTTTATTTTTTCTTTAGTAGGTTTATGTTTGATCTTTTTGTTTTGTAGGAAGAAAAGGTACCCAACTTAGATATGGACTTTTGTAGCTGGGAGGAATATCAATGAAGGAGGAAGAATTCATGAGAGCCAAGGGGAATGCTTTTGAGGGAAGTTCACTTGACTCTAAGCTCATATATATATGATTCTAGGGTGAAATTGTGATGACTAGTCAATTTTGAGTAATATTGTGGCTATTGTGATTATTTGGTTGATTCTCTATGTGAAATCCACTTGTGACAATTACTTGAGTGCTCAAATTTGATGTGTTGTGGTATTCCCTATGAACCTGTGTATATGTATGCCTTCTGGTCTTGGATGGTTTAAAATGCTTGATCTTGAGTAATGTGGTCGATAATGATTGGTATAAAGCTTATTGGGTGATTCTTGTGGTATTTGGGAATGTTTCTTGTGTTTTAGAATTCTGCTGTTTGGTTTTGTTTTTGACAGCAAAACTTTCCGCAGCAAGTTCCACAATTGGTTGTGGAAAGTGGCTCAAAGTTGCTCTCTATGTTCACTTTCCGCGGAAAGTTCCACAACTTTTGCCGTGGAAAGTGGTGTTAGTTCTATATGTGTTTTGATGATGTTTTAACAATTGTAAACAAAATGAGAAGTTTTCTCTTGCAAATTTGATAAACTTTGCTTTGTCAAGGGAAAACTCCGCTTTTGAAGTAAAACTCCGAGTTTTGAGTTTTCGAGAAAATCTCGAACAAAGCAAAAACGCCGCGTTTTCGTTAAAACCGCAAGTTTTCGATTTTCATGAAAAACATGAAAACTCGAGTTTTGGGGTCAAAACTCGAGTTTTGGCTTGTCGAGGAAAAAGCGATCAAGAAGCATTACCGCCGGTTTTGAGTTTTTCATGAACATATGAAAACTCGAGTTTTGGGGGCAAAACTCGAGTTTTGGTTTGGCCGAGAGCCTTTGGATTTTCAAGTCACAAAACCTCCGAGTTTTCAAAGAGCACCGCCGCTTTGACATTTCTCATATTTTACGAAATGTTCAAAACTCGAGTTTTGGGGTCAAAACTCGAGTTTCGATCCGTTGGTCGTGCACTGATTTACAACATATGAAAACCGCCGTTTTTGGGTCAAAACCTCCAGTTTTCATTTTACACGGTTTTCATTGAGTTTTCATTGAACATATGAAAACTCGAGTTTTGGAAGCAAAACTCGAGTTTTGGTCGAGCGAGAGCATTCAAGTTTTCACAAGTTCAAAACCGCCGCTTTGGTTGAACACTTGCGGTTTTTTGATATGTTCACAGTTTTTGAGTTTTCATGTTTTAAGTGAAAACTCGAGTTTTGGGAAGCAAAACTCGAGTTTTGGGCAACCCGAGAGCATCAGTATTTTTCAACTTGAAAACCTCCGGTTTTGATTGAAAACCTCCAGTTTTGATGTTTTGGACTAAAACTACATTTTCACATCAATAGTCCAAAACTCGAGTTTTGGGGTCAAAACTCCCTTTTGAAGCATAAATCGCGATTTTCATCTCTGGAAGATGAAAACTCGAGTTTTGGTGAAAACTCGAGTTTTGATCATCAGGACAGAAAAACGCAGCTGAGTTCAAAATTACACATTTTGATTAATGCTTCAAGTTTTAAGTTGCGAATTGGTTACATATGTTTTATATGATTCTTATCTATATTTCTAACCAATCTTAACAAGTTTTCTTATGAGTTTTCGGAGGATTTGAATGTTTAACATTTGAATTATTTTAACTTATCCTCAAAGACAAAAAGCAATGGAAGACACTGAGTTGTGGGCGATTTCTCACCTAATACAAACAACTAAAGTCTCCACCAGCTAAAGCAGATCTTCAAGAAACATGGGACGAATTTGAGGAGCCAAATACCTGAACACTTTATTCCCAACTGAAGAATTCAAATCTGCAAAAGTCTCCAACAAATATATTCAAACAAAGAAACTTATGCAACGACTAGATTCATGAAGCAACACCCATAACAGCTATATTTTCGAATGGGTTGAAGCCTCAACGGATCTATAACGTTCACAAGCTTCAAATCACTATAAATACATGAAGATTTGAAGTTGGACAGCAGAGAAGACAATCATAGAAAGCCTACACGAAATTATCAGTCTTTTCTCTGTTTTATCATTTGATTGTATCTTTGATACATTGAGCTTCAGTGTTTATCAATATCTACTCTTAGAGAGAGTTTGTTTCCTTGTATATCATTCATTGTAATAATCTCAAGTCAGGTGACTTGGAGATTGGGAAAATCAGAATACAACTTGTAAGGGGGAGTGTGTCCTAGGTTGAGGAGCATCCTTCGTTTACGAGTGGGTATTTGATTACGAGTACGGCTTGTAAGGGGAGTGTGTCCTAGGTTGGGAGCATCCTTCGTTTGAGTGTGTATCTCGTTGTAAGCAATTACAGCTTGTAAGGGGGAGTGAGTCCTAGAGTGAGGAGCATCCTTCGTTTACGAGTGTGTAATTGTTCTTGAGTGATAGTGGAAAATCCCAGTGGCTGGGACCGGACGTAGGTCAAGGAGTTAGACCGAACCGTATAAATCTTCGTGTCAAGCTCTTCTTCTCTATCTCCACTTTGCCTTGATATTATCTGTTGTGTGGGTGATCCGAAAAGAATTTTAAAATCCCCAATTCACCCCCCCTCTTGGTGATTTCCTTCACTTTCAAGTGGCTCAAAGTTGCTCTCTGTGTTCACTTTCCACGGAAAGTTCCACAACTGGCTGTGGAAAGTGGCTCAAAGTTGCTCTCTGTGTTCACTTTCTGCGGCAAGTTCCACAACTGGCTGTGGAAAGTGGCTCAAAGTTGCTCTTTATGTTCACTTTCCGAGGAAAGTGTTGCAACCGTAGCAAGTGCTCTCTAAAAAAATTATTATAAAAGAAATTAAATTAAATAAATAATAATAATAAAACACTAATTTTTTTATTTTCCCACTTTGCCCTTCATTATTTAAGTTAATTCCCATTTTACCCAAATGAATTTAACCCCAATTGAAAGCACATTCATCCCAAATTCAAAAACCCTAATCTCAAAGTGGAATTTCCTATGGTTACATCAAACCCTAATCTCAATCTCACTTTGCTCGATTTCTCATGGTCCTCCCTCAGTCTGTCATCTTCATCGTCCGTCATCCTTCACCGTCCACTACACCGCTCTCCCATCCATTCTCTAATTCCTCCTCTTCCTCTGTTGGCCTTCCCTCCATTCACCACCACCTTCTCTCATCGTCGACGCAAGCCACGCCCTAGGCCGGCCATCACCGAGACCCACTGTACCTCCCCTCCTCCCCATTCGCCGCGACTCTCCCCGTTCTCATCACCACCGTGCTTTGCATCCACCACCACCTCTTCTTTCTCTCCCCCACAATCGCCCTTTTTCCCCTGTCCACCGTCACACTCGCCTTTTCCCTCTTCTCACCACTCACCTCTCATCATGCTTCCCTTAGGTTTTGTCTTCTCCGACTAGTCCGCCTCCTCCCACCTGAAGTTTGAACAACTCCCTCACTCCCTCTCTCTTTTGATTTTGATTATTTTGTATGGTGAAGATGTTGCTTCCTCTCGCTGCTTCTCTCTGCTTCCTCGTCTAAGTCGTGTTCCGATGATGAAACTCTACGACTCTCTTCTCTGCTCTTAACCAGCTCTGTGCTTTCGTCTCAGCTCTGATATTTGTCCTCTCTTCTGAGGTAAAGTTCATGCTTTTCTCCATTTTGGGTTGGTGTTTGGTTAGATTATGTATCTGTGGTTCTGATTAAGTGTTGAATCATGTTTAATATAGGCTTGAACTGATGTGGTTGGGTTTAGAATTAGTATATTACATTGCTGGCTTGGCTGGTCTCTGAAAGGCATGAATGCAAGTTCTTAATTTTCTGGATTGCTCTGTATCTGCTTGGTTCTGCTTGGTTATCGTGAGAACTAAATAAAATAATATTGCTGCCTGAAACTTGAAGCTAATATGGAAGTATTTCAAAGAATTTTTGCACTGGGATTAAGTTTCTAAATATATAGCAAGAGTTCAATGGTTTTTCACAATTGCATCTTCGCCTATTATATTGAGAACTAAGAAGGTTGCTTCTTTCTGAACCTTACTGCCACTTTGGAAAAATGTTTCAAAAACATGAAAAATTCAGTTTTGAAATTCCCTTGAATTCTTGTTATAAATGAACAATAAAGCTTTCTGTGAACGCTGCCTTTTACTCCAATACCAAGTTTGTAGAACCTCTTGTTTAACCTACAGGATTTAAACATGCAAAATTTCCCTATAAAAGTGGATATTTTTGAAGGTACTCATGTTTGGAAATGTTCTATTAATAGCTGCAGCTATTTAATGGTGTTGAGAATTAGGCTTGAATTTGACTTATGATGTGAGGATTAGCTATTAGCAACTACTGAGGGTTGGTTAGGCTGGGACTTATTTCTGAACTTGAATTTTGATTCAAGATTTTGATCTTTTCTTGCTTAGCATGAATATGTTGGATGCTGTGGAGTTTCTCCAATGCTAGAATTAGATTGAATGAGAGTGTGGAGCTCTAAATTTTTAGATTCTTGAAGGAGGTAGTAAGGTTAGGCTTAGGCTTGGAATTCTAGTTGAAAGCTTTGGTATTAGCTTGATTCTAAGTTTGGGGGATCTTTTCTTTTCTTTTTAGGATAGGTTAAATAAATTCTTTTTTTTTTCTATGTTAGTTCTTGAGTATGCTTTATTGTTTTTGTTTGTTTGTTTTATTTAGACTTTTGCATAGGCTTGTAAAGGTTAACTGCAGAGCTCATACTTATGCTTCATTGTGCCAATCTTCATGTTGTTGATGTGCATGCCTCCTGTGTATAATGATTTATAGTTGGTGCCTTCCTCTCATTTTCGATTGGTGATGATAGCTTTTTGATATGGATATCTCGCTTATGGTTCTTGATGGTTATTGATGGCCACTACTATGTGACACTCTTGTTAGCATGTGAATATGACTTTCCTAGCTATTGATGGCTATTTTGAGTGGTTCATATCATTTTCTATTTGACTTTCCTATTGTGATTGTTAATTTCCTAGCTACTGATAGCTAGTAATGAAAGCAATTTTGAAAATGTTGTGGCTAATCTATTAAGGGCCTAGTTGTTAGTCAGGTACAGGTTCTACTTCTTTACTTTCCCATCTTTTTAGTTGACAATGAGGACATTGTTAGTTTTAAGTTTGGGGGTGAAAGTTCACTACAATTATGAAAATTTTTGCTACTTTGATGAGTGCACAGTGAAAATTTTGAATAGTTTTTGAAAGAAAATTGTTGGAATGTTGAAATTTCTCATGCTTAAATTTTTGTTTGTGAAGTATGTTAAAAATGAACTGAAATTCTAGGTATTTGTTAAAGTTGCTTGAATGATCCGATGATAGAGATTACTTGCTCAATCTTTTATGTTTGATAGGAAATTTTGTTTAATGTGTATTGATGGATGTATTGTAGTGATAAATCATGCTAGTCGGGAATTTTAAGTTAAGAAAGCACTATTGGAGTTAACTTTATTCTGGATGTTTTTGTTGAAGGGCTTTGTGGCAAATTAGGTTATATGCCTTTTGTTTCAAACTGTTGATTTCAAAATAATCTTTGGACTTCTTGAAAGCTTTGGATTTATTCCATAAGATTTAAAGAAAGGATTAGGGCACTTCATAAAATGCAATTGAGCCTTTCAAGCCTACCTAATTGATTCTATTCCCTTTTGAACCCTTATTTTGAGCCTTATTGAAAAACCAATTGTAGATTCTTTTTGAAAGACCTAACATCTACCTACCTTAGCCAATGTGAAAAACCATAATTCCTTTGCTTTGAGATAGATGATAATTTATTAGGGTTTGGAATATAGTGATGAGTAGAGTGTCAAATGGTTAGAAAAGAATGTAGAAAGTAAAAGGGTTCACAATGTATAGAAATCAAGCCCAAAAAAAAACACAAAAAATGTGTGTATATAAAAAAAATCCAAGAAAGCTTGATATGGAAAAGAACAATTTGGTTTAAGTATGGGGGAGGATGTTTAATGAGAAAAGGAAGAAACCCCTTGAGTGGTTATCATCTATCTTGAGGTATTTATTGATCATCCTTTACCTTTTCTTTTGAGAACCTTAACCCCAGCCACATTACAAGCTGAAAAGTCCCTTTGATTTTTAAGTCAAGTGAAGTGAATTAGAAGAAAAGAGGAAAAACTTAGAGAATGATGGAATTGATTGTTTGAATTTAGTTATATGACTTGAATTGTTGCTTTTAACTTTAGCAGCTACAAAAGGAGTACATGTCAACTCCATTCACACGCTCACATTTGGAAATTCTTGAAAAGCATGTTTTAAATCTATGAAGTGTTCATTTTTTCATGTTTACTTGGTTTCTTGTTTTATATAACTTTTTGAGCAGTAAATGAGGACAAATTTATTTATGCATCAATGACAAATATTGAAAAAATTGCGAGAATACATGTTTTTGCTTGAGGACAAGCAAATATTTAAGTTTGGGGGTGTGTTAACCCTTAGAAATTGACAACATTCCATCACATTTTCCATCTCTTCTTACCTATTTTTGGTTCAAAATGTGCATAGTAATGAAGTGTATAGAGGGGAATTGTGCATATCAAAGTATAAGGCAAAAATCAAAGAAATTCTTGTTATATTCTATAGAATTTGTGATTCAATTGAGAATTGATAATTCCTTCCTCTTTTATAGGAAGATGGAGACAAGTTTTGAAGCTCTATAAGAACCAAGAAACAAGGAAAGAAACGAAGGAAGTGAAGTGAAGCAAAGTTAGAAGGAACCTGTACAACTGGCCACAGCAAGTTGACAAACTAGCTGTAGCAAGTACTGGCCGTGGCAAGTCGACAACTGGCCACAGCCAGTAGTGAAAATCATGAAAGCAAGATTTTTAAAGCAAGCACTAATAAATTGAAGTCAATTCAAATATCCAAGAATCAAATTTTCTCAGAAATCTGTTCCACCTTCCAAAATGCAAGTATCAAGGTAATTGATTTGGCAAAGATAAATCACAATAGAATGTCCCTCACAAGTCAAGTGTTTACACTCATAACTCAAGATACTCAAGGGCTTGTGTTTAACTCAATTCCACATATTGCAACTTATCTACCATAAGCTTGTTTATCATCTCAATCTCCACTATGTATTATCCAATTGCACACTCAAATCAAAAGGACTTTCTCAAGGTTTTAATGATCAAGGTAGGATAATGGAATGAAAGTGATCAAATGGTATGGGAGAATACTTTAATTAGTGCTAACTATTTTAATGAAATTCATGATGAGGAATGAAGGAATACCCACCGTGAGAAAACAAACTTACTAACACTGTAGATAAACAACCTTTATGTTTTTTTTTTCAATAATCTTTTTCTTTCTTTCTTCGATCTCTATTTTCCTTTTCTTTTTCTCTTTTTTTTTCTAATATATATTCCTTTGTTTCTATATATCTTTCTATCTTTTTTTATTTTTTTCTTTTCTTTCTTTTTTCTGCTTTTCACTACCTACACATACTCTTATCTTGTTGACTTCCTAACTCCTTCACTCTTTTACATTGGTTCACTTAGCACTCACTAAAGTAATAAATAAATAAATAAATGGGAAGAAAAAGATATAAAAATTGCATATCTCAAACAAAGGGCTATTTATTCTATGCAAATTTCTTTTCTTTTTTTTTTCTTTTCTTTAAAAAAAATAAAGGCTCAAATGGGGTAAACAAATGATTTTCATGTGATAAGGATGGACATTTGGCCAACTAGCTATGAAATGAATGCCTAAATCATCTTTGTGCATGCAAAAGAATTTCAAATTTCAAAAGAAATTCAAGACAAGTTCTAGAGATAAAATCACAATAGGTGTACCAAAACCAAATCTTAAAGTAAATTACCAAAACCAAACCTTACCTCTTTACTAACATTCAAAGAACATAGAATCAATTTCTAATCAAATTCACTCCTCTTCATTTTCAAATCCAACCCAATTGTGATAATGATCATGAATAAAATTCAAATTTCCATAAGATTTTTTAATTTTTTTTAAAGAAAATCTTAAGACAAGGAAAGTCATGTAAAATCTAGCATAGCCTCACCCCACACTTCAATGTTACATTGTCCTCTATGTGAACAAGTAACAAAAAGTAATGGAAGTGAAGAGCAACCATATATAAGTGGAAGGGTAACACCAATTCTAGAGATTTCAAATTTTCACCAATTAAACAGCTCAAGTGCTAACTGTCACTCAATAATCATCACAAACAGTCATCACATGCACATCCAACTAAGACCAGCATTCATTCCCAACAATATATCATCAACAATCAAATAAAACAAATCAAAGAAAAGTAGAAGGAAAATCCCCTATTTGCCTGTGACTTGCGATTTCAATCCTTGCTACCAAAGTGGAACACCTCATCAGGGGCTTTCAACAGTCCTACAAAATAAAATAAAGCATCAAATCATTCCTTGGGTTGCCTCCCAAGAAGCTCTAAGTTTAAAGTCTTCATCAAACTTCTCAAAACAACTTCTAATCATAAGTATCAAATACCATAATTACCTTGTCTTCATTCCTTTTCAAACAAGAAGGTATCACACACCAAAATTGATCATTCAAGTTAATTACTTGTACTTCCTTAATCATAGACAATCTTGGAGTACAAGTATTCACAGAATTCAAATAAAGTACATGCATATCCTTGAAAATAGATATAAGCACTTCCAAAAATTTAGAGCATCCAACAAAATCCACTTGACTCTCATCAGTAAGAGTCAACACTTCAATAGGAGAGTCATGAACAACAACTCTTGGGATATCCACATCAATTTGATCACCAAAATCACAATCCTTAGGCTCCATAGCTGGAACCTCTTCTAGACACCCATTGTTCTCATCTAAATCAATTTGAAGCTCACAATCACTTTCTACATTATCCATAGTCTCATGTAATTCCACATCTTCAACTTCCTCACAATAATCATTATCAGCATAAGAAGTGGTCACCATGTTTAAGGAATTATCTTACCTTGTAGTCTCAAGAGTTGAAACAATTTGACTCGCATATACCTCAATATTTTGGACACTTGACTCAACCCTAGTGATAAATTCCTTTTGCTCTCTAATAAATCTCTCTGATGCTTCCGCACACTCCTCAAATAATCTTTCTAAATTAGATTTTTCCTTATACTCAATTGTGTGTTCTTCAACATGTGGATTAGAGTAAAAAGAAGGGGTTTTTTCATGAGAACAATAGACATGTGGATCCCTAAAATTTTGTTGCTCAAAACCTTCACTAGGACAAAATGAGTTATCAAAATAAGCTTGGTTCCTAGTAAAATCATCTCTCACAAAATGACTAGTTGTAATATACGGACAATGCTCAAATAAATGATTCTCTCCACATTAAACACAAGACATGCAAACATATTGAGAAGAATCAACATATGGAATACAACCAACATTTATGTTCCTTTTATGTTGTCTATTTTCATTCAAATAATTTAAAATAGCAATCAATCCATCTTGTATAGAAGACGAAGAATTCATCTCCTTCTCAATATTAAGACCAGTTGGTTGCTAATTGAAATCCATTTTTTTAATTTTTTAAAAAATTAAAATAAAATATTTACAAACTCAAACTTAAATTACTAATGTTCAATCAATTCTAACCAAGACAGGTTGTGGCACACAAGTCCCCGACAAAGGCGCCAAAAACTTGATAGAGCAAAATTTTATAGCCTACAACTCCGCAAGTATACGGGCCGTATCAAGTAATAAAGTGATAAGAAAAGTATCGTTCACACGAGGACTTGGTATCACAAACTTCGGTTAAGCATTAATTTTACAATTTCGTTTAAGTTGAGCCAATCAAATGAAATTTAATTAAGAGAAAACTAAAATCAAAATAAACTAACTACCAGAAATATTAAATGAGCAACCCATAGTCACTAATCCCTTATTAGCTTCATAAACCTTGATTTCACTAATTTAATTAGCCTTAATATCAATTTTGTTAATCTCGAGTATATAGCTATAAGTGCCCGTTGGTCCACTTACAACTCTATCTTTGAGTATAATTTGTTATGTCTAACATAATTACTTAAGAGGCAATAAAATTGGATATGAAACAAAGTTATGTGAAGTAAACAAAACCAAGCAACTGAATCAGCAACAGAATCCTTTGCTTTGTTCACTGTTTCCCGGAGAGAAAGATGAACAGTAGCTCGTCCCTTGTTTCTTCAGCTCTGAACTTGTTGCTCCTCCCTAGTTCTCGCTCCTAACCGTATCTCTGTTCTAGAATGACTTAGGTCGCTGGCGGCGATGGTGCTGAGTGTGGAATGCAGCCGGCAACTATAAAGGAAGGGTGAATGTGTATGAAGCTAGAAGATTGAACTCTTCTCTCTTCTCTCCTCTCTCGTACGCGGCTCCTGCTCTGTTCTGTCGTTCCTTCTGTGCGTCCAGAATCGCCGCCTCCTTTCTTTTCTTTTCTTTATATTAGGTCTACCAATTCAATTTGTGGGCCCCCTTCCATTTAATCAAAACAATCTTCTAAATCTGATTTTTAGTGTCTTTGCATGCTACTATGCAGCAAAAGTCACTCCCTCTAAATTCTACCTCCCATAGCTTTTTAGGTCTTGCCTTGCCTTGTCAACTTTTGGGCCCCCATTCCATTCAATTACCGTATATCAGTCTTGTGCTCAACTCGTCCTTATTCTGATTATGAAAAAAGAAAAAATTATATAACCCAGAGGAAACATCACTTATGATCTAAGCAAATGATCAGTTTATACAAACGTAAATATTATCACTATTGATTTGTTTTATTGAACCAATTTTTCCAAAACGTAAGCAAATGAAACGCAAAACAAGAAATGAATTGTTCCAAAAATTTGATTGATGAGGTGGCATGCCAGTGTGCCCTCGCTTAAACTTAATGGTCAAAATTAACAGAGAGGCAAAATTGCTACATTTTGTGAACTTCCGTGGCATTTTTGGTCCAAAAATAACTCCCGTCTTACCAATGCTCCCGAACGAAAACTTCTATGGCATTTAAGACCCTTATCCCATATATATATATATATATATATAGGTGCTACATATGAAACAAAAGAAACTAAAGCTTACTGATATATAATATCTAACGTTGCCATGGGAAATAATAAGTGTCATGGCTGTCAAGTTTCCTTGTGTGTCTATATATATATCACGCTGGAAATATACTTTGCATATTTATATAAAGGAAAGATGTTGTGAGATCAGCTTGCTGAATTCATATTCTTCATTTTTGAGGTTATGTCTTATGGGAAGATAAGGGTCTGAATATATTGTTTAGGTATGTATGATCACTTTGCATAAAATAAGAAAAGTAGACTGAAGAGAATATAAAGCTATAATATATGTGTGTGGCCGTGATCATTAAAGGAGAAAGGAATGAGAAGGTTTCCAATATAGTTTTACTATTATATAAATAAGTATAAATATGTATATTACTATCATGTTATCTATGTATGAGTGTACCGATGCTTTTACGAAAATATAAGAGAACTTGCTGTCATAAGCATGGTTGTCATGTTGATATATATAAGCTTATTGTCTTGGTCTATATATATATATATATATATGTATATATTTTTTGCTATCTATATATATAAATATATCACGTTGAAATGGGGAAAAGAATGAGAAAACGTTTGCTATCATATCTATAGGTATATGACCTATAGATGCTGCCATTTGCTGAAAACTGAATTTTGCTGCTGAAACAGTAATATTTGAGCAAGGTAAAACCAGGGCAAACGAATTCCTTTGACACTGAAATTTTGTGGATACTTAGTATACATCATGATCTTTAAAATGATCCAAAGAACACCCAAATCCAATGTGTACAATGAGAATTATGAATTTCCCAATTTTGACAAAAAAAACTGGAAAACTATCATTTTCTAGAAGTGAACAGCCATTTTCGTGTTCAATTTTGAAATGGTAAATGATTAAGTTTGCCATTAAATTTTCCAAATAAATAATAAACACATAGAAGTTTAATTTGATAGGTAATTTGTCAAATTTCGATAAATATTGAAGGAGTTATGATTCTTCAAAGATTGGTCAAGAAATCTGAAAATTTTTGGACATTGTTGGTGTTTTTCAAAAGTTGGGAATTTTTTCAGCCATAAATCAACTGGTGACTTTAATTTATGAAAATAGACTTATCAATGTTTATGTATAAATTGGAATCACTCCATTTGAAGTTGTATCGGTCCAATTATGAATTTTCTAAATTCTTAGAAAAGTTAAAGACTAAATTTATGGTAAGTCTTAAAATAGTCACCAAGTTTATAATTTTGCATAACCTTCAAAGTAAAGGTTTTTCTTTTGGATAATTTGTCTATTAAGGGTTGTAAAGACTCTAAAGTGACAAGGACAAACCTTAACATTTTTAAAGGACATGACTCTTAATAAAATAGATAAATAAATAATAATAAATATTATTATTATTTATTAAGAAGGGTATTATTAGTAAGAGAATTTTTAGGGGTTAATCCACTTTTAATCCTCTAAAATTAATTCACGTAGTTAGTTACTTTGTGACGTAAGAAGTGGCTAATGACAATGATAAACATTTATAGGCATACCTTGACATCTCTACTGTTCCCAAACCTCCGACGGAATTAAGAACTGAAGCTTGAGGAGAGTAACTATTATCTCATTAGCTTTGTGTGTAAGTTGTAACACCCGTCCTTTTTGCACCTTTATTTATCAGAGTTATAGCGCACAAGCATCGAAATGATTTGGACGACTTAATTGTGGAATAAATCTTTCATAAAATAACTTCGTTTGAAAATATGAGGATAAATTTTTCGCGGTTTGAATCAATCCCTTAGGGATATATCACTACAATAATCCAAAAATAGACCAACGATATACGATACAATACGGTCTACTTAATCCTATCTTTCCAAATAGTCCATTCTGCTGTAACCCTTACAGCTGCTTCTTCCCTCTTAATCCCGATCCACTACCTGTTTCTTTCATGTGGTCTGGAGTTCAAATGAATGAACCCCAGGGGTAACAGTTAATCTCATATGCAGGTATGAAATATAAATCACAGTATAACACATGTATAAGCATAGAATAATTCACAAGTAAACAAGTCACACCGTAACTCAGCTTAACGGCCAAGGACCCCAGACCCTTATGGAACACGCAGCTCCGTTTTAGGACACGCAGCCCTATGTGACATGCAGCCCCAATCCATAGCTAGGATACACACATGCAAATCATCTAGCAACCATGATCAGTCATACATGAAATACATTCATACAAGCTAATAAGATAACAGTTACCCACCTCAAGCTTGAATCCTTACTCGTCCGAAGTTGTTGGGATTAGTAGAGGTGTCAAGGTATGCCTATAAATGTTTATCATTGTCATTAGTCAATTCTTGCGTCGCAGAGTAACTAACTACGCGAATTAATTTTTAGAGGATTAAAAATGGATTAACCCCTAAAGATTCCCTTAATAATACTCTTTTAAAATAAATAATAATAATATTTATTATTATTAATTTATCTATTTTATTACTCATTCCCTTTCCTAATAATAATAATAATAATTATTATTATTATTATTATACTATTTATTGGTATTTCTCTATAATTTATTTAAACTCTCGAGCTCATTTCAATACTCTAAATTAGGAGTTTATTAAATATCAATCATCATACAAAATTTGATTTAATGCATAAATTTAATGTTTCTTATGGTTTTCTCCAAAACCTTTGATAGATACTAATTCTATGTAAAATATGTTTCATAAACTTTTTGGGTTAAATATTAACACCAGAAAAAAATATGACTTATTTACATCTACTATACAAATTACCAAGTCAACGACATGCTTAATGTTGATCTGTTGAAGTAAATGATTTAAATAAAAATCATGAATCAATGGCATCATATTAAAAAAAATACTCAACAGTGAAGTTTCTTGCAATATTATATATATAAGATAATAGCAAAATCTTTCTCAATGATTTCTCATATGCAGTGGTGAATAACAATGAAATAGCAAGGTTTTGGGCTCCACGTTGTATATACAAAATGAAGGTACATATACTTAACATTTATCTTCAAAACGTCTTATATGTGGCTCCACTTTCATATATTCTTTCCCTTCACTTTTGTATGATTGGCTAGGGGAAAATTTTGAAATACGCAAAACAAAGTAAGTTAATTATAAAAAGAACCACCACACATAAGCACCTTAATATTAAGTTTTTAATAGAGAAGCTTATAAAAAATATATACCTCTTATCTATTAATTAGCACTTTGAAAATTTATTACGTGGAGGATTTTTTTTTTTCTTTTTCCTTCTGAGTTTTAAAAGGAAACAGAAAAGCCTTAACTTATTTATGTAAACGCTAAGCTCTAGGCGTACATGGTTTCTTTATCTATTAATAGATCATCTATGTATATCTTTCATGATTTTTCAACACCAAACAAAAAAAGAAACGTAGCATCTTTTTCTTATAATGAATGAATAAATCTTTTCAATGTATGGAGCTTTTGTTTTGTTTTATTTTTTTTTTGTTTTGTTTCCCTTTCTTCTTGTTTCCCTTCAGACTTTTCCCATGAATAATACATCGCTCTTAGATGAGAAAATAACATTTATATGATAAAATGAATCAAGGGGTAGCTTATGACAGCAAAGATTTCCTCATGCAATAATATATATACTAGTATATAGTAACGCTTCCCTTCTCTTTCGTTTTACATATACTGCTATATATATATACATATATGTATACCTATAACCTAGCAAGGTTATGTGCAGATATTTAGGTGTGTGTGTATATATATACAGCAGGTTTCCTATGGGTTACTACTCAGTAACTCAAAGTTTTTATCTCCTAAGGCTTTTAATCCCCAAAGAAAGCATCAACAAAAAAAATGGTGCAGCGAAACTAAACCAGTAATAAATTTTATATACAGGATTTCATATGCTAACCTCGGTTCCCGGTCTATCTCTGTTTTTGGCTCCTAAAAACAGAGCAAGAAACTTGCTTTCTCTCCTTCCTTATTCACGGCTTTCCCTCTCTCTCTCTTACCTGCGTTCTCAGCTTTCTCGTTCTCACTCTTGGACTTGCTTGAGGCAGCGTAAAAGGTGAAGCAACTAGGAGGCTGGTGATATATATACCATGAGCACAGTCCAGACCGAGAAGAAGAGCACAACGGATATGGGTGTGGTGCTCGAGAGGTAAGGGCGATCTTGCGTGAACAGTGAGGGAAAATTCATTGCTTGCATTTAATGTTGCTGCTGCTTCTTTTCTCTTGATGGCGTGCCCAGTTCGTGCGTACAGGAGAGCATGGGATGGTCTGCTGTTACGTGTTTGACACTGTTCAGTTTTCTTTTGTGTCTCACGTGTTGCAGCTGGTTATTGGGAAAAGTTGGAATATATATATATTTTATTGCTCTCCATATCTCACGTCTGTGGGTTGAAGAAATGTAATGGGCTGGATTTGGTTTTGTGGTTAGGCTGAAGGATTAAATGAATTGTTGTATATTAGGCCGATATAGTGTTCCGTTGAATGGATATTTGAGGAATAGTATATAACTATATATAGGTTTAGTTTGTGATATCACGTGTTGGCTTTGGGCTTGGGTTTTCCTTTGTTGTGTTTTAATGGTTAATTAATTTAGTGAATGTGTGTGTGTGAACGTGGCAAAGAGGAGAATCAGATTGAATAAATCTGATTTAATGAGTGTCTTTAGGCACAATTTGGCCAAAGAAAAATTTGATATTTAGATAAGATTGGGTCGTGACCCAAACGCGCACAAAACAAAGCCAAGTATTCAACTACAAATTCTATTCATTTCATTCCACATGAGTTGCAATATTGGTCCATAAATCACGTACGTATGATTAAATTTTGACAACTTGGACATAGATTATTCCTTACATAAATTTATTCTTTTCTCAAATAATTTCTTTAAAATAGTTTAAAAAAAATCATTACCTAAGTAAAGATTGGATCATATAAACATATGGATTTTAATAATTTTCATGGACTTTCAAAACAAAATTGGAGCTATAAAAACATATGTCCAGTATGCTAGTTAATTTTGAATTCCCTACATTTAGCACCTAAGATTTTTGATTGTGCATAACTTCATCGATAAACATCAAATGATATAAAGAGCTTAAAACAGTGATATAGGCATTCCCTATAACCAACATTGACTTAAATTGCTTGATTCAATAACTGACAAATATATCAAGATTATATATATTTTTTGTATCTTCCATTAAAGTAATGATATACTCTTTCCCAAGACAAAGATGCGTCTCGACTCAATATATCATCGTGTAGCAGATCAAGGAAGAATTTTTTCTAGTTTTTGCTATTTTACGAGTAGAGCATCATCCGAATAGTCATAGGTATGTTTATACACAAAAATCAAAAAGGACATTCTCCGTCTGGGACCTCATGCGGGCAGCTTACCCTTGTCTCTGGTCCTGTTCACTCTGGACCCTAAAGCTATGGTAAGAGCTGAGGTTCAATACCCATTGAACCTCAGGTAACGGTTAACCTCATGTTTATGTACAGTTATGTATGACAGTTATCTCATGGTTTCACAGTAATATTCACATATAAAAAGCAATAACAACACAGCCACCGCATATGAATGTTATTACAGTCTGCACTATTCACCAGTGCCACGGTGTACATCCGTGTCCTCAGCGCTAGGAAAACTCAACGGCGTTATCATGACTATAACCCGTATAAAGCTGTATGTGTATGAACAATTCTTTTAAAAATAGAGTCACAGTCTATGAACATATCTATCACATATAGGTATACAAGAAACATCGAGTTAGTGTTACAAGACGTCCGTACCTTCGTCGGTGTTGTCGGTACGTTGACGGTCGGGCGGTGATCACGCGTATCCTATAATGGTAATATCGTATTTATTAATTTACAAATAATATCCTAAGGGATATTCTGGCCACTGATGACTATTTTGCCCTTGCAACATTTATTTTCCACTTTGTTTCCTCAAAATTCGTAGAACAACGCTGGTACAAATCTGGGCAGCATTTTGTCTAACTTTGAAATGTCATAATTAATTCTACAAAAATCGAAACGAGGATCCGTAAAATTCCTTAGAATCCTTAGGATGTCTATTTTCAACTAAAAATAATCAATCTGACCCAGATTACACGAATCACTCCCAGTTTTAAAGTTTTGAGCCTCTGCCCAGATTTTTCCAGAAATTCGTAGCCCAACTTTGAGAAATTTTATCTCCCTGTACAGAAATCATTTTAACATGTTCTTGACATATTTAAAAATCCCTATAAGTCTATTTTAACCATGAATTTTCTCAGAATTTTTTGATCATGTTTTCAATATGAAATTCTGGCGTTTTCATGGCTGACTCCAGAATTTCCGAAACCAATGAAATTTCGCCAGAACTTCGTTACTATGAGGATTCTCTTCCAAAAATTTTGCTATATCACCTCTCCCATCATTTTTTTCAAAACTAAGCCAATTTTTTTTACCATAAAAACATGTAAATAAAATTATTCTAGAATATTTAAGATCTAAACTACTTCTATCTAAGAATTTTAAAAAGAAACTAAAGACTAAAACTAAAAACTAAAGACAAAGACAAGCTTACCTCTTGAAGCTCTTGAACTCCTTCCTTCTTCTTAGAAATCACCACTTGGTGGCTGATTTGGTGTGAAGAATTGGGAAGGGCAAGGCCTCTATTTATAGCCAAAGCTCATGAATTCTATCCCTTGGATCAATTTTTCTTATCAATGGCTAATATCACTTTGTGCTTCTAGGATGATACAATTTGTGAGCAAATGATTCCTATTGGTTAGAAATAATTACATTGGATTTAGCTAATTATCTTAATTTCTAAAATTAAATTCAACATGTGTTCTTTTAAAAATTATATTTTAATCACTCTCTCTCTCTCTCTTCTCTCTCTCTTCTCTCTCTCTCTTCCTTTTCTCTTTTTCTCTTTTCTTTTTCTCTTTTTTCTTTTCCTCTCTTTTTCCTCCCCCTAATCCGTGCTCCCCCTCCCCCTCTCTCTTGCCTTCTTCTTGCATTTTCTTTGCATGTGGTCCCATGTGCAAGTGTTTTTATCCTATTTTTTGTATTATTATAATTTCTCCTATTTATCCTCTTCCACTTTTACATTTATGAGCCCATGTGCTATATTTAATTATGCCTTTATTTAATTTTGTTAAATAATATATTATCCTCTCATCTTGAACCCTATCCATTAGATTGGATTTTGTGGTGATTTCATTAAATCTTGGCCCTACACCATTTAGCATAAGCTCTTGTGATGTCATCCTTGTGATGTCACCTTGATGACATCATAAAGGCTTAAGTGTCATTAGCAAAGCTTAATTAACTCCTAATTGTATTTATTAGCTAATCATGGAGACTTAGTGTTTAATTCACACAAGCTTTATGCATCATAATTCATCATGAAGGTCTACACTATAATTAAGTGGAGACTTAATTGCTTATCAATCCTTAAGTATTTTCATCACATTATCTTGCTCTTTTTGATTATTCAAGAACCATAGTTTAATATAATAATGATTTGTATTTTAGGATCCTTAAATATAGCCTAAAGATTTGCCTTCGGTTGTTATAAATTCCCAAGAGAAATTTGCCTAAATATAGCTAACAAATTTACACAATTTAGAGACAACATACTCTCCTTTGTTAAACATGTAGTATTTGTCAAAATATGGTTTTCACTACAAGTAGGGATTTTTAGGGTTTTACATTTCTCCCCCTGTTAAATAAAATTTCGCCCTCGAAATTTACTCTATCCTAATCATACTCCGGGCCATAAACTCCGGGTATTTCTCCCACATTTCTTCTTCTATTTCCCAAGTTGCTTCGTTAGGTGATAAACCCTTCCAAAGCACCTCCACAATTAGAATAGTTCTATTTCTGAGCCGTTTCTCACGGTGATCGAGAATTTGCTCCGGCTCGACTACGAAGGTACTGCCACGTCGCACCTTGACATCTTGCTACACAAATGACTCCGTGGCGTCTACATACTCTGGCAAGAAAGATACTTCATATTTCGATGACACGATCATGGTCTGGTTGGTGTACTGAGGGATACGAAATATGTTATAGAAATGAATCAAGTTCAGGGGTAAGGCATATCTGACTAGTTCACGTTTAGTTAAAACTCCGAATGGCCCTACGTATCACGGTCCTAATTTTGCCTTTCTAGCGTCCTACCGACACCGGTTACTGGGGATAATATATGATCATCGACTTCAAACTTTAGAGATCCTCCTCTCTTGTCAGCGTAGCTCCTCTATCTGCTTTGTGCTGCTAGGGGTTGTCTCGTGCTTACCGTGATTGGTTTGGGGGGTCTGGTCAATCAGATCTGGTCCAAGCGATTACTGCTCAGATAACGGTGACTGACACGTTCGTCCTTGACGTTTGATCGTATAAACTCAGAAAACTCTAGACATCTAGTCTATTTCCTTACTATGCATGCTTACTTAGCATGCACTCTAATATTCAAATAATAATCTTATTCATTTTTGTACTTAGGTATAGTATTCAAACACGGGACCTTCTCGTCCTTCCTCTTCGTGCTTGGTTACGCGGCCCTTACCGCGACCCATTCAAATCTCGGCTTAACACATATTGGCCTTCCGGCTCAATTCATTACCACAACACTAGGGACCTTAGCCCTACTACTTGGTACAGTAAATATTTTGCTAGACTCAGGACGTATTTGTAGACATATTAGTCTAAGGTCACCATAACAATTCACATTTCACACGGTGGTAAGTATTACTGTCTTAAGGCCTAGGGACACTGCCCCATGTACAGTCGTACAACTAGATTTCGAACATTTGCTCGTCTATTTTATCTAAACCTCTCCCAAGTCTAACTCTTAGACTGTATTAGAAGCTTGATACTAGTTTCTATACAAGAATTGTTGATTACAACAGACAAATCTTTTCTTCGCTAAGGTAATTACTACGCTGAATTCCTAACATAAAACGAGGATTTTATATTCCATATTTTTATCAGGAGTGAGGAGAAGTCAACATACAAAGTAACCGAAGAATAGTTTCAACGAAATCCTGAACAACTTTTTAAATTCCATTTAGTTTCCATGAATTCCACATGCCACTACAAATTTCATGTTAACTTAAAGGCGTTTATCAAAATTTCAATATGGAACAAGGATGTATAATGCATGGTTATGTCATTATGGTGAAGTGACAAGAGATTTTGATTTCAATGGATCAACGTACAGTGTATTTCAAGACAGGGTTTTAATGTAATGCATGCCACAACATCCAAACAAGTGTTATTTTAATAGTCAAAATCAGTTTATCTATCAGGTTTCCTTTAACTCTAACATGTATCATTTGAAGCTAATTTTGTTTTAACACATCAATGACTAATAATCAAGCTTACAACAAGAGAGACCAAGAAAAATGGATGATCGGAATTTTGAGGAAAATGATATCTATATTATCTATTGATCCAAATTTCACAAAGTGTGATAACAAAATTGGCGGGGTGGTAATACACATACTTAAAATGGAACTTAACATGGTATACTCTAAACAAAATTGCTTTCATTAATTTAACTTGTTAAAGATTTTTTCGTATAATGAAGTAAAATTTCCGAACTCGATTTG
Organism: Acacia acuminata; assembly: GCA_019022655.1. NCBI lineage: Eukaryota > Viridiplantae > Streptophyta > Magnoliopsida > Fabales > Fabaceae > Acacia > Acacia acuminata. Next base: position 2,225,889 of record JAFJYI010000115.1, on the reverse strand, counting down.
TCAATATAATGAAATGAAGCAAGTAATGTCACAAGAATGTACAAGTCATAGCATCATTAGACATGGAAACTCTTTTTAGAATAGGTTAACACAAAACACTTAGATTTTTAACTAACTATTTAAGTGTTACTTCCAACACATGACTATGCAAGCATCACCATTTAGAGTTCTTATAGCTAGCTAGTTGGACTATAATAACTACATGCATCAACTTTAATGAAATACCGTAACAATGTGCATTTAACAAGATTTAACAAATTTAAAGAAGAATTACTCTCAAAAACATAGTTTCAAACTAGCTTAATTTGGAAAATTTAAGTGAAATGCTTAGGTTAGATTTCTAAGTGAACAAACATGCTGTCTATGAGTTATATTTGGTTGGGAATTTTTTTACCAAGATATTTTCAAATCATTTAGAAACAAAATCAATCATGCATGTAAGGAAAACTTAATATCATATACCACATAACCCCCTTTCCTCTTTTATGTGCTTTCAAGTTTTTATTTAAACATCGGTATAGATGTATTATATGCCGACGTTTTTATTTAAACATCAAGTTAATGTTTACTAATTGTTTTCTAGACTTGTTTCCTATCACATACTTAGGCATTAGTCTACTAATACTTTTCTACATACTTTATAAAGAGTCTTTCATTACTAGCTAATCTTTCCCTCATCATTAGGATATCTTGTACTAAAAACTGGCCTAGAGGGGTAGAGCAAAATGGACCATCTATACGGCCCTCAATGATGCCTTGATTATGATTATGCCGGGTTCATAACGATAATCGAGACCCCAATGAAAAACATTGCTCTAGGTACTTGAATTGATTTTATTTGTGGTTGTCTATTTCTACCTCTACATCTATTTCTATATCTCGCTTTGTGAATATGAGAATGGTATCTTCTCATTACTACCATTGATCATGGCTTGCCGTTAGTTAATCAAAATCAAGAATGACATCAATGTCATGAAAGGATAATCGAGATAAGGTCTATAATATATTCACGTCTCGCTCATACACGTAATTTGATTCGAGACATGTTTTAAAAGCAAAAGATTTCACACCTAGTGGTGTAACTACTTTAGGATAATCTATAGGTATACGTCCCTAAACGTCTTATACATAAATATAAAATAAACGAGTGATTAGCACTCGAATCATATATTGCTTAGCGTAGATTCCTTTTGAGAGATAGTCCCTTGGACTTCCTTTGGAGATTTCCCAGCCTCTACATTGAGTAGCGCTAACACCTGGCCCGAATTCTGTGGCTCTGTCTCTGCAGCTTTTTGGGGGCAGTTCTTGCTAATGTGTCCCAGCTTCCGACAATTGTAGCAGATTCGTTTCCCATCACAGCTAATCTCTGGAGGGTATTTCTTGCATTTTGGAACTGGTCGTGGTTCCGGTATCCCTGGATAGTTCTGCTGCCCAAACCGGAATGATTCTTTGCCTTTTTCTTGGTACTCGATCCAAAGAGCCTTCCTCTTCTGTGAGGAGTTTCTGCGGCTAAACCCGCCATGACTTGCTCTACAGTTATGGTAGTTTTTGTCTCTACGCATTTCCCTTAAGTTACGATTGATCAACCGGCAAGATTCTTCTTGTCTTTCAATTTGTCTCTCCTGTCTTTCGGTCAGGAGTTTGTTGATAAAAGTCTCTTGTTCCTGCAGCCTTCTCTGCATTGTCTGCAACTCACCCTGCTTTGTTTGTGGTTTTCGTTGTTTGTGTACTGGTATTGTTCGTAGTTGCCTAACTCTATTACTACCACTACTGCGGCTTCTGGGGATTCCAGTTCCTCGCAAATTTGCCATCCTATCTTGCTATTAAAATGACAAGTATTAAGGGAAATTTTAATCTTTCAAACATATATTCCACACAAAATAAAATATTCATGGCAAGATACGCCATATCAACTAATCGGCCTTTACCGCTAGCAGTTATTTCTATTGTCTTTGTTTTGTCGTACTAATAGGTACTTGTCTTTGAGGATAATTTAAAAAGGAACGAAAATCCACTATACACTTCCGTCTAGGAGTACATTTGTCTTTTCTGGCTCAGAGGGTCTATTCAGAGGGTATACTAGCCATTGATTCTGGGTACACTACATTCAGGGACACTGAATGAAAAGGTCCTTGGTCATATATGGTTTTGTAAGGATATTCCGGATCGAGGGTATTCAGGTTCGGGATTAATTATTGGAGCAATATCATATTCAGGAGCAGAAAGATGTATTAGCTCAAGGTTAAGTTCTAGAGTGGGGTATAGCTGATTAGGTTGAAGTATAGGTTTAGGATTGTACACTAGCTTAGGATGGTATATTTTGGAGGGTTTATGGTTATGAATGGGTACAAGGGGTTTTTCAGGGCTTGGGTGATCTACCGGCACTGGTTCAAATTAATATACTAGTTCAAAATGATACACTGGTCTAGGGTTGTAGGATTCGTCAGAATACTCTGGTTTGAAATGGTACTAGGGTTCCGGATCAGCTACAGTTTCGGGCTCATTTATTGGGGCGAATCTTTGTTCGGGGTGGTATTCTGGCTCTGGTTCGTCATCGGGATAGTTGGCATATACTCGTGGTCTAAATGGTATTTTGGAGCGGGGAAATATGGTCCTGGTTCGAGCATAGGCATAGGGTTGGATTTGTTGGTTCCGGGTTCAGTCTTACTTTTACGTTTTCAGAGACTACTGACCGACGTGCTACGCGTCTCCTTTTCCATAATAATCTACCTAGGGAAAACTCGTCTGTTTATCACTACAACAACACCAGGGTTTTATCAGTACTTGTTTTCAAAAGATGCTCTAAGATAATGGCTTAGAGCCCAACTTAGTTAATCAAACCGATTGGCCGGTAGGTGTCTATCATGGGAGCCTCGCCGTGCTAGGGTGACTGATTGGCTGATCCACATAGACTAGCCCTGCCTTCGGCACCAATGGTTTACTATAACTGAGCCAGGTTCTTGCCAAAATGCTCTTAGTTGAAAAACTCCGAACCTAACTCCGTTACTCAAACAATTTGGCCAGGCCGGTGTATATCATGGGAGCCTCACCGTGCTAGGGTGACTGATTGGCTGATCCACAAAAACCCTTTCTAGACACCAGACTGTTTGGAGTAGCATAGTTAAATTCGTGCCAGAATGTCTGCTCTGATACCAAAAATGTAACACCCCAATTTTCTAAAGCATTTTTGAAATGTTTTAATCAGAGTTTGAAATAGTTTAATCAGAGTAGAGCATCGGATTAGTTTAAAACAAACGAGTCACTGATAAACATTCATAACTGGTGTGTTTAGTTGCTATTACAGTCATCCGAATAGTCATAGGTATGTTTATACACAAAAATCAAAAAGGACATTCTCCATCTGGGACCTCATGCGGGCAGCTTACCCTTGTCTCTGGTCTTGTTCACTCTGGACCCTGAAGCTATGGTAAGAGCTGAGGTTCAATACCCATTGAACCTCGGTAACGGTTAACCTCATGTTTATGTACAGTTATGTATGACAGCTTATCTCATGGTTTCACAAGTAATATTCACATATAAAAAGCAATAACAACACAGCCACCGCATATGAATGTTATTACGATCTGCACTATTCACACCGGTGCCACGGTGTACATCCGTGTCCTCGCCGCTAGGAAAACTCAACGGCGTTATCATGACTATAACCCGTATAAAGCTGTATGTGTATGAACAATTCTTTTAAAAAACAGTCACGTCTATGAACATATCTATCACATATAGGTATACAAGAAACATCGAGTTAGTGTTACGAAGACGCGTCCGTACCTTCGTCGGTGTTGTCGGTACGTTGACGGTCGGGCGGTGATCACGCGTATCCTATAATGGTAATATCGTATTTATTAATTTACAAATAATATCCTAAGGGATATTCTGGCCACTAATGACTATTTTGCCCTTGCAACATTTATTTTCCACTTTGTTTCCTCAAAATTCGTAGAACAACGCTGGTACAAATCTGGGCAGCATTTTGTCTAACTTTGAAAAATCATAATTAATTCTACAAAAATCGAAACGAGGATCCGTAAAATTCCTTGGAATCCTTAGGATGTCTATTTTCAAATAAAAATAATCAATCTTTCCCAGATTACACGAATCACTCCCAGTTTTAAAGTTTTGAGCCTCTGCCCAGAATTTTTCCAGAAATTCGTAGCCCAACTTTGAGAAATTTTATCTCCCTGTACAGAAATCATTTTAACATGTTCTTGACATATTTAAAAATCCCTATAAGTCTATTTTAACCATGAATTTTCTCAGAATTTTTTGATCATGTTTTCAATATGAAATTCTGGCGTTTTCATGGCTGACTCCAGAATTTCCAAACCGATGAAATTTCGCCAACTTCGTTACTATGAGGATTCTCTTCCAAAAATTTTGCTATATCACCTCTCCCATCATTTTTTCGAAACTAAGCCAATTTTTTTACCATAAAAACATGTAAATAAAATTATTCTAGAATATTTAAGATCTAAACTACTTCTATCTAAGAATTTTAAAAACTAAAGACTAGAAACTAAAAACTAAAGACAAAAACTAAAGACAATTACCTCTTGAAGCTCTTGAACTCCTTCCTTCTTCTTAGAAATCACCACTTGGTGGCTGATTTGGTGTGAAGAATTGGGAAGGGCAAGGCCTCTATTTATAGCCAAAGCTCATGAATTCTATCCCTTGGATCAATTTTTCTTATCAATGGCTAATATCACTTTGTGCTTCTAGGATGATACAATTTGTGAGCAAATGATTCCTATTGGTTAGAAATAATTACATTGGATTTAGCTAATTATCTTAATTTCTAAAATTAAATTCAACATGTGTTCTAATAAAAATCATATTTTAATCACTCTCTCTCTCTTTCTCTCTCTCTCTCTCTCTCTCTTTTCTCTCCCCTTTCTCTCTTTTCTTTTTCTCTTTTTTCTCTCTTTTTCTCTTTTTTCCTCTCTTTTCTCTCCCCTCATCCGTGCTCCCTCCCCCTCTCTCTTGCCTTCTTGCATTTTCTTTGCTTGTGGTCCCATGTGCAAGTGTTTTTATCCTATTTTTAGTATTATTATAATTTCTCCTATTTATCCTCTTCCACTTTTACATTTATGAGCCCATGTGCTATATTTAATTATGCCTTTATTTAATTTTGTTAAATAATATATTATCCTCTCATTTTGAACCCTATCCATTAGATTGGATTTTGTGTTGATTTCATTAAATCTTGGCCCTACACCATTTAGCATAAGCTCTTGTGATGTCATCCTTGTGATGTCACCTTGATGACATCATAAAGGCTTAAGTGTCATTAGCAAAGCTTAATTAACTCCTAATTGTATTTATTAGCTAATCATGGAGACTTAGTGTTTAATTCACACAAGCTTTATGCATCATAATTCATCATGAAGGTCTACACTATAATTAAGTGGAGACTTAATTGCTTATCAATCCTTAAGTATTTTCATCACATTATCTTGCTCTTTTTGATTATTCAAGAACCATAGTTTAATATAATAATGATTTGTATTTTAGGATCCTTAAATATAGCCTAAAGATTTGCCTTCGGTTGTTATAAATTCCAAGAGAAATTTGCCTGAAATATAGCTAACAAATTTACACAATTTAGAGACAACATACTCTCCTTTGTTAAACATGTAGTATTTGTCAAAATATGGCTTTCACTACAAGTAGGGATTTTTAGGGTTTTACAATCATATTCAAAGTCCAAATCACACATGACAAAATATTTTATATATTGCAGAATAAAAGAAAGCATTTAGCAAACGCACCGAAACTAGACTACAATAGCACAAAACACATGACTCGGCCTACAAAGCCGGCCAAGAATCCACAAGACATGAACATACAAGGCATATATAAAAACATAAGGAATAGGAGATTAAGTTACCAACCTTAACTTCGCATAATTATTACTAGTTCCCGATGCTTATGACCCGGACTTCCTTTAATATCATATATATAGTAGGACCATCATAAATATTAATTTTCTTTTTATTTTTGTAAGGTATTACATTAAATACCACTCTATGATATTAAAAGGGTTTTTCTTTTCCCTTAATTCTCTTTTCATCCATAAAGTATATGTCTTTTCATTTTTCACTTTATTGTACTTCATTTCTGGATTTTTCTCATTTACGTCCATAAATTTTCAGTAACTTTAAAATATCATAATTAAATGTACAAAACTCCAATTGATGTGCTCCCAAAAGAGGTAGGTTCCTTAACATGTATATTTTCATGGAAAAATACTCCTAACAGTTAGAAACTTTCGAATTATTCCCATAATACTAAAGTTTCCTTACTGTTCAGATCATACTTCTAGAAATATGAGTCAGTTTGGAAATTCCACATCGTTTTTCTTCAAAAATCCAAAAATTTCCTATAATATACTAAAAGAAATCTTTTTCTACCTACTTTAATTTTGGAAAGTTTCATGATTTTTAGACTCCATTTGGTCAGTCAAAAATCATGCACAATCACTACTGTTCAAATTGTACTTCTAGAAACATAAGTTTTCTTTTCAAAAATCTGTAACTCTTTGTACAAAGCTTCACAAATTACATGTTAACTATAAAAATAAATCTCTTTTTGCCTACTTCATTCCTGGAAAGTTTCATAATTTGTAGAGATCATTTAATTAGTCAAAAATTATGTACAATCACTACTTTTTAGATTGCACTTCCAGAAACATAAGTCTTTTTCAAAAATCTATAACTCTTTGTACAAAGCTTCACAAATTAGATCTTACCTATCAAAATAAAGCTCTTTCTGTCTAATTCATTTCTGGAAAGTTTCATAATTTTTTGACATCATTTAATTAGTCAAAAATCGCGCATAATCACTACTGTTCAAAACGCACTTCCGAAACACAAGTCTTTGTAAAAAATTTACAACTCCTTGCACAGAGCTCCAAAAATTACAAATTACCTATCAAAATTAATTTCTTTATATATACTTTATTTTTGACAGGTTTCATGATTTTTAGACATCATTTGTTTGGTCAAAAATCATATACGAGTCAACCGCCTCCAAAAAAACCAAAATTGGTAGATTTTGCAACTTGTACAACTTTCATTTTTTTCTTCCAAAAATCACTTTCAACCTTATTTCTATATCATTTTTTTGTTTTAAACCCATTCACGACGTCAAAATCATGAAAATCATTTTGCTCCCTTGAGTTTTGGTTGAGGCTGAAAATGACCCAAAAACTAGAAAAACCTCTTTTCATAAAGTCATGATTTTAGCTTAGGTTTATCTTAGATCTTGACTTTTTTTTTTTATCTTTGATCATGTTGTATCTTATTTTGGGCAGCATAACCCCGTAGGGTTTCATGTCTCCATGTCCCAAGAAAAACATGAACAAACCAATTTAAATTGAAGAAAACTAAGATCTAGCGAACCACATAAAATAACACAAAGAAAGTTAGGATCCTTACCGCAACTTGCTTGATCTTTGTGTTTTTGTGGCAACCTCTTCTTCCTTGGTCTCCTTCAAAGTTTTGGCCTTCTCACCACCAAAACACCAAGGATGAGTATTTTACCAAGGTTAGGGATTTTTGGAAGATTATAAGAAGATGAACTATCAAAGCACAAGAGCACTTACTTTGGTTCTTGAAGCTCTTCCTTCTCTCTTCCCTCCCTCTATATTTCGGTTTTTCTTTGTTTTCTCTAAGGAAAGAAGTGTTTAATCTTAAAATGACAAATGAGAGGAGTGTTTTGGTGTATAAGAGTTGATGAGACAACCACCAAGTGTGTCTCTCTTGCCAAAAGGAGTCAACCACTCTAACCAACTCTCTTTGCGCTTTTTGAATAAGTTGTCATCTTCTTTCCTCTCTCCCTCCTCTTGGCCAAAATTAATGGCTTCTTGGGCAAAAAAAATTGTGTCATCTTAATGACATAAGCTTCATGACATAATCAAGTGTTTAGATGTCCCCCTTCTAGAACATCTTGATCATCTTGCCTCCTAACTTAACATGTAGCTAGCACTTCATATTGTGTACTTTGTCTCTATTGAACGGATAACAAATTATTTGCTTATGCTTTGTAGATTTGGAGATGGACCGGATTCTGGCATTTGCTGCCATTTTGGGCAATCCCAGAATCAATCAGTCGAGGAAAAGATCAAAACGATCTATTTCAAAGTTCGAGGCAGTTCGTGCCAAAAGAGCTAAACGGGCTGGCTCACCCAAGAGGTCCAAAGCTGCCAAAATGACCCCGACTCCAAAATCCCAAGAGGCCATCCCAAAGGAGACGAGAATTCCAATTCCCACCTCAAAACCAATTTCTGCTGGGCCTCTTTCTATAGAGAACCCCATCGCCTCTCCTTCTGGAAGTCTTCCTCAACCGCCTCCGACTTCTTATGGTAGCATTTGAGATGGAGGGGTACCTGTCCTACTTAGTGACGCTATCATGTTTTCGGAATGTTTCTTCGAGCCAGAAAAATATGGCATGCCCCAACTTCAAGAACTATCCAACATAGAGCACTATACCTTCAAAAGTGCTGGGTTAGCCTGAGCTTTGTCTACGCTAAATGTAAAATATACTAGACTGGATAGTGAGCTAAAGAAGACCAAACTAGAGGCTGAAGAAAGTGCTCAGAAGTCTGACGAGCTAGTGTCGACTATTATGGAAGACGCTGAAGCAAAAGTGCGAGAGGCAGAGGTGGCAAGGAACACAGCCGTCGAAGAGCTGCATAAAGTCAGAGAAGATCTAGAAAAGGAGAGAGAGGTCTGGACGAAAACTAAGTCGGAGTTGCAACTGCTTCAGGAGGAGAGCACCTGGGATAAGAAAATTTTGGAGCAATCCTGGATAGAGAAAAAGGAGTATCTTGCAGATCTGAATGTCCATGTTGCCGCCATAAAATCTGCCCAACAAGCTATCAAGGAGAAAGACGATGCCATAAAGAAACCAGTCACGGAATCTTTTGACAATGCCGTAAGGTAGATCCAGGTTTTAAACCTCGGCATTTCCTTTGACACATCCAGGATGGATTGTATGTCTTGGGAAGTAGATGGTAAAATAATCCCGCTCTTTCCTCAGCCCGGTGATGCCTCCGAAAGTCAACAAGAGTCGACTCAAAACAAAGAGGAGGAGATTGAAACCAATGCCAAGACTCCTTTTGTTTGAAGGTCGAGATTCCAGCATTGTTTTGATTTTTCATCTCGGGGTACTGAAGCCCCTTTTTTGTAATCTCCTACCGGGTTAATAACCGGTTTCGTTCCTGTACATCATACAAAGATATTTATAATAAATGAATTGCATACTTTGTCGTAAATGTTTGACTGTCTGCTATTTGCTTTATTGAATCGAAATATTCTTTCGAATTATTCTTAGCACCATATTTGTTCCGAACTTGATTTTGCCTTGGACATTCGTTCAAGTGACTTGGCTAGAGTCAAACACGCACTACACAGAATGGGGGTCTTGGACTACCCATGAGCATTATACCCGCTTGAGTGGTTGACTAGAAATCATCACGAAGTAAGAGCCATCGCTTACATGTGTATGTTCGGTGTCACAACTGAACTCTAAACATTCGACTTGATCGTGGTCGTTGTGACGGCTTGCCTCACTACCTCAAGCTTTGATGCATCTTAGCCACTAAGGGCTTCTTTGGTTGTACCGCGTTTCGAAGGAAGCACATGTTAACCGTAATGTGGGCGTTGCCGCATCCCAGAGGAATACGTTTTAGCCCTTATCTCGGCCTTGCAGTATCCAGAAGGAATACGCTTTGACCTCTATTTGGGCGTTATCGCATCCTAGTGGAGTGTGTTTTAGCCATCATCATAGTCTTGCCATATCTCGGCTTAACCTCTGTGCTAGTTTTACCACATCCTGAAGGAATACGTTTTAACATTTATGAGGGCGTTACCGCATCCCGGAGGAGTACGTTTTAGCCATAATCTTGGTATTATCGTGCTGCTGAGGAAACATGTCTGTTCCTAAGGAAACACGTTTAACCTTTATCTCGCCAATAGGCTCTGCGCACTAAGCATTTCGTAGATATAGCTCGAGGGATTTGCAATGATCACCAACAAGAAATTCTTTATTTATAAACTTAACAACATAGTCACCTTTTACATGATTCCTGAAGACAAATTTACAAAACTCAGCCTCCGGGCCTTCTTTGTCGAAGATTCCGGCTCTAGCTGTAGTAGAACTTCTGCTTATCCACATTCCACGTTCTTTTGATCAGCTTAGCCTTCATGGTTTCTAACATATACACTCCCCTCCCTAGATTTTCTTTAACCCGGTAGGGACCTTCCCAATTTGGTGCAAGGTTTCCATCTTTGGCGGTCTTATTGCCTATATCAGCTCTTCGAAGAACGAGATCGCCCTTTTCGAAAGAGTGGGGTCTTACCTTCTTGTTATATCTTGCGGCGATGAGTTGTTTGGTGGCAATATCTCGGCAGTGCACCATGATTCTGACCTCATCGATCAAATCCAGCTCTATCGCCAGAGCTTCGTTATTTTCCTTCTCATCATGCTGGGCTTTGATTCTTCTCCATGATGACTGGCCAATCTCAACCGGGATCATGGACTCACATCCGTTTGCCATCTTGAAGGGTGTTTCTCCTATTGAAGTTTGAGCAGAGGTTCGGTGTCCCCACAAGACATAGTACAACTGCTCCACCCAGTCAGACTTTGTCTCCTCCATCCACCTTCGTAATCTATCCACGATGACCTTGTTAGCAGGTTCAGCTTGTCCGTTGGATTCAGGATGTTCTACAGATGCAAAGTGCTGCTTAATCTGAAAGTCAGAAACCATTTCTTCGAAACCCTTATCGATAAACTGGGTTCCATTGTCCATGATGATCTCTCGCGGATTCCGAACTGAGCTATGATGTTTCTAACAAGGAATTTCTGTACTCGAGCTGACGTAATCGTTGCCACCGGCTCTGCTTCTATTCACTTGGTGAAGTACTCAACAGCTACTATAAGCCACTGAAGCTATCCTAGGGATGCCTTAAAGGGTCCCAACAAATCTAAACCCATTTAAAAAATCACCAGGGTGCCGAAATAGATTTTAATTCTGTGAGCAGAAGCCACATTATTCTGCTGTGCTTCTGGCAACTGCCACATCTCTGTACGTGATCTTTAGAATCCGCCATCATGGTTGGCTAATAGTATTCGGCTCTCAGGGCCATTTTGGATAGCGCCTTGGCACCCATATGTTGCCCATTAATCCCCTCGTGAATCTCTGTCAGAACATACTCAGCTTCTTCCAAACCCAGACACCTTAACATTGGGGAATGCCAGCCTTTGCGGTATAATTGGTCATTAACTATTGTATATACTGCTACCTGCCTCTCCAACTTCTTTGCTTCAGCTGAGTCATCAGGTAGCAGACCTCTCTCCAAGTAATCAACAATCGACTTTCTCCAATCCCCAGATTCTGAGATAATCATGACGCAACTTGGCTCTAACAGACTTTGCTGAATTATCATTCGGTGATTTCTGGGACTCTTAGTACTTGCAAGTTTAGACAAAATATCAACCCTGCCATTTCCTCCCCATGGGATGTGCGTCAAAGTGACTTCTTCAAATTTCACCATCATCTCCTTGACCCTCTCAAGGTATTTGTTTAAGAGAGGGCCCTTGGCTTGATACTTCCCCTCAATCTGTGATGCCGCCAGTTGGGAATCAGTTGATATATGTACCTTATTAGCCCCATTCTCCTTAGCCTGTTGCAATCCGGCGAGAAAAGCTTCATACTCAGCCTGGTCATTGGAAGTTTTAAAATTAAATCGAGGGAATGCTCCATTGAAATTCCTTCAGGACTTTCCACGATGCTTCCGGCTCCACTTCCTCTAGCGTTTGATGAACCATCCACGAATACTTTCCAAATCTCTGCCTTATCCGCATCTCCTTCGCTTGACGGGGTCAATTCCACCAAAAAGTCCTCCAAGGCCTGTGACTTAATAGCATGCCAAGCTTTATATGAAATATCAAATTCGGACAATTCAATCGCCCAGCTTATCGTTTTGCCCGCCAGGTCCGATTTGTGAAGCACCTGCCGAATTGGCTAGCTCGTTCTAACTATGATCGGATGACTCTGAAAATATGGACGAAGTCACCTTGCTGTGGTGAGTAGGGCAAACGCCATCTCTTCCAACTTCTAGTATCTCTGCTCTAAACCCTGCAAAGTCTTACTCATAAAGTGTACCGGAATTTGACAGTCCTTCCTTTCTCGAACAAGCACGGCGCTGCGCCTCGTCTCCTGCGATAAATACAAAATCAAAGTTTCCCTAGCTCGGTCGAGACAAAACCGAGGCTGCCAAATCGCTTTTATTTTCACGAACATCGCCTCACATTTCGAGTTCCATTCACCATGGGATTCTTTCTTTAGAAGCCTAAAAAAGGGAAGAGAATTCTCTGCTGATTTAGGCAAGAATCTATTTAAAGCGGCTAATTCTCGGTGAGTTGCTGTACTTCCTTTTTGTTTCTTGGAGCTTTCATATCCAGCACGGCCTGACACTTATCCGGATTAGCTTCAATTCCTTGATTTGTCAGCATGAAACCCAAGAATTTCTCGGCCGAAACTCTTGCATTTGGTCGAATTGAGCCAGATTTGGGGTGTCCATAGCTTATCGAACGTCTACTGCAGGTCATGTATGTGCTTCCCTGGCTCTGTTGACTTGACGATCATGTCGTCAATATACACCTCGACATTTTTTCCAATCTGATCTTTGAATACCTTATTCATCATCCTTTGCTATGTCGCCCCAGCATTCTTCAAATCAAATAGCATCACATTATAACAATAATTCGCCCTCTCAGTGATGAAAGTCATCTTTTCTTGGTCTTCAGGGTGCATGGCAATTTGATTATATCCCGAATAGGCATCCATAAAGGATAGGAGTTGAAAACCGGAAGAGTTATCTACCAGCTTATCTATACTGGGCATTGGAAGGGCATCCTTATGACATACCTTCTTTAAATCCTTGTAGTCCGTACAAACTCTCTACTTGCCATTTGGCTTCTTGACCATAACCACATTAGATAACCAAGTGGTATACTACACCTCCCTAATAAATCCGGCTTCGAGCAGCTCCTCTACATGCGCCTCCAATGCCTTCCCTTTTTCACCACCGAATTTCTCTCCTTCTGAGCCACTGGGACGGACCCCGGCTGAATCGCGAACTTATGGCAGCAAAACTCTGGATTTGTAACATCCTGAATTTTGGACCCTGAAATTTAGAATAAGCCTAAATTAAGCAGACTACTAAGCCCGGTTCAGGAAGTATGACATTTCCTGGACAGATAAAGATCCTCTGCATGTTTGAGGAAAAAGAGTCTTTGGTGGGCCTAGGTTTGAAAAGGTGCGGGCCCAGGGTAAGATACCGGTGAGGAATAAAGCTGGTATGATGAAGCAAGGGCAAAATGGTCAATTCCTTGACCTTTGGGTATTCAATTTCGTTCTATATGAGAAGGGAGAGAAAAACAGAAGATTTTACCCATATTCTGGTCCAAACACAAGACACGGGACCCACAGGCGATAAACCGATAGAAAATGGGACTGATGGGGACCACCAGTTAAGGGATTATTTTGGACGGAATAAGACAAATGTGCGGCTGCCTTGGAAAGAGGGAAGGCGCCACAAGAATATGCCCAGACAGAGGAGAATATATGGGAAAGACGGAAAAAAAAGTACAAAAAGACTCATTTTGGACCCGACGGGACCCGATAGGGACCGGTAGACCCCGAATTTGACCGATGAAGTGGGAAATTTGAATTAATTAATGGGGATCAGTTTTATGGAACCTCTTAGGCGTATGTGACCCCTTTTTATCTCTAAAAATCAGATTTGAAGAAGAGGTAAATTTAGTCAATCTAATTAATAACGTGTGGGCCCACCGGTGAGACAAAGAGGCAATTGGAGTCAAATTGGCTAATTCTTGTCAAACAAAGAGATGAAATCTGATTATATGGGCAGAAAATCACGCCACAAATCCCTCCTAGAAGGTCCTCAAATTTTCACATGGGATAAAGATGAAACTAAGCCAATCAATTACCAACCAAATGGAAGAATTACCCAATTACTTTGGAACTAGTTGGTTGCTTTTGCTATTATTAAATATACATGCTCTCTCTCTCTCTCCTTGACCAAGGGGAGCACGAAATTTGCAGAAAAAAAGAGAGTATTCAGCCAACCTCCATGGCCAAGCTCAAGCTCCAAGGACCTAGGATCATCAACCCAACTTCCGATTCAGGTAACTACCGACAACTTGAACCTTTAAAGCTTAAACTTTGAATTTTCGTGCTACTGATTGGGGCTTGGTTTTAGGTTCTGATTTTGGAGTTTTTGATGGTCCCAAAGTTTTTAAAACGTGATTTTGTGTGGGGCTAAGCTATGGTTTAAGTTTCCTAACTCAAAAACCCAAAAAACTCAAAGAAGAAGCTTGCTGCCAGTCTTCTGGATTCTGGGCAGCGAAACGTCAAATATGTTTTTAAAATAGTGCCGATGTTGGTTTGAGCTAAAATTTTACAGGTGCATAATAGACATCTGGGGAATCATTTTGATATGTAATTCGATATATTTTTGATTTACCAACTGAGAGGAATTAATTTTTGAAAACGAATCTGGAAGCATCAGGTCGAATCTGGACCAGAAGGTGAAAAGTTGGCTACACGCCAAAATATATGTCCTTTTGGATTCTTGAATTATTTTTATTGAACAATAGACATTTCAATGGTCCAGATGGAGCTGGTTTAGGATAGAAGAACCTTTTACTCGTATTCTCATGTGAAAAGGTAAGGCCCAATGTTGAAATATGCATACAAGTGTTGTATGATTCCTAGCGTGGGAGCATAGGGAATGTCTATCATTTTGTATTTTATTTTTGGAACGGATGCATATATGGTATGTGTTTGGCATGTTTCTGTATATTGGTATTGGTATTTTATTTTGGATAATTGTACCCTTAACCCTTTCCTTTGGGAGTTTTACTTTATGTTTGTTTTACTTTTTTGACCATGACTGTATATTGTTATTGGGATTTCATTTTGTCCAAACCGGTCATATGCTTTTACATTGTCTAAACCGGTCATAAGCTCCGATTTATAATCAAAATGGTCTAATAACTAAGGAAAGGTAAACAGTTTATAAGAAATCCCTCCAACCTGCCACCCGGAAGGGCGAGGCCGATAGGGGTGTAACAGTTATGGTATCAGAGCATGGTTTGGACGGTACTGGTTAAAGGTATGTGGTTAAGGGTACTGACATAATTTTTGGTAAATGAAGCAAAAAGGATATATACCCTAAGAAAAGGGTTGGTCTTTGGTGAGTTAAAACTCCACGTTTAGTTAAGACATCACGAAAAGTGGGTTATTCTGCTGACTTTAGGACCTCTAATATGGAAATCAGGGTCTGAGCAAAATTCTCACTCAGAGTTACAAGAACTCAAAAAAAGAGTTGCATGGAGAAGCTAGTACTGCTTAAGCTTTCCGGTGGAGACGATACCTAGCATCTCTAGGGAACAGATGTGTCATATTAGTGCTTGTAAATATATGGTCTACTGATATCCAGTAAAATATGGATTTGTATTAATATTTGTACCCCCAATCTGATAGGCGCCTTAAAGTTAAGCATGTTTGGCGAGAGAAATTCTCGAGATGGGTGACCCCCTGGGAAGTGCTATTAGAATGTGAGATCTTATGATTTAAGACTTGAATTCTTTGAGGTATAACTTATGGTGATCCATAGAGATACTAAGAGGATATTAGAGTAAGTAAGGATATGATTGAGACTAGGGTTGAATCTGATCTTAACCAGAATTAATGCCTAGGTTAAATGTGACTAAGGTTGTATTAAGGTTTCAATACCATAGAGTAGGAACCCTGTGAAATTAATCGACATTAAAATTATCAAAATATTTGGGATATGATTAAGGATTAATAATTAACCTTGAGGTAATAAAATGATATTAGATTATACCCCTGTGACATTAAGGATTTAGATCTGAACCTCGTGAATATGATTGATATTATTTGAATGTTTCGAGGTTTAGACTAGGAATTGTGAATCATGATCCTAGTCTGTATTTTGGGTATTATTGAGGTAATATGATTCCTTAGACTATTCGATGTTGAGGTTCTAGGAATCGATTGTGAATCTGATAATTATTGATTCGACGTTATTTGAGGTTAGTTCCTGAACGTTGTCAACTATAAATTATGGTGATTGGGAATGATCGAGGTTTCAGAATTAGGTTGATGAACCTAAGATTTGGTAGGCATCCTTAGGGTTGCTGACAATCGAAAAGTGACCTAGGAATCTGATTTGATAACAGTAGATTCCTTAGGTATTTGATTGATCTACATGAATTGAGGCACTAGAATATAGTACCCATATGCATGAGGTATTTTGAGGATACTTGCTGCTAGGGAATGATTTTGATCTTATGATATTCCCTTAGAAAAAAAATGAATGAAATGATTGAGAGTAGAAACCTCGCTAGTATTGGTTGATACTATGTTATTTGAGGTATGTTCGAGGATCGTACCTATATGTTATGGGTTACTTGGAGGTTGATAGTTGCTGTATTAGCATAGGGAAAGATCTTGAACAAAGAATATTCCCTGAAGTCTATGGCTAAGAATTAGTGCCTCAATGGAACCAAATAATAGCTAGAACCCCGATAGCCACAGGTTTCCGTTTTATGATTAGGATCGATAGCTGCAGCTATGGGAGTGGCTAGCCGGTTTTCGAAAAGATGTGGATTGAATACCTGTTAGAGGAAGTTGAACATGCGACTATGCTTGGAGATGGATCATTATCGGAAGATTATATACAAATGACCCCGAATGAGAATTATTGCCATGGGGTGCTCCAAATAAGTATGTATCATTAAGAGGAGTTGTGATACAAATATACGGTGGACATTAAGATCTATTAAACGGGTATGACTTCAAGTCGTTGAATTGAATATTTAATCTATGAGAAGCCTTAAGTTCTTTGAGACTAAAATGTCCATAGGCTAACAGAAACCTACAGATACTAAACTATGAATACCGGGCAGTGTGCCAAAAGGTTGTAAGCCTACGAGATACAGGCATTGTTCTAGAATGGCTTGACAAAGGAAAATGGAATGGACTGAGTATCTTATGAGTGGCTTGAGTAGCCAAGGATAGAGCTGAGATGTAATTGGAATTGATGACCTTTTGTGTCAGTTGTCTGGTTCCTATGGAAATTGAAATTTTGAATTTACCAATGCACCTCTATGATTACACATTTTTTTAAAATTAAATTTTCTGAATTAAATTTCAAATGAAATGTTCTTCAAAATTTGAGAACAATTTGAAATGATTGTACTTGAATTATGTTGTCTCATAAGTAGGGTCCTGATGGAGCCCAGGTTTGAAATTGAATTATGAACCATGTTTATAGTGGAAGCGACAGATCGGTAGAGACCAGAAACTGTTGTAGATGTACTCAGTTTACTGGATCTTACCAGTTTTTTTGGAAATGATTTGAGATCGCTGGCCATTGTTGAAAGTTCTTTTGAGGGGATTAGTTTAAGAAACTGATACTCACACCAGCACTGTGTGTGCACCTAATCCGAGTAGTTTCACCTTGTAGGGGCGTGTGTTTTGCCTTGTCTGGCTTGCACCCACGCAGGCGTTTAGAGCAGGGCTCCGTGGACGATGGTCCTTGTCCCAGTATGGGATTCCGGTGGGTGGCCTGTTATTGTATGTGCCAATGCGGACACTGGGTCCCTTGTGGATGAAAACTCTCCCATATTGGCCGACAAGTGCAGTGGTTTGTATATGAAAGGATTGGGATGTACTGCTGTACTCAAAGATTGAAGTGGTGGCGAGATCTTTTGAATGTTGAATTTGTAACATGAATAATCCCACTCAATGATATATGCCGGTAGTGAATATTTTTCTGAAAATAGTCTGGTGATGAATTGTTTCCTGAAAATTTGAGTTGGTAGCGATCGAATTTGAAAATGTGAAAATATTGCTTTGTGTGGTTATGAAAATGTACTACGACCACAGAGATTTTCAAATATGTGAAAATTTGAAATTTGAAATGTTGAACATGAGACAACACAGTAAGCGGTGACTTGACTGTCATCTCTGTTGTTTTGTAATAGAAGTGATGTAGTTGGTTATTATGTTGATCCAGGAATAGAAACTGATAGAATGGTCTACAAATCTGAATTGGTTAAATACGATGGTATTTTCCAGTTACCGTGTTAAGCAAGAGGAAAATAGTCTGAGAGCTTAAAGTTGGGGAAGCTCAGACAAGTTGATGAACAGAGGCACGAGGCAATAAGACCCGATGTGCAAGTTTGCATGGGGGTACCCCTGGGCTGTAAGACATGTGATTGCTTAGCACTATGTGGAATACTTACTGGCAAGATAACTTTAGACTAGCATGTCTAGAGTACCTCTTGTGATTGGCAAACCATACGATTTGTACCAGGTGATAGATGAAATGAGTCACACGGCCAATATGTGATAGAACGAGAGGTAAAATGAGTAAGGCGGTGAAGCCTTGTATAGGAGAAGTGTAGATCTCCTATCTATTAAACAAAATTATCTAAGAGGAAATTGTTCGGACTGAAAATCATTGATGAAACTTCAGAACAAATTAAGTTGATCCGAGAGAGGTTTCTCACAGCAGAAAGCATGCAAGGAGTTACTCTAATAAGCAAGGAGACCTCTAAAATTTGATGTGAGAGATCATGTTTCTCTTAAATTATCTCATGTTACTAGAACTAAAAGAACGATAAAGAGAAGAAAACTAAGTCCTCAATATATCAATTCTCTTGAAATACTAAGGACCAATTGTGTATCAATTAGTATTACCACCAAACCTTAGCAGATTACATGACGTCTTCCATATTGAAAAGTACTCCATATGTTAAAGCAGTATGGAAGGGATTATCCTCCCAGAAAGTGACGTAGAAAAATAGTTAAGGACATAAAGAACTGCTACGCTAATTGTATATCCAGAAATATGATAGTGTATAACTAAAATTTCGAGGACGAAATTTATTTTACGGGGGGAGAAATGTAACACCCCAATTTTAGTGACCCGATAAATTAATGAAGAGTCTATTATTTGTAAAGGATGTACTATAGTAGGAGACAGGGATAGTGGACATTTCCTAGGCCGAAAAAGATCACTTTGATGTTTGAGGAAAAAGAGTCTCTGGCGGGCCCAGGTTCAAAAAGGTGCGAGCCCAGGGCAAGATACCGGTAAGGCATAAAGCCGGTATGATGAAGCAAGGGAAAAATGGTCAATTTCTTGACCTTTGGGCGTTGAATTCGTTCTATATGAGAGAGGAGAGAAAAACTAATGATTTTACCCATACTCTGGTCCAAACACAAGACTCGGGACCCGCAGGCGATAAACCGATAGAAAAGGGGACCGATGGGGACCAGTTAGGGGATAATTTTGGATGGAATGAGACAAATGTGGGGCCACATTGGGAAGAGGGAAGGCACCACATGAATATGCCAAGCAGGGGGAATATCTATCAAAGACAGAAAAAAGTACAAAAGACGCACTTTTGGACCCGGTGGGACCCGATAGAGATCGGTAGACCCCGAACTTGACCAATTAAGTGGGAAAATAGAATTAATTAGTGGGGATCAGTTTTTGGGACTCCCCTATGTGCATGTGACCCTTTCCAATTGATAAAATCTGATTTGAAGAAGAAAAACAAGTTCAAATAGTCAATTAAGTAAAGCGTAGGCCCCATTGGTGAGTCAAGATAGCATTTTGAGTCAAATTGATTAATTCCTATCCAAATAAAAGATGGAATATGATTAAATGGGATGGGAATCACGCCACTATCCCTCCTAGAAGCTTTGAGAATCAGCACATGGGATAAAGATGAAACTAAGCCAATTAATTACCAACCAAATGGAAGAATTACCCAATTACATTGGAACTAGTTGGTTACTTTTGCTATTATTAAATTACATGAAATTTGCAGAGAAAATTTTCAGAGAAAATAGAGAGTATTCAGCCAACCTCCATAGCCAAGCTCAAGTTCCAAGCACCTAGGATTCATCAACCCAACTTCCGATTCGTAAACACCGAAAACTTGAACCTTTGGAACTTAAACTTTAGTTTTCGTTCAACTGGTTGGGGCTTGGTGTTGGGGTCTGATTTTGGACTTTTTGGTGGTCCCAAAGTGTTTAAAACATGATTTTGTGTGGGGTTAAGCTATGGTTTAAGTTTCCAAACTCAAAAACCCAAAAACTCAAAGAAGAAGCTTGCTGCTAGTGTTCTGGGATTCTGGGCAGCGAAGCTTCAAAAATGTTTTTAAAATAGTAACGACGTTGGTTTGAGCTAAAATTTTATAGGTGAAAATTAGACATCTGGGGCATCATTTTATATGTAATTCAATATATTGTTGATTTACCAACTCAGAGGAAATAGTTTTTGAAGACGCCTTTGGAAGCATCAGGTCGAATCTAGACCAGAAGGTGAAAAGTTGGCTGCACGCCAAAATATATGTACAATTGGATTCTTGAATTATTTTTCTTAAAAAATAAACATTGCAATGCTCCAGATGGCACTGGTTTCATGTAAATATGATTTTTCTATAATTTATTAAAAATCATTGAAGTTGGGCCCGATGCATTGGATTTCTAAAAACTTGGGTTTAGGGCTCGGTTTTGATAAGAAAAACGTGATGAATTTTTTTGAAAATACTGAATAAGTGTATGTTAATGATATCTAGGTCAAGGGAAGCCTTGGGAAGTCAACAGGCCCAATAAAGTATTAAGGACAATGTTTACCATACCAGGTAGTAACCGTTTTACTCAAATATCTTTATGTGTTTTATTGTATGTATGTGTTTGCCATGTGTGTTTTTCTCTGTATATGTTGTGCCAAATATGCATACAGTGTTATGTGATTCCTAGCACTGAGGATGTTCAGTCCGAGGCTGGCCTTAATTGGCGGCTGTGCGGGTTGAGTTTTCAGTCCGGGGCTGACCTAGTGAGGGGCGGCTTTACGGGTTGAGAATCCAGTGAGACCGAGGCTTGACTTGGTAAGGCAGTTGTACGGGTTCTTGGATTGTGGTATTTGTTGTATTGTGGTATGATCTGGATGCATATATGGTATGTGTTTGGCATATTTATGTATTTTTATCTGGCATGGTTACTTACATACTCCTTACACATTTAGTATTTGAGTATTGACGGTTACTCTGGGGGCCGATTTCGGACTCCAGACGTTCTTGTAGACACAGGGGAGCATACCTGGGATAGAAGAACCTTGTGGAAAAGGTAAGGCCCAGCGGTGTAGTGAAGCATAGGGAATGTCTATCATTTTGTATTTTATTTTTGGAACGACTATATATTGGTATTGGTATTTTATTTTGGATAACTGTACCCTTAACCCTTCGGGGACTTTTACTTTATGTTTGTTTTACTTTTACCAATACAGTAATTATCCAAACTGATCATATGCTCCGTCACGCGCGCTCTGATTTATAATCAAAATGGTCTAATAACTAAGGAAAGGTAACAGTTTATATGAAATCCCTCTAACCCGCCACCCGAAAGGGCGAGGCCGGTAGGGGTGTAACAGATCCCCACCAGGTATTTCAAATGGCCTCCACGCAAACACGTCCTTATTTCTTTGCAAAAAGTCCTCCAACTCTGATCGAACCATTGGGTCTAACGCTTTGCCAATCTTGGTAACCTATCCCGTTTAACTCCCAAAACGAAATCTTCCAGCTCTCCATTTGGCTCTGCCCTTTGGATCTTATCCTCTTCACACAGATCCAGCTCTACCAAATTTACTGACTCCTCCAAAGACTTTGCCGCCTTACTTGGACTCTTTCCCTTTGGGTTCTGAAATGAGGATGATGGTTCATCCTTTCTCTCGTTTACCGTATCGAAGTAGCATTGCCGAGATTCCTTTTGATCGCCTTTAACTGTAACCACCTCATTCTTTCTGCTGACCAATTTCAGCTTTTGTTGCTTGGTTGAGACCAACATATCCCAATCATGTATCATCAGTCGCCCCAAAATGATGTTGTACGAGGATGGGAAATCAGCCACCACAAATTTTACTCGTTCTGATTTGAATGCCTCCTTAGTCCCCAGAGTTAGCTTGAGGTCGATATATCCTTTTGGGCAGGTGTCTTGTCTGTTGAAGGCCGTCAAGGTCATCCTGTAAGGCTTTAAATCCTCCAGGTCAAGCTTCATCTGCTTAAAGGCATCTCAAAGGAGAATGTCGACCAAGCTCCCGTTGTCCACAAATATCTTCTTGACACGACAGTTTGCTACCGTTCCAATAACCACCAAACCATCATGATGACCTGGTGCTACGTCTTCCAGTTCCTCCTTAATGAAGCTAAGTACAGGAGGTTCCGACTTTGCAGAAGAAGAGTTTTTCTTAAATTCAGGACGATCTCTGATAGAGAGAACTTCCCTAAGGTACCTCTTCCTCTGGTTCACCGAATCTCCTCCTCCTCCTCCTCCTCTGCTAATAATGTTGCATTCATTCTTTGCCATTCCTGGTCATTTGGGAATCGAAGTTTATCTCGCCCCACAGTGGGCGACAATGTTCTGTCTGATGAACACAAATGCCTAACCACAGTGGGTTAGTATATGATCAATGTAGGATCTGATGATCTCTCCGAATAGGGAAGTTTAGTACCGAAGAAAAGATTGCTGAATGATGTTTATGAGGAAGACACCAATGAGTATCTAATGATCATTGTGCTACACAAGGATGGCGTTTAGCCAAAAGGGTGGGGTGTGTGTACAATATAACTGAATGGTAAAAGGATATGAATTGAATGTGTGCACCTTGTGGGTAATCTCATATTTATAGAGATTACCTAGGGTTTCGTTTTGATGGCTGTGGGTGCCTCCAAGCCTGTAACGCCCTGCTCCACTACCTGTTTCAGCTCCACTACATGTACGACCAAGATTAGCGTCGAGATTACAGGAGGATTAGCATTTTACTTGCTTGTGGAGGGCTTTAATTACAATACGCCTTTACTGGGCTGGATCTCATCTAGGCCCAAAATATGAGTCCGTAACAAGCATCTATTTTGTAGTCCTCTTTTTCAGATGTCTCAAAGTAAGGAATATTTCCTTTTGAAGCACACCAGTCCATTGCTTTCTTCTCAAACACCTGAGTTCAAGATTATTAAACCTTTACGCGACCTATTATGAGACTAACCACGAGGCTACTAAGGTGGTAGGAAGGGTGATAGTTTGGGAAAAAGACCACAAGTTCAATTTATCCTGTTAAAAAAATTTAATACATACATGTATATATATACACACACATATGTAAAGGCTATAAGAGAACTTCAAAGTACATTGTTATCTGCTTTCCACTTGATTGTTTCCCCCATCAATATGAATCTTGTTTCCGAGCAATATAAATGAAAATTTACTGGGATTAGGAGAATTTGCCTGTGCTTCAATGAGAACATTCATCTTAATGAATATCATCTTCATTCAGAAAACATAGTCAACGGATAAAAAAGGATGTCAAATGTTGACATAAAAATGATAACGAGAATAACAATGTAGAAGAAACAATTGTTTAAAAAATTTCAATCAAGTCCTGTACACCAGTTATACATATTTAACAAACAAAATATCAATAATTCGTTACACTGTGTGAACTCAAATCTCTTCAAATAAAAAACCATGCAACCAATGCAGTGGAACTTTCACAGCTGAAAATGTATTGAGGATGTATTCCTAAATCAAAACGCTTTTTTCTTCTACTTTAGTTAAAACTCAACTAAAGCAGTTAATATAAGATACTGACAAAACTGCATTGTTTATTAAATAAAAGGGCCAAGTGAAGAAAGTGCAAGAAAATTATATTAAAGCTAATAAAGCAACAATAGCATCAAACTATCAATTTCCAGAACCCACATATTCAAGAAAATATAATATTATGAATCAACCTCCCCCCCCCCCCCCCCCCCCCCCCCCCGGGTTTACCTCTTTTTTTTTTTTTTTTTTCATTTCAAATGAAGAACCCATGGATAAAGAATCTCTAAAAAAAAAACTGATGTGAAATCATCAGGAAGAGTAACATTTTAAACTAGAATCAGGGCATTTGAAAAATGACTAACACTATTTATAATTTATTATAATTTATGAATATAATGAATTGCAGTAAACACTATTATATATATACATATATATATCTCATAATCCGAATCTTCTCACTTCCCCAGATGGAATCGTCGAGGAAATAATGGAGAATGGTGCCGATCCACTCCTCATCACTTGCTATAACCTCTCTCCAAGCAAGGCTCCAATATAAATGTTGAATTTATAGGGATAAAATTCACTGTTATTAAACTCAGTAAATAAAAGAGAGTACAAAGGAGCCTTTATATAGGTGGATAGAAGAGAAACATAGGGACTAAGATAAATTACAATAAAGGCTAATAAAGCTAATATAATTAGGATCATATAATCAAGGAGGACAATAATCAAGGGATATTTTAGGGGTGAGTATTCAGTTTTTCAGTTCGGTGTTCAAGAAAAAACTGAAATAAATGCATTTTTACAACCGAACCGAAACCGAAGTAACAAAAAAAACGAACCGAATTAACCGAAATATTTTGGTGTGGTTTTTCCAGTTAATTCGGTTTTTAGGCTTATTTTAGGCCTTATTTTGGGCCTTCTTATATGGATGAATTCTATGAAATAGCCAATCTTTATTTATTATTATTTATTTTTTTTGCTCGAATGAAATAGCCAATCTACAATATCATACATTCCAATATTATAAACTAAAAAACAACCGAATTGGTTTGGACAAAAAAAAAAAACATAATCGAAATTGCCAATCGACAATATTATACATCTTTGAGCAAAAAAATAAGCCACAATGGCGCAGCTAGTATATATCATCAAGGCAAGACAGATCTTGACAAAGAAGCACCACCGCAACATCAAAATTCTTGTCTTTAACCACTGCAATATCACAAATTCTAACAACATAAACTCAAAAACAAGTGTAGCAACTCATCAATCACAAACTCAAAAACAAGTGTAGCAACTCATCGATCACGAAAAAGCCAAAAATAAAAAAACCAAGACTCAAGCTAAAGTAAATTAAGTTTTAGTTTAATTCATTCATATCAATAAAGTAAATTTATATCAAATAATAAAAAAAGCAGCTCTTCCTCGAATGAACAATAGGTTGCAGATTTTAAATATCCAACTATTTTATACTCAAATGTTAAAACAACTAAACATGAAAAGTTTGCTGTCTGCTTGAAATTATTAGCATTTAATAAATAAAAAATAGTAAAAGGAGAAGTTTATTAGCTCTGGAGAAAAACCGAGCTTATTAGCAAGAGAAGTTTATTAGCATTTACATGCAAAAACTGAAAGGAGATATTTTTTAATAAAAAGAATATACAGGAAAATAATCAAAAAATGGACACCCACATAAAAAAATTGAAAGGAGATATTTTTTAATGTATGGAAACAATGAAAATACGAATGAAGTGAAACCGGAGAACTGAAAAGAGGAGCGTACCGAGGAAGGCGAAGTAGAGTCCGGCAAGATGGAGCTTCGGTTGAAGAACTGGAGAAGAGGCAGATCACAATTGCAGACGGTAGAGTAAGGCCGGATCTGCAGAGTCCGGCAAGATCGAGCTTAGATCGGCGCTTTGAGAGTCAATCGAAGTGAAGTGAGAAGGCGAATCAAGGGTGCAGAGCTAAGAAGGCGAAGTAGCCGAAGTGAGAAGATGACCGTGTGAAAATACAATGAGGTACGGTGTTTGTGAGAGGAATACGACGAGGAAGTGAAGATTTGAGATTCCGAGATGGCGAAGTGAGTGAGAGCCTGTATATGCGATACTACAATGAGTGAATGAGTGATGAAGATGAATACGAGTATACAACAGACGGGTAGTGTTTTCAATCTTGAGGAATTGGGTTGGGTTCAGATTTGAGATGGGCCGTCTATCCAGATTCGTGGGTCTGTCAATTGAAAGGAAAGGAAAAATATTTAGTACACATATTATATGACGTCGTTTTTAAAAGTAATTCAGTTAAAACTGAAAATTTTAAAAAAACCAATGATTGTTGTTGTCTTCTTCCTCTATTGTCGCTTTTCTTTTTCTTTTTCTTCATCTTCTTTCCTTGTTCGTAGCGTCCAATATTTTTCTCCTCCCCCTGCTTCGTTGTGTTTCCATACCGAGACCCTTGGAGCTTTCTTTTATAGCTGCACTCTTTCTCCTAGGTTTGACTATGGTTCACTTCCCTTACCATCTTCTTCCCATCCTCTTCTTCATCTCAGCCGTTGGATTGAAATCTCAACGGTTCAGATTTAGTGATTTATAAAAATATTATTTTGAACTAATTTTTTAATAATTTAATATTTTATTAATATATTTATAAATCATTAGATCTGAATCATTGAGATTTTAATCCAACGGCTGATATGAGGAAGAGGACGGGAAGAGGATTGGAAGAGAAGTGGATCGTAGCCAATTCCAGTATTGGCATTGAATCTTCACCATTCATTCTTTTTGTTGGCATGGTCCGAATCTTCTTCTCAGATTGAAGGTGCCCTATTTTCTCCTTGCTGCCGCATCTAAGGTAAACGATTGAGGCCTCTATGCTAGGTGTGATTTTCTTCCTTCTTCATTGTCTATGCCAGCTACTATGGGCATATTAATAATATAATAGGCATTTTCCTTGCTCATGCACTTATGGCTTCTATGAACATTAATCATAAAATTTTTCTCCCTTGCTTTCTAATTCTACTTCATAACTTATCTTGTAAACTCAGTGGTTTCTTGATTTGTATTAGGTTCATGAAGGTGTTGTGGAAGATGTAGCATGCTATATGAGGCATGAATATTTATTTGGTTCTGTTGGTGATGATCAAGACTTGCTTATATGGGATCTTCGGACTCCGTCAATCAGCAAGCTTGTCCAGTCTATAGTTGCTCATCAAAGTGAGGTGCGTTTTAAAGACTCTCTTGTGTGCTTTGGCAGATTCGAGGTTTTGGTATGAGTATTTGGGACAAGTATCTGTGTTTACTTTTCATATGCACTATTTTATTTTTAGGATAATGTTATAGTTTCCTGAGAATGACAGTACTTGGGTGAAAATCAATGTGAAAAATTAGGAAAGCTTTTCTAAATGAGCATGATTGAAGTGTTACAATGTGTCTTAAATGAGTATGATCAGTCCCAGCTTAAATTTTGAATAGTCTGTGCTTCTTAGGTTTTCATTACGATAAAATTCAGGAGTGCTTTTCTTGGCACAGAGGTTGGCATCAGAAAGTAGCATTATAACTAATTGATTGAAGACAAGTAGATGAAAAGGTTTAACTTTATACGGGTGTCAAGGTCCCTGTTGTGAACAAGCTCTTGTAGGCTGTGTTTTGGAGGAGGCTACTTTATCTTAGTTGATGATTTGCTTGGTGCAAGGCTGCTAGCTACTTTCCCTGTTTTACTCTTAAAGATACTAAGCTGTTAATATTTTCTCTATTATTGAATTGATGCAACATGGGCGGGCAGTAGAACTACTCCTTGGTCATTAATGGTTTCCTAGTATTATATGCTATTAACTACTAGGTGGATAGGCTTTACAGTTGGTATGTTTTCTGTAAATGTTATTCCATGCTCAGGGGAGATCTGTCTCATTTATTCATGGAAGGCGGTGATTCTCTTAGTTAGCTTAGCACATACGAGCCTCACTACTGTGATAGTGATAAATTATTGAAGGGAAGTAATTTACTAGTGATGCGATCTATCTGATTTGGGAAAGTTATATTTGTTTATGAGATGCTTATGCGGGCTTATAATTGTCTGAATTATATAGTTTGCTTCTGGAGATACCACCAAATTAAGGACCAGAGGTAGAAATGATGGCAATAATTTAATCGACAATAAGAGCTTGAATGCCGCTAATGTGGTAAACTTATTGAAGATTGTTATCCCATCTTAAAAGTCAGGAATGAAACTTCTGTGCTGCAAGAGCCTTTTCTTCCTTGACCTATATCTATGCTTAGGCCTATTTAGCCAAAGTTTGGCTCGGCCTAGCTTATTTTCACCCCTCCTACAAAAATGTTGAATGGTTGACTTTTATATAACCCCATTATAGGCTCAGGCCTGTACCGCAAGAGCGTTTTCTTCCTTAACTTACATTTGCTTCATGTGTATATTGGATTTTCTGTTAAACATGATTGATGATACAATGATGTCCTGCTATTTTGGTCATTTGGCCATGTCTATTTTTTTTTTTTTTCCAGAAAAGAGAAGGAACAGTGTCTGATAAAATCGCTGCTATTGAGAACCTCCTTAACAACCTTGTGGATACCATTACGGAGAAGAAGAAATTTGTTTCATTCTTTGAAGAAAAGAACTCAAGCTCAATGAGCACTCAGTTCCGAAGACTGTTTGAGTAAGTGGCATTTGCCCTTCTGTCTTGACAGGGAACCAGCTAAAGTTCCTCGTCTTGTCGTCCCGGATGATTTGTTTGTGGTGCAGAGCTTAACTGAGGTTTGAGGTTTCTTCAAGATGTTGCTTGTGGAGGAAATCTGAAGTTATTTCTAATTGTATGTTTGCGTTCATACTCATTTCTATTACTTCTTTGTCTAGTAAGTTGTATCATTCATAAATGTGCTCAAAACATTATTTCCAGGTTAAAGCAGTATTTGAATTTAGATACATGTTTTTGCTTCAGTTCTTGTTTTTGAATCAATTTGTTTATATTTTGCCATAATACTGATAGTTGTCAGATAAACACTTAATGGGCCCTCAAAATTTATACTATGTGTAAAATATTCATTGGATTGATTTGTAAACAAGTGCCATGATATGCCCCATGACCCAATCATGGCATCAATTGTTTGGGACATGTTTTAGTCTGTTAGTTCATTGTAGGACCCTTCATGCCATGCAAACAAAACAGAAGTCATTGAAGTGGTAATTACAACAAATATTTCATGAATTGTGTGAAAGAAGAATGAGGCTTGAAAGTATTGTTTAGCTAAGGCTTAAAGGATGTAAGTTCATTTAAATGTGTATTTTATTTAAACTTGTATTGTTCCAAGAGAAGAGCAATGGAGAAAGTTGGAAAGGAGGGATTGTTGCTGAACTTTGCCCTTTTTTCTTGAAAACCTATTCTTTTCAAATCTTGTATTTCTGTATTTTTACTGAATTTTAGGAATAATGCTACTAATTATATGCTTATGTTCTGGTTTGTTTATTTTTTTCAAATGTAACTAAAACTGGTTTGTTGATTATGTTCGTGTTTTTGTATGTTTTTTGTTTATGGTCTAAGTTTTCTTAAAGAACCTTTCTTTATCGTTGTTCTTTTTCACCGTCTGTCATCGTTATTAGCCATATGACGTGGAAGATTTCTATTCACTACAAAAAGAAAAAACAAAAGACTTTTATCGGTGATGTTAAAAAGTAGCCGCTGAAAATCTTGTACCCTAGGAGTTGTGACTAATACTATTAATGGCAACAAAACGATTTGCCACTGAAAGTATACCTTCGGTAGAAGGCTCAATGCTAAAAGCCAAACCGCCGGTGAAGGTATAAGTACTTGAGCAATAACGTCTGGTTGTCGCTGAAGGCTCAATGACAACATTTGATGACACCACAAAAAGCAAGTAAAGGTGGGAACCATTTTCAGTATTCATTCGAAATTGCAAATACTTTTTAGTTCCAGAAATTGTTCCATAGAGAATGAGCAAATGTGGAAAACAATTTCGGTCTCATTATTGAGGTGAGGTTTACATTGTCCAAATA
Organism: Acacia acuminata; assembly: GCA_019022655.1. Classification (NCBI taxonomy): domain Eukaryota; kingdom Viridiplantae; phylum Streptophyta; class Magnoliopsida; order Fabales; family Fabaceae; genus Acacia; species Acacia acuminata. Next base: position 2,196,125 of record JAFJYI010000115.1, on the reverse strand, counting down.
TAGTTTTAACAATCCGAATTTAAAATTGTCAACCGATAATTTTAAAAAAATAGATATTTTAGATTCTATGCACATTAAAATAATTTTTCACAAAAAAATAAAAGTAAGAAATAAATAAATCTAGCCGATTCATATATAAACAGAATTGTCGAGATCTCGGTGCTCATCCGAAAACCCAATTTAGAAAAGGGGTGTCATGCGCATGCTGATGGGAAGAACATTTGCTTTGGTCACCGGCTGTCGTTAATTGTGGTAAACCTGAAGAACTTTGGTGTTTTAAAATCTCGTACTGGCAGTGTTATAGTTTTTGTAAGATGGAGTATAGCTCCCTTAAAGAATATAATGCATTGAATCTGTATCATATTTTATAATTAAGCAAACATTGTTCATCGATGATCAAAACTTTGTTTCTAAATAAATATGCTTCAAGATTCATATGAAATCAAACCACGTAGATTAAAATATATATTTATCTCTTTATGCCGCTGGCTTATAGTTTAGTGACAGCCAAACTCCGTTCTTAACAAAAGGATGTGTCTTTTACCTCAGTTCCCTCATATGAGTTGGGGAAAACCCACCAGCCTGCCAAAAATGGCAAGCCCGAGCTGGCCAAACCGTAGCCTGCCATGGGCTAGCAGACAACATTTTTACTTTTTATTTTAGACTTTAATAAAAAAGAATTTATTGTTTTTGTACTTAATTTAATATAACCCTATTTTATGTTAGCAACTTGATTATATGTTTGATTATCTTATTATCTTTAATAATTTATCATGTTCAATTTATATAGCATAATAATTATGTAAAATATATTATGTATTCATAAGATTTGGGATTAGTTTACTTATATAGCAACTTGTTTATATGTTTGATGATGCAAATATGTAGACGTTAGATTTTTCATGGTAGCCTTTTGAAGATAAGTCGTGAAATACATGCATAATTGTGTTACGTCCTTAGATTTATCCATGATACATCTATTGAAAGAAAAAATCTTTCATCACATCAAATATATTACACAATGGTGTGACATTCAAAGTCGAACCACCCAATTTTTTACAATAATGAGTTTATTCTTTAATTACCTCATAATTGAAAAGCATAATATCTTTACAAGAGAGATAAATTATTTATCTTCTAAAAACATCAACCTTCCAAACGCAACAAGATTGCAATCTATACCACATCCTATAAATGAATTGGAAATAACCATTCCTCCATGAAGCACTATAAAGAAAAGGTCCTACCACTTCCCAAAATCCCACAATAAATCCTAACAAAAGGTCCTACCACTTCCCAAAATCCCACAATAAATCCTAACGCCATGCTCACACTACTACAAAAATTAGATATCACTACCCCAAAAAACGTCCTTATTTAAAAATAGGAAGTAAAAAATGAAGGCGGTGACATTCTTGTAAATATATGGAAGGAAAACGAGCCTTCAGTGTCATGAATAAAAGTTTAGGACTTGTAAAATTGATTTTTGGCGTTCTAACAATTTTTTTAGGACGCTTTAAGTAGTTTCGCGAGCATTTTTTGTTTGGCGCCATGGTATTTAATGTTCTCTAGAGTAAAAATCATTTTTGGCGTCCTAAATTATAGTTTAGGACTTATAAAATTGTTTTTTATCGTCCTAAATTTGATTAAGGACGCCTAATAGCCAGAATTTTTTGTTTAGCGCCATGGGATTTTTCTTGGAATAAAATTTCATTAGGCGACCTAAATTGAATTCGGGTTGCCCAAATTGCAATAAATTTTGGTGCCATGGGATTTTTTTTTTAATAAAATTTATTTGTTTGGCGACTAACATTGGCGACTGAAAGAACTTCATGTCGTCTATTTTGGATTTTAGGCGACCCGATCTGAATTCAGTCGTCTATATTGACTTTGGGCGACTGAATTGCAATCAGTCGCCTAAAATCCAAAATAAAAGACCCGAAGTTCTTTCAGTCGCCTAAAATCCGCTTTTAATTTCAAAGTTCCATCAGTCCATCGTTCACTCTCGCGCTTCTTCCTACTTCCCAAACCCTAAAACCCAAATTGTAACATCCCAATTTTCGAAAGCGTTTTCAAAACATTTTAATCAGAGTAGAGCATCGGAATAATTCAAAAGAGTGAGTATCTGATAAACATTCAATGTTTGTTGTATCCGGTTGCTGGTACAGTTATCCGAATATAGTACGTTAATACAAAAGGAATAAAAAGAAATTCTCCGGATGGGTGCTCACTGGTGCTACTTACCCTTGTCCTCGGTCCTGATTCCTCCTGATCCTGAGGCTATAGTAAGAGCTGAGGTTCAATACCCATTGAACCTCAGGTAACGGTTAACCTCATGCTTATGTAATAGTTATGTATGACAGATATTCATGACATTGCAGCAGTAATCACATACGAAAGATAATAACAGAACACAGCCACTGCATATGAATGTTATTATGGTCTGCACTATTCACCAGTGCCATGATGTACATTCGTGTCCTCAGTGCTAGGAAAACTCAACGGTATTATTAGAACCATAACCCGTGTATAGATGAATGTGTATGAAAAACTTTAAGACATAGTCTTAGTCTATGAATACATCTATCACATATAAGTATACAATAAGCATCAGTGTTAGTGTTACAGTACGCGTCCGTACCTTCGTTTGGTGATAACGGTACGTTTGTTGGTCGGAATGTGAACACGAGTATCCTATAATGGTAATATCACATTTATTAATTCACAAATATTATCCTAGTAGATATCTTAGTCTCAAATGACTATTTTTCTCTTGGTGGAATTATTTCTCAACTTATTTTCCTTATTTTTTGGAAAAACGCTGGTACAGTATTTTTGGACAGATTTTTCATCTAACTTTGAAAAATCATAAACAATTCTAGAAAAATCGAAATGAGGATCCGTAAAATTCCTTGGAATCCTTAAGATGTCTATTTTTAAATAAAAATACTCAATTTTTCCCAGATTACACGAGTCATTCCCAGTTTTAAAGTTTTGAGCCTCTGCCCAGAATTTTTCCAGAAATTCGTAGCCCAACTTTGAGAATTTTTATCTCACTGTAAAGAGCTCATTTTAACATGTTATTGGCATATTTGAAAAGCCCTATATGTCTAATTTAACCATGAATATTTACATAATTTTGTAACTTCATTTTCAATATAAAATATTGGCATTTTTATCACTGACTTCTGAAATTTCTACCCGATGAATTTTCGCGAGCTTCACTACTTCGATCATAATTTTCCAAAAATTTTCTGTACCAAGTGGTTCATCTACTTTTCGAAATATCACTATTCTTGACTATAAAATCATGATATTAAAATTACTCTAGCATATTTAAAATCAAAGCTACTTCTAACTATGAATTAAGAACTAAAATTTAAAGAACTTAAAAGCTAGAGCTAGAGGACTTACCAAGAACTTTGCTCCTCCTTCTCCAAAACTCTTCACTCTCACTTTCACTCTCTATATTCAGATTTCTAAGCTTTTTTTGGTGTGAAGATTATGAAAAACCTAAGCCCCTATTTATAGTAAATTGGTGTGACAATTATGGTAAATTTTTCAAACCTAATTCATCCTAAGTACACACCTTCTCTCCAATTTGTCTCCCCTCATCAATGTTAAATCAACATGTGTTCTAAAATTTAATGTAAACAATTCTTGTCCCCTTATTCAAGCCAACAATTTCTCCTTCATCTTTCTTTGATTTACATTCCAATTACCAGTTACTTTAGGTCAAGGTTGTCAAACTCACGAGTTTAAGCAAACTCATGACAGTGACGTAAACTCGTATTGTGAACTCGAATCGTAAACTCGTAAGAGTTTACTTTTATTATTAAATAGGTATTATTAGTGTATAATTAAATAATTAAAATATAAAAATGACAACAATTTGATTTAAATATCTTTTAAATTTAAATAATTGAAATTAAATCCATCAACATTCATCATTCATCATATTTAATAAAGAAATTTCTATAAAATTTCTATATAAAGCTGCTGAGCATGATCAAATTAAAAAAGTTAACATGAGTTTAAGAGTAAGTTAACACAGTTTTGTAAGTTAGAAACGTAAAAACGGTAAACTTGATGTATAAACTCGTGAGTTTAACTGAGTTTACAACTAGCACGAGTTTACCACTGACTCGACTCGTTTTTGTAAGCTAGAAGCGTAAAAACGGTAAAATCGGAGAGTCAACTCGTGAGTTTGACAACAATGCTTTAGGTGTCTTGTAACTAGATGAAGATTTATTCAAGTCTTCTCATTAGTTTTGTAATTTAGAAACTTATGGCTTTAATTAAAAGTTTCAAATTTCTTTTTTATCATTTTAAATCAAATTACTAAAATTGAGGAAAAGATTTTGGTGATTACCTATTCCAAGCTTAAAATATACTTGTTCATAATAACTCCTTATATTTGATCTATGATTAACGTATTTCAAGATACAATTTATTTTGTATAGGTTCTCATTTACTTATGTCTTGAATTAATTCCATTGATTAATTTAATTGATTTATGCTCCATTTTCCTATTGGTGGATTCATTGACTTTTCTCTCTCACACACACTAAACTTATAACTCTTTTCTCTTTCCAATTTATCCTCTTCCAAAATTCATAAATGCCTCTTCTCATAGTACTCTTATCCTCTTCCAAACTTTATGACTTGCATGTGATTGAATTAGCATGTGTGTGTTTGATTATTAAACAATTTCCTTCCTCCTTTCACAAGCCAAAACCGTCCCCCTCCCCCTTCATCTTTTTTTTTCTTTTTGATTTTTCATTTGTGCTTTAATTGTCTCACAAACTCAAGAAGAAAATCTCTCATTGGTGGGTTTTTGTTTCACAAGGATTTCACTTTATGAAATTAAATTAAGGCCTTAGGATTTAGCTTTATGAGGTTTAATCCTAGCCCTCCATAACTAATCTCAATTAATATTCTTAATTAGTAGATTTAATTAATTATGAACATCTAATACAATTACTTTAACTATTGCAAATTTATTGCCCATTAATTGTTGGCAAATTTTCTCTCTAATTGGTATAAGTAGTTTTGTGCCATTTAATTGTCTCCTATGAATAAATTAAGACTATACTTAATTATGAAAATTTTATGATGTTTTATGATTCCTAATTTGAACCTAAAAATTTAATTTCATACCTAACCTTTGGTTTGTTCCATATCAAGGGAAACTACCACAAATTATAGAAAATAAATCACAAATTTAGAGACAACATACTCTCCTATCTTTAATGGGTATTATTTACCAAAATATTGTCTTTAAGATAAATAATAATTTTTCGGGTATTACACAAATCATCCGCTACCTCCTCCACTCACGGCGTCGCCATCCTCCATCGCGACATCGCTAATTCACCAGTCGTTGTTGTGCTCCCTACTGACCCAGACCAAAACTCATTCTCTGCTCGTCGGCTCATCATTCTCTGTTCGTGCTCCGACTGCTCCCTACTGACCCAGACTAGAACTCATCGGTCGTCGCACGCCCTCCTCCACTCCGGCCAGGATCCGTCGCTTTTATCACCGGTGCTTATTTATCCTATTTCCAAGTTGCTTATTTCTCATATTTCCTTGGTGCTTATTTCTCCTATTTCCTCCCCTGTTTTTGGCCCCTTTCTTGTTAGCTGTTTGAGTAATTTTGTTATAGGCTGGTGGAGTGGTAGAAGTAACTAGTAAGATTTTCATCATTGTATACTGTATAGCATTGGTATTATTTTCATAGTGCATGTAATGTATTTTTCTGAACGGCTGAACATTCTTCTAATGTATTATTCTAAACGGCTGAACTAGTAATTTATTATTTTCATCGCGCATGTAATGTATTTCTGAACAGCTGAACCTTCTTCTAATGTGTTCGATATTATTCATAGCATTTTTCTGAATGTGAGTTCAGTTTTGAGCCTTGATTTGTTAAAGGGCAAAGAATTCAAAATATATTTGAGTTAAGTTTTGACTGGTGTTCTGTATATTTCTGAACGACTGAACCTTGTAGTTTTTTAATTGTTCAGGGGTGAATGAAAGAATTCAATACTCTTGATTTGTTAAAGGGCAAAGAATTCTATCTGGATGTTATACTGCTGAACTGTGTTTTTCTGATTCATAGTAATATCAATTCCTCTTGAACAAAAAAAACAGGTAAGAAGTTTTTCATTAAGTAGTAATTTATGATTTTTTTTCCATTGAATTTTGAGTAGTTATTTATTGATTTATGATTTTTTTCCCATGCATATATATATAATTTTAAGCTCTGACCTTAAGTAGTAGAAAGTAGAAACTTTACGTATCGTGTCGTTTCTACGATTTACGTTTCTACTACCCCTTTCCGTGTCTACGTAGAAACTAGTGTTTGACAATATTGATCTCTGCTTCCCTCGTTGCCGTCAAAAACCCTATTCATTTCTACGCTATTTCCCTCATCTTCCCTCATCCCTGGCGAACCCTATTGACTCTGTTTTCGCCACGTCCAGCCCACCTTCTCCGACGATCTTTACGGTACGCCCTTAATTCCTACTCTAAAACTGGCATGATATAACTATAACTTGTGTCCTGGGGCTGTATGCTCTATGCAGTATGGCTATTTATTGCATTTTAAAGAGATAGATTTTCATACCAACCAGAAACAAAATATGAAATGGAATATTGTTGTTTCTGTATCTTAATTATAACCATGCCAATGCATAATTCATTAATTGCCACGCACGGCGCTGAAGTAAACATATTTCCTCAGAAATTTAATGTTCTTTTCAGTTGAAGCATGTCCATTGCTACTGTAAAAGGACAAACTATTCACAGCCAGTAGTAAACTGTATGTTTTCTTTGCTTTTTTTGGATTCATGACCTTCCTTAGTTGGTTCATATTGGGCTCATGTTGGGTTGTGTAATTGGCCTAATTAGTTTATGAATGTTTTCATTTTTAGCACTGTCTGGACTTGTTTCGCTCTAAAGATGTATAATGAATTTTGTCAACTTCATCTTCCTTTAGGAGCAGTGGCATGTGGCATTCTTCTGGGGTTTTGTACTATCTCATAACATCAGAATCAGGTGGGGTGACAGAACAAATTATGCACTTAGTTCCTATGCAACTGTTGCTAGAAGGAAGATACACAGAGGCCCTTATTTTGTGTGCTGTTCAACTTCTATGTCACTAAGTTTAGTCCCTATTTGTGTTTTAGAAGTGGGTACAATATGGCTTAGTTATTTCCTCATGGATTATGGTGCATCTGAGATAGCATAGAGTGTTATTTTATTTTGATTATAAGTTGGACTTGGATGAAAAATTCAATCTGAGGGGCCTTGTGCTTGGGAATGAATTACTTGTTAAAAGCTTATATTAGGGTGATTGTCAATGTGAATAGGCAAGTCATTGGGTTGATTAAAGTAGCTCAAACTCAATGTTGAAATTTAGAGAAAAAGGGTAAATGTTAATTGAATATATGTGTATAGAGTTGCTGTGCTAACTAATCTTCGATTGTCATACTGAATCTTGGAAGCTTGTAATGTTTTATTCTTCAAAGTGGGTTGGATGAGTTCTTTATACTTGTCAAGTTTATTAATAAGTAATCAAACCTTATGTTTATATGTCCGAATTGTGAGGGAGATTTGAAGCTTGTTGGGTTTGCTAGCTATGGATATTATTAACTTGACTTGAACTATATTTTGAGCAATGTCTAGGCTTGTATGGCTGAAATCTATGACTTCTGAATGTATATTTCAGTTTTGCCGCACATTGGCCAAATATATAGTGTAATACCCGGATAATTATCTATCTGGAATACTATATTTTAGCAAATAATACCTATTTGGAAATAGGTGAATATGTGGTTTTAAAACCTTGTAGGATACTTATTCTATTGTCTAGGAAATTTCTAATGAAATTAGAGGGATTAAAGTGTCAAAATCACTAAATGCAATTATGGACCATGAAATGCCCCGAAAATATTATGATAAATCCCAAGAGGCAATAAGATATTTATTGAAAATTAGAAAGTATGTTGTCTCTAATTTTAGGAATTTTTGGGATTATTTCCCTTGAAAAATAATGAGGCAAAATTAAATATAATTTTGGGGAGCATAAATTGCCCTATGATTTTTAATATTTTACATGGAGCATAAAATACCAATATCAGTAAAAATAGTTGTGAGATAATGATTAATCCTAATTAAGAAAATTATCAACAATTAGAAAGTGATTAGTTAAGTAATTAATGGCTAATTGTTTAAGCCTCGAACAAGAGAATATTTAAGGTAGATTATGGAAAATCCTTTAATTAAGTGTTTATGGCTAATATTAGCATAAAGTGTGCTTGCTAATCAATTAGAAAAGATTAAGAAAAATTGGTGAGATTAAGAACATGAAAACCCTAAATCCTAAAAGATTGCTAATCATGGGATTAAGGCTCTAATTAAGCTTCTAGCTAATTTAGATAAATTAAAGAAAAAATAATAATAATAAAGGGAAGAGAAAACCAAAATTTGAGTGTGAAAAGGGTTGTGGGTTTTTCAAAGATAATATCATGATATTTTGTTAATTAAATAATAATATAATTAAGATATTTGTGGAAGAACCAAGGTTGGATAAATGAGAACCGATAGAAATTAAATTCTATCTAGAAAACCATGAACTAAGTTTCTTAGGTCGACATATTACAAACAAGTGAATTTTTGTCCGAGGGTTGGTGTTAGCGGAAGTCATTTCCGTGAACTGGGGCGGCGAATAAGGGATCAGATGAAAAGATATTTTGTAAACAAAGGGCAGATAAGAAAAGTGAGAACCAATGGAAAATAAATCATAACTTGAAATCCTTGAACTAAGTAGAAAACAACTGGACATAGTTGATGTTACCCGAAGTAATTTTCAGTAATCGACATGCGGCGTACTAATGCGAAAATGTTCAACGGCATTAACGGAATACCCTTAATGGGATCAAAAATTTAGTTAACTTAGATATTTCCAAAGAGGAAGAATAGAACTTCAAGGCTGTGTTCCCGGATTTTTGAGATTTTCTAAGATTACGCGATTAGAACACCGAACGGGGGACTTTATCGAGAGAAAGTTCATAAAGCATAATCCATGTGAAATTTAATCCACCAATAAGAGAAAAGAGTTGTGAGTGTGTGTGTGTCTAGTATTCAAGAGAGAGAAAGAGAGAGAGAAAAAGAAAATTAAAGCAAATTTGATAAAGTTTGAAATCCTAGAGTAAATTGGATAATGGTTTGAAATCCAAAATATCTTATGTACACAAGAAAAAACTCAAAACAACAAATAAAGTGAGAATTTATACAAATTTAAATAGTTGTGAAGAAGTAGGAACCCCGGAGAAAATATAAGGACTTATCTTGAATCCACATAATTTAACCTCGAAAATAAGCCTAGTAAAGGCTATTTTTGCAAACGTTGAAGAATAAGCTTAGTACTTCCAGGGGAATCTAATTAGACCATAAATCGATATCCAACTACTGATCAAAAAGCATACTCGAATTTAAAAGTATTAGTGCTTGATCAAGCAACCAAAAATGGATTTCGTTAAAGTAAAATCGAAGGCTCGGTTGGAAGGAACTTCTTCATTAAGTATAAGTCCAATGGTTAAGATTAAAACTTCTTAACTAAGTTTAGATCCTATGGTGGAAATTGAGGAAGAGGAAGTTCAAAATAATTGCAAGAATGCCATGACATTTCACTATAAATAGAGGGCTTCCCTCTTCATTCTCTTCACACCAAAAACCATTCTAAGCAAGAGTGGAGTGAAGCAAGAAGGAGGAGGGAGTAGCAAGAGTCTTCAAGAGGTAAGTTTGTTTTTAGTTTCTAGTCTTTAATTTTATAGTTCTTAGTTTTTCTTAGTAGTTCTTAGTATAAAGGTTAGTTTGATCTTTAAATCTTCCAAGAAGTTTTAATTCATGTTGTTATGATTAAAAATGTCTTTATTTTGAAAATATGGTGGAAAATATTGTGGAGCAAAATTCTTGGAAGTTAAAGATCAAAGTAGCGAAGTTCGCGAAATTTTCAGTAAAATTTCTGGGCAAACAGCGAAAGAAATGCTAATATTTTATGTTGGAAATGAAGCCCATAAATCACGAAACTTTCCAGAAATAAAGTAGATATGTAGGGCTTTCCGAATATATATAATATGTAGCGTTTTGATTCTTGTACAAAGAGATACAACCGGTTGAAGTTAGGCCGTTTTTATGGACGAAATTCTGGGCAACGTTGTGAAAGATGAAAACTGGGAATTGTTCATAAGTTCTGGGTATATAAAAGTATTTTTACTTGAAAATAGACATCCTAAGGATTCCGGAGAATTTTATAGATCCTCGTTTCGATTTTTCTAGAATTAATTATGATTTTTCAAAGTTGATGCAGAATCTGCCCAGAAAATACTACACTGCGTTTTTAAATAAATGTAAGGGTAAAATTGTAAATAAAAAACCCACCAAGGGTAGAGAGGTAAATAGAGGTGAAAATATCCCTTAGGATATTATTCTAAGTACTATGGTGATATGTTAGGATATACGGAAGTCCGGGGTCGATCAAAGAGTCGGACATATTGCTAACTACACGGTGAAAGGTACGTTCGCGTCGTAACACTAACTCTGATGCTTATTGTATGCTTATATGTGATAGACTATTTCATAGAGTCATGGACAGGACTTGGTCTTGGGTCATGCACCGTGTCTAAGACTCTGTCTTAGTTCACTGTTTATACATTCAGCTTTATTTATACGGGTTACAGTCTTGGTAATGCCATTGAGTTTTTCCTAGCGCTGAGGACACGATGGGCCGTCGTGGCACTGGTTAGTGCAAACGTGGGTAACTTTACATGTGATGTGTGCTATGTACTTGTTGATATGTTAATCTTGCATCTCGATGTGTGCTTATGTATTGATTCTTTCGCTGTAATGTCATGAATATCTGTCATCCATATACTGTATTACTTGAGCATGAGGTTAACCGTTACCTGAGGTTCATTGGGCATTGAACCTCAGCTCTTAACATAGCGTCAGGGTCAGGAGGACCGAGGATCGAGGAGAAAGGCAAGCGGCACGCATAGGGACTCAGCTGAAGACTTTCTTTTGTTATTTACTTTGAAAACACTCGGTATAATGTACCGCTACTGTAATCATCCAGACTTACGGCATTTTGAATATAAATATCAGTTACTCAATCGCTCCGATGCTCTACTCGATTGGAAAAAAAAATATACCGCTTGTGAAAATGGGATGTTACAATTTTGGTATCGAGCGGTTGTCCCGGCATAGATTTGACTAAGTTATTCCAAACCTTTTGGTGCCGGGCGCGTGGCTAGTCTATGTGGATCGCCAATCAGTCACCCTAGCACGCTGAGGCTCCCATGATAGACACCTACCTGGCCATTTGGTTTGAGTAATAGAGTTAGGCTCTACGCCTTTTTAAAAGAGCATGTTTTAAAAATGAGTACCGATATAAGCCTAGGTCGGAAAGTACCACCTTACTTGGTATACTGGCTGAACCGGTGTACCATCCCGAACCAAAGGTACCACCCTCCGTCGGTGCACCACTCTAAACCAGGATGGTGTATCCATCGCCTGTACCTACATCGATATTAGGCTCCGATAATTCTGATAATTTTGATAATTCCGATAATTTTGATAAATCTGATAATTCTGATAATTCCGATAATCTCCAGTTTGTACTGGGCATTAATTCCATTCTAACCTAGAGCTTATATATGGAGCTGGGCCACGCCAGATGAGACTCAGAGATATAGTAGGTAACATAGAATATGGGTTCTGTTGCTAAGCTCTAGGACTTCGATATAGAAATTGAGTCCGAGTTAAATCCCCGCCCGATGTTTCAAGGCAATCGTTACAGAGAAGTCGGTGCTGCTTAGGTTTTCCTATAGACGGTGACTATTGATTTAGTTTCCTTGTAGAAACAATAACTTACTAAGTTACCCCGAGAGGAAAATTCTTGCCTTGCAAAAACCGGACACCATGCGTGCAACGGGGCATGGCTCCGGGGGATGAGGGTCTTTTGACTAAGTCCTTGACGGTGGTGACCGTTAGATAAAAAGGGGAAAGTACCCGATATTTACGGGGAGGCGCTTATACCGTACTAGTACCTATGAGAGTGGTCGGTATGCGGTGGTATGTGTACCGATATTAGTACCCGGATACGATAGACGTTGTGAAATTAAACGTGCTTAAGCGAGAGAAATCTCGGATTCTTAACCCCGGGATATAGCATAAGAATTTGATATCCTTCAAACAAAGGCTTGAATACCTTGCGGTATGAAACATAGTAATCCTTTGGGATACTATGAGAAAAGATGGAGTGATAATAGGCTTGAGTCAGAGTCAATGCTTAGGTCAAGGTATGACTGAGCATTGCTTAGGTTCCAGTACCTGAGATTAGGAACCCTGAGAAAATGTGAGTGAGGTTGTCTTAGGTTTGAATACCTGAGAGTTAGTTCCTTAACGGAACCCTACGATAGCTAAAACCTCAGTGACCACAGGTTATGGTTTCAAGGTGGGACCGATAACCTTAGAGATATTAGTGGCTAATAGATCCCCAAAGAAGTGGGTGGTTACCCGATAGGGAAATTGAGATAAGGCTGTTGACTGGAGCTAGAAAGTCCATGAATAAAATGACCCTGGATAGGGTAGCAGCACCTAGAGACACAGAGAATTACAAAACCACTAAAGGGTTAGTAACCTGATAGAGATCCGAGTTCTCGTTATAATGATTAAGAGACGGTCAACTGAAGAAAGTACTACTTATGGGAAATTGTGATCGGAGGTGGCTACTTATGGGGAGATCTGTTCGGAAAGGGCTACCTACGGAGGGTTCTGACCGGAGGTGCTGACCAATCGGAGGGATTGAGTGAAGCGCCGAGTGAAGTACCGTAGAGTGAACCACCGTGACATCAAACCATAGAGTGAAGTTGCCATCACAACAAACCATAGACTAGAGCTACCAGTGTATCGATTCTCAAGGTAAGTACATTGTAGCGAGTCCCATATCTAATTGGTTCCCTAGAGAGAAAAGTTTACGTAATCCAGTATATCGTCATAAGTTGCTCCAGTGCTGTATAGCATATATTGTGTCTATAGGTTGGCGTAAGCCCACAATTGTTAGACAACAAATACGAGGAGTGTCTTGAAAAGTTTGTGAAACCCGAGGATAGCGGGCAATGTCCGAAATAGCCGAAAATTAAAGAAGAGTAGACTCGAGCGTTCTACGAATGGCTTGAATAGCTAAGGACAGAGGTCCGGATACGATTAGTTAGTGATGACCTTCTAAGGTTAGTTGTCTGGTTCCTGAGTAAGGTTTAAAAATTGAATTTTTGAACTTGCCATTACACCTACTATATTTGAAATTTCCGGAATTGATTTTTCGAACTTATGCATTTTTGAAATTGAGTTTTCGAATGAAATGTTTTCAATAGAATTTGAGACCATAGTATGGTTATTTTGAAATGGTGTTGTCTTATAAAAAGGTTTTGTTAGAACCCGAGTTTGAAACTAAGTTTTCAACCGTGTTGTGGTAAAGTCGCATGACTGGGAGGCCAAATCCGTTGTAGTTGTACACGGTTTGCTGGGTCTTTCCAAATATTTTAAAATGGTTGAAATCGCTGACCTTTGATAAAAGCTCTTTTTGAACAAAGAGTTTTTTAGGGATTTTGTTTGAGAGAATGAAAATCGCACCAGCAGTGAACGCACCCAATCCATAACATTTCTCCTAGGGCGTATGTTTTGTCTAGTAGGACCTGACTGTCTATGGCTGGACTGAATTTCGGTAGATAGGGTTGCTACTTTATGTGCCAGTGTGAACACTGGGTCTCTTATGGGAGGGGCGGAGGTTCTCCCACATTGTTTGACGGTACTGCTGATGCAAAGGCCGGATTTGGGGATTGGGAGAGGGCGCTCACTGTACCAAGTGGTTGAAGTGGTGGCGTGAGCTCTCAATTGTTAAAAAATTTTGTGAAATGAATCATCTCCCTCAAGAATATGTACCGGTTGTAAAAGTTTTTTTAAACTGATTCAGGCGATGAATATGTTTTCACGAAATTGTTTTGGCAGCAATTATGTTTATAAATGTGATAGCACTATTACTTTTTGTTATAGTGTGGATTGCGAAATGTACGAGACCACGGAAAATTTTCAATGTGTGAAAATTTGAAAATGAGACAACAAAATGATTTTGGGTAGCGATGACGTGTTTGTCATTGCTATGGTGTTGAAAAGCGGTGTAGTTGATATAGGAACAAAACTATTAGAAAGGTCTAGAATACTTGAACCGCTTAAGCCGATAGTAGTTGTCAACTATGGTGTTAAGCAAGTGAAAGTAGTCTAAGAGCTTGAATGGGAAAGGCTCGATGAAATAGACGGGCGAGGCCCCAAGCAATAAGACTTAGTGTGCAAGTTGTGCACGGGCGGTGTCCTTAGGCCATAAGACCTAGGTGATACTTAGCACCGTGATAAATGTGGATTGTCATGGTGGCTTTAGACTTGTATGTCTACAGTACATCTTGAGTCTGACAAACATTCATTATATCAGGTGATAGGTGAGGTGCCTAAAGCCTGAGGATGATTTCCTAGGCGGTGAGGCTAGAATCTCCAGTCTTTGTGGTAGTATATTGAGCCGGAGAGGGCCGATGTGTGTTAAGCCAAGAGGCTAAATAAGTCGCAATGAGGCCCGCGTAACCAAGCACCGTGAGAATGGACCAAATGAGTCCCGTAATTGAGTACTATGCCCGGGTACAAGAAAAATGAGACTTCGAATAGCGGGATGCGTGCTAGGTAAGCAAGCATAGGGAAGGAATAGATTGGAGGTCTAGATAACCTTACGAATGTATATGTTCAAATTTCGAGGGCGAAATTTTATTTAACTGGGGGAGAAATGTAATACCCAGGATAATTATCTATCCGAATACTATATTTTAGCAAATAATACCTATTTGGAAATAGGTGAATATGTGGTTTTAAAACCTTGTAGGATACTTATTCTATTGTCTAGGGAAATTTCTAATGAAATTAGAGGGATTAAAGTGTCAAAATCCCTAAATGCAATTATGGGCCATGAAATGCCCGAAAATATTATGATAAATCCCAAGAGGCAATAAGATATTTATTGAAAATTAGAAAGTATGTTGTCTCTAATTTTAGGAATTTTTGGGATTATTTCCTCAAAAATAATGAGGCAAAATTAAATATAATTTTGGGGAGCATAAATTGCCCTATGATTTTTAATATTTTACATGGAGCATAAAATACCAATATCAGTAAAATAGTTGTGAGATAATGATTAATCCTAATTAAGAAAATTATCAACAATTAGAAAGTGATTAGTTAAGTAATTAATGGCTAATTGTTTAAGCCTCAACAAGAGAATATTTAAGGTAGATTATGGAAAATCCTTTAATTAAGTGTTTATGGCTAATATTAGCATAAAGTGTGCTTGCTAATCAATTAGAAAAGATTAAGAAAAATTGGTGAGATTAAGAACATGAAAACCCTAAATCCTAAAAGATTGCTAATCATGGGATTAAGGCTCTAATTAAGCTTCTAGCTAATTTAGATAAATTAAAGAAAAATAATAATAATAAAGGGAAGAGAAAACCAAAATTTGAGTGTGAAAAGGGTTGTGGGTTTTTCAAAGATAATATCATGATATTTTGTTAATTAAATAATAATATAATTAAGATATTTGTGGAAGAACCAGGTTGGATAAATGAGAACCGATAGAAATTAAATCCTATCTAGAAAACCATGAACTAAGTTTCTTAGGTCGGACATATTACAAACAAGTGAATTTTTGTCCGAGGTTGGTGTTAGCGGAAGTCATTTCCGTGAATAGCCGTGGCGAATAAGGGATCGAGATGAAAAGATATTTTGTAAACAAAGGGCGATAAGAAAAGTGAGAACCAATGGAAAATAAATCATAACTTGAAATCCTTGAACTAAGTAGAAAACAACTGGACATAGTTGATGTTACCCGAAGTAATTTCTCAGAATCGATAAATCTGTCGAAAATGTTCAACATGATTAACGGAATACCCTTAATGGGATCAAAAATTTAGTTAACTTAGATATTTCCAAAGAGGAAGAATAGAACTTCAAGGCTGTGTTCCGGATTTTTGAGATTTTCTAAGATTACGCGATTAGAACACCGAACGGGGACTTTATCGATAGAAGTTCATAAAGCATAATCCATGTGAAATTTAATCCACCAATAAGAGAAAAGAGTTGTGAGAGTGTGTGTGTCTAGTATTCAAGAGAGAGAGAGAGAAAGAAAAATTAAAGCAAATTTGATAAAGTTTGAAATCCTAGAGTAAATTGGATAATGGTTTGAAATCCAAGAAATATCGATGTACACAAGAAAAAACTCAAAACAACAAATAAAGTGAGAATTTATACAAATTTAAATAGTTGTGAAGAAGTAGGAACCCTGGAGAAAATATAAGGACTTATCTTGAATCCACATAATTTAACCTCGAAAGTAAGCCTAGTAAAGGCTATTTTTGCAAACGTTGAAGAATAAGCTTAGTACAAAACAATGGGGAATCTAATTAGACCATAAATCTGGATATCCAACTACTGATCAAAAAGCATACTCAGAATTTAAAAGTATTAGTGCTTGATCAAGCAACCAAAAATGGATTTCGTTAAAGTAAAACCGAAGACTCAGTTGGAAGGAACTTCTTCATTAAGTATAGGTCCAATGGTTAAGATTAAAACTTCTTAACTAAGTTTAGATCCTATGGTGGAAATTGAGGAAGAGGAAGTTCAAAATAATTGCAAGAATGCCATGACATTTCACTATAAATAGAGGGCTTCCCTCTTCATTCTCTTCACACCAAAAACCATTCTAAGCAAGAGTGGAGTGAAGCAAGAAGGAGGAGGGAGTAGCAAGAGTCTTCAAGAGGTAACCTTGTTTTTAGTTTCTAGTCTTTAATTTTATAGTTCTTAGTTTTTCTTAGTAGTTCTTAGTATAAAGGTTAGTTTTATCTTTAAATCTTCCAAGAAGTTTTGATTTCATGTTGTTATGATTAAAAATGTCTTTATTTTGAAAATATGGTGGAAAATATTGTGGAGCAAAATTCTTGGAAGTTAAAGATCAAAGTAGCGAAGTTCCGCGAAATTTTCAGTAAAATTTCTG
Organism: Acacia acuminata; assembly: GCA_019022655.1. Taxonomy (NCBI): domain Eukaryota; kingdom Viridiplantae; phylum Streptophyta; class Magnoliopsida; order Fabales; family Fabaceae; genus Acacia; species Acacia acuminata. The sequence continues at coordinate 2,178,973 of JAFJYI010000115.1, read as the reverse complement.
GGCAAACAGCGAAAGAAATGCTAATATTTTATGTTGTAAATGAAGCCCATAAATCACAAAACTTTCCAGAAATAAAGTAGATATGTAGGGCTTTCCGAATATATATAATATGTAGCGTTTTGATTCTTGTACAAAGAGATACAACCGGTTGAAGTTAGGCCGTTTTTATGGACGAAATTCTGGGCAACGTTGTGAAAGATGAAAACTGGGAATTGTTCATAAGTTCTGGGTATATAAAAGTATTTTTACTTGAAAATAGACATCCTAAGGATTCCGGAGAATTTTATGGATCCTCGTTTCGATTTTTCTAGAATTAATTATGATTTTTCAAAGTTGATGCAGAATCTGCCCAGAAAATACTGCACTGCGTTTTTAAATAAATGTAAGGGTAAAATTGTAAATAAAAAACCCACCAAGGGTAGAGAGGTAAATAGAGGTGAAAATATCCCTTAGGATATTATTCTAAGTACTATGGTGATATGTTAGGATATACGGGAAGTCCGGGTCGATCAAAGAGTCGGACATATTGCTAACTACACGGTGAAAGGTACGTTCGCGCATCGTAACACTAACTCGATGCTTATTGTATGCTTATATGTGATAGACTATTTCATAGAGTCATGGACAGGGACTTGGTCTTGGGTCATGCACCGTGTCTAAGACTTCATCTTAGTTCACTTTGTTTATACATTCAGCTTTATTTATACGGGTTACAGTCTTGGTAATGCCATTGAGTTTTTCCTAGCGCTGAGGACACGATGGGCCGTCGTGGCACTGGTTAGTGCAAACGTGGGTAACTTTACATGTGATGTGTGCTATGTACCGTTGATATGTTAATCTTGCATCTGGCTGTGTGCTTATGTATTGATTACTCAGTAATGTCATGAATATCTCGTCATCCATATACTGTATTACTTGAGCATGAGGTTAACCGTTACCTGAGGTTCATTGGGCATTGAACCTCAGCTCTTAACATAGCGTCAGGGTTAGGAGGACCGAGGATCGAGGAGAAAGGCAAGCGGCACGCATAGGGACTCAGTGAAGACTTTCTTTTGTTATTTACTTTGAAAACACTCGGTATAATGTACCGCTACGTAATCATCCGACTTACGGCATTTTGAATATAAATATCGTTACTCAATCGCTCCGATGCTCTACTCGATTGGAAAAAAATATACCGCTTGTGAAAATGGGATGTTACATATAGCAAGCATATTTATTTATTTATTTTAAAAAAACTAATATAAGGCGTCCTGAAAATAAGATCAGAACGCCCTAAAGGTGATATGAGGCGTCCTGAAAGCTTAATTCAGGACGCCTCATAATAGGCGACCTGAATAGAATTCAGGTCGCCTAATATGTCCTGAATGAGTTTCAGGTGGCCTCATAAGAGGCGACTTGAATGTTTTAGGGTCGCCTCATAAGAGGCGACCTAAATGGTATTCAGGTCGCCTCTTATGAGGCGTCCTAAATGGTATTTAGGTCGCCTCTTATGAGGCAACCTGAATAACATGAAGGTTGCCAAATATGACCCAAATCACGACTCCCTCCCAGACGTCCCTCTGAAAAGGGACGTTAATTGGATCTTATTTAGGTCGTTTTTTAGGTATTTTGTAGTAGTGTCACAAAGAACCAATTGATTCCATTTACATGATCAACTTCTCTATCGTCTTTGTTGTTGTAGCTGTGTGATGAACAATTATTATTGAGTGGAGGACCACACAAATCATTGCCAAAAAAACTTGATGCTTCAAAGCTTTGTAATTGGTCCCTGTGGGAAATTTTTCCCATCAAATTATTGTAAGACAGGTTCAGCATGCTCAGAAAGCTCAATTTGGACATGCTTGGTGGGATTTCACCTGTGAGATGGTTTCTTGAAAAGTTCATAGACTCCAATGTTTCCATATTGCCAATATTTTGAGGAATTTGTGCAACAAAATGATTATTTGAAAGGTTCAGAAAATAGAGCCCCTTTAGTCTTGTAAGTTCTATTGGTATCTCTCCACATAATTCATTACCTGAAAAGTCAATACTTGTGATGAGACCAAGATTCGTGCTGTAATCATAAACTCTTCCTTTCAACAATAATGATTCAACTAACAGTAATTGATTAACATATGATGCTTGATAAGAAATGGATGACTCTAAGCTACTATTTATTACCGACATGGCACTCAAATGCTTGACACAGTTTGGAATATAACCTGTCAACTCATTATGCGCAAGGTCCAAGATTTGTAAGACTCTCATATCACAAATTTGTTGAGGAATTGGACCAACAAATTTTTTAAATCTCAGAACAAGAATCTTCAAACTTGACAACCTTCCAATCCAAGATGGAACTGTTCCTAAAAATTGATTCTCTCCTAGATCCAAGCAAATTAGGTTCCCTTTGTTCTTCAAAAAACTAGGAAAATTTCCAGGAAAACTATTATTGCGAAGGTTCAAAATTTCCAACTCAGGCAAGGAAGCCATGGATCTGTGTAAGATCCCATTGAAATGGTTGTTTTATAAGTTCAGGGTCACAAGATATGGCCACTTCATCCAACAGTCAAGTATTTCACCTGATAAATCATTCGATGCAAAATTAAGATGCTTTAATGACTTTGTCCCCTCTTGTTTATGGCACAAGAAGTGAGTAATGGACCCGGAAAGCCAATTGCTTGAAAGGTCTATGTACATCACATTTTGTGATACATATGGTAATTGGCCTTGTAACTTATTTGAGCTTAGATCAACAGCACTCAGGGAAGTAGTGATGTTTATATGTATACTCGAAAGCTCTCCTTCAATATGATTGTGGGAGAGATTCAAATACATAAGATTGCCAATTGTACCCCCAAACAAGGTTGGAATAGAATCACAAATCTTGGCATTGGAGATGTCCATAGACCTAAGATGCTTTAGTGATTGAATCCATGATGGAAAGTGTGGACCTACATTCCAAGAAGCCAAACTCAACCACTCCAAAAGTTGAAAAGGATTCCAGTAAGGGTCCACTTTCAAAGTGGGTTGATTTTTTGGTGCCTAGAATGAATACAATTGGGTAAAATTAACAAGGTGGGCTTCTTTGACAACTTGAAAGAGATTATGTCCCAAAGCAAGTGCATTCAATTTATAGAGTGATCCTAGAACTTCAAAAGGATTTCCATCAAGCTGATTTGTATTGAGATTAAGATACAACAAAGATGTTAGATTTCCAAATGGTATAGGAATCACACGATTGATAGTGTTGTTCCAAAGAGATAGATAATGTATCAAAGATTTAAGATTTCCTAACGAGCTGGGAAGTGGACCTTGAATGAAATTGCATGATAGATCAAGATATTTTAAAGACGCAAGATTTCCCAATGAACTATGTATTGGACCTTGAATGGAGTTTTGAGAGATATCAAGTTCTACAAGATTTTTGAAGTGACCAATCTGGTCAGTAAGATAGCCGATAATTGAGAACCACTCAAATGCAAAATCTCTAGTGCTTGGGAAGCACAACCTGCTGAAATAATTTTCAAAATTTCAGAAAATTGTTGGTTCCACTTATTGTTTGAAAGAGCCAGTTTTTTCAAGTGGCAAAGGTTTCCCGTAGAAGTTGGAATTGGCCCTTCAAAAAGATTATCAGACAAATCAAGAGTAACAAGAGAAGTCAAGTTTCCGATGTTAAAGGAAATTGAGCCACCCAAGGAGTTTTGAGAAAGAACAAGAGGCTTTAAATGACTAAAATCGTACAACCAACCAGGGATAGAAGAGTTGAACCGATTTTCAGATAAATCAAGATGTTGGAGAGTTCAGTTCTTAATACCATTGGGGATGGAACCTTGAAAACCAAAACTATTTAATTGAAGGTGAACTAGTTTTTTCAGTTGAAATATTCAATTAGGGATCAATGAAGTGCCAAAATCAGAACCAGAAAGATCTAGGCCACCAAGCGATGAAAAGTCTAAGGTGGATGGTTCAAATTGATGGCTTAAATCACATCCTAATAGGTGCAACTCTCTCAAAGAGGGGAGTGAATGTAGAACCTGCAACCAATTAAATGCGTTGGATAGGTTTACACAGCTCAGCTCAAAATATTGTAGAGAAGAAAGAGTCGAAACCCATTGAAGATTTTGAACAGATGTTGAATATTCATTTCCAAGACGAAGATATATTAGATTTGAGAGGTTTCCAATTTGATATGGAATGCTTCCACTAAATTCATTACCTCCAAGATCAAGATGTAGCAAATTGGAGAGATTTCCAATTTGCAGAGGAATGCTTCCACCAAACCCAGCATAAGATAGGTTAAGATATGTCAAACTTTTCATTGAGCCAAGAAAGCCAGGAATTTGCATACCTCCAAGATAATTACCGCTCAAATCCAAGTAATTCAAGTGCTTCAAGTTAAGAAAAGAAGGATGTACCTCACCATCAAACATTGATGTCTCATAAACAAAGTAGTGTCTGACTAACTCAATAGGAGGTCGAGTTGTGAGATGAAGCTCAAGAACATGGCCTGTGATGTTGTGGCAAACAACTAAAGCCCAATTGCAGCAACTTGAATGGGGAGACCAAGAAGCAAGTCTGTTCGAAGGATCTGAGAGATGACGCTTCAAATTAAGTAAAGCATCTCTCTCACTTGGAATGCACTGAACCTCGCTAGATGCTCTGCAAATGCATAAATCCACATTTGATAAGACAAGTAACCAAACAAAGAGAAATCCAACAATATTGTAGGAACCATCCATGATAGCATCAACTCAAGATGTTTTCGGTAACAAATTTTCTGCTTTGATGGACATACAATTCTTGAAAAAAGAGCAACTCTTTATAATGTCACTTTATGGCCCTCACATGACAAAAATTCACCTCCTTCTTTCAAGCAATGAACAGTCTATTTCTTTTACTATTCTTATGTTTTAGAAAGAAAGTAATCGGTGGAATAATGAAGGAGATAGAAAATTAATGTAAGCCGTTTTTTTTTTTTTTTTTTTTTTATCACAATGCAATTAATGTAAGCCATTCTATTCATACTTGCTTGTAAGAAGTTGATGATTTATAATTAGAGACAAATTAAACAGCCACGTATTAAGTGACAACATGTGGAATTGGCAGTCCGTAATTCATTAGTTGTACGTGATTAATTAGTGTTTTAAATTATGTTAATCTAAACTAAAAAGTAAGTTTATTTTTTTTTTTAATTCAACAAAATATTTTGTAGCTACGGTAACAAAATATTTCTATACCTTGTTTAGTTTGGTGGAGGTGAGGGAGGAATGATAGCAATTTACCATATTCTATCATGACACATTTGGTTATATTTTTTTATTTATATATTATATAAATAAATTTACATCGTATCTAATTAATATAATAGCAATTTTATTTATAATTAATATAATAATATATATTTTGTTTTAAATTAATTTTGTCATAATATATTTTTTAACTATAATATTATTTTTTAAAAATTTATAATAACATATTTTCATTTTAAATGAATTTCATAATAAAATATTTTAATATAAAAATAATATATTTTCTAAAATATGTTATTTTAAATTTAATAAAACTAATATATTTTTCATTATAATAATATTTTTATTTCAAATTATAGTAACATATTTTACAATATAATATATTTTTATTTTACAATAAATTTTTTTAATAATAATAATATATTTATTTATCACAGTATTTTTCATGAGGACATTATTGGAATATCACAAAGTTATAAAGGGTAAAAGTGATCAAAATTTTGGCTCCTCTCCAAAAACCCCCCAATTTAGAGGAAAGCAAAAATAATAGTGTTGGAGGGGAGGGAATGCAAACTTTGGGGTCCCTTCCCTTCAAAAAATTCAAACCAAATAAAGGAAGGGGCTCATTCTTCCTCCCCTTCCATCTCCTCCCAACCAACCAAACAGGCCCTAGGGACAAAAAACTGTATTAACCAAAAAGGACTAATGACTCATCATCTAATTAATTGATATGGATGGGACGTTCTCTCTTATTTTCTAACTTGCCGTGTTGTTTGGGGGAAGAGGATTCCCTCATCATTAGTTTTCTCCTTATCTCTCACAGTCTCATCCTAGCTGTTGAAATCTTGATCCAATGGTCCAGAGAAAATTTGAAAAAAAACCGCATGCGAGAGTAATAAAGTGATAATGAGCCGATGATGAGAGATAGGCAAAAAAGTAATAATGAGAAAATCCGGACCCGTTGTTTGGGTAGGGCACTTTGCTTTATGGGTACGTCACAATGTTTTGCAAACAAAAATAGTCACCTAATGAATAAGAAAAATAAAAAGACATAAGAAATAAATTTATATTCTTAAATTTTTTATGTGTTGAAAAGGAAATTTTTTTATATCCATTAAGAAGTCCATAAAATATAATTATTTTTTTCCGGTAAACTTTCTATGTGAGAGTAATAAAGAAATCCTATATATAATGAATTTTTTCTTATTATAAAAAATGACTAAATTATGCAAACTTTTATTTTTAAAATAACATAAAAGTACATCTCCAAATTAATTTTATTGGTAAATTGATCAAATATCATAGATAAAAAGATTATAAGTACATTACAGTCCTACAGAAATTTGCATCTAAACCTAAAACAAAAATGATGTGGACACATGGATTAATAACTTAGCATATTTGGTCAACTAATGATCTAATTTAACCTGAATAACAACGAAGTTAAATTGCTACTCCTTATAATGAATAGGAAAGGTCAAAGGATATGCCATAGAAGAATTAGTTTTCAATTAAAATGTACTTTGTGTAATTAGAAGATAATAAACTATCAGAATAATACCCTGAAACATTTGAAATCGACACAATGAAACATTATTTTGTAATCTATGTACAAAATAATCAGATTATTTAAGTAGAATTAAAATTTAATATATTTAGTCATTATGTATGTATTGAACATTCAACATTGGAACTAAAAATCCAACTGCTTGACCCTGAATACAGAGGTGAGAAAAAGGGACTCATGGACCAATAATAGGGAAAGAGAATAAACAGAGCAGCATAATGGGGAAGAAACAATGTAAAGGTAGGGCAGGCAATAATGGGCTCCTGTTTAATTAGTTGAGCTATATGGAGTTTCTGCAATGTGAGAGTGCCTCTTGTCTGAAACAGTAATCCTGAATCTCCACACCTATCAGAATCATTTTGTCACATTTGTGTTATGAAGTTTATTTTAGAAGTGAAGTCCTATCCTTTGTTCAATAGTATGTTTTGGTTGGATACTTAGAGACGGTAATGCAATGCAATGCCATGAAATGTCATGCAATGGTCATTACCATCAGTATGTTTGGTAACTAAGCAAAACAAAAAGAAAGAAAAATAAATAAATAAATAAATATATATATATATATTCTATTTAACCAAATAAAAATAACAATTAAAAATTTAAATACCCCCAACAGAGAAAATCTCCTTCCTTCCAAGATTTATCGTCTATCCAGAATCACAGTCTTCTTCCTCCACAAAGATAACAAGCACAAGTCAAAATTAGGGGTGGGAAAAGGAAGGATAAGAGTTCGAACAACTTAAGCTAATAGCGGATAAAGTGTTCATTCTTACTGAGAGTATCATGGGCTCTGATTTTGGGAAGAACCGAATCGTTTCATTTGGCGGCCGGTAGAGCTACATTGCGACGAGAGAATTGATAATATCCAAAACAATTCGTTTGGTGGTGTAATGAGGTAAGAACTTCTTTTGGTTGAATAGTATGATCAGAAAGAGTAGTGTTTCATTCACTAGCCTATACATTGTAGGGTCTGCCAAAGAAGTATGCTTGAAAATGAATGGGGACAATGAACTTCCAGCAAGTGGTGGCTAATTTGCATACCCTGAAGACATTTAAATCTTCTGTCTCTCTTCCGCATACATAGATCTCTTCGAGTATCGTCGATCTCGTTTTCAATGTTTGTGAGAAGTCTATTTTGCAGGGCAAGCCAAAAGAAAAGTTCTGAACTAGCAAGGGAGGCATGCGGGTTAAAAAATTTGTTGAGAGTCTAAAAAGAGTTACTTTTTTTTCAAAATATAAATTATATTTAAATAATTTGGATTTGATTAAGAAAGATAGATAAGATAGTTAATTATAATAAATATCACATGATTTTTAAAAAATATTTATATGTAAGGTTGGATTATATATCAATTTTAAAAGTTAGATAAATTAATTTGGGGAAATGATTAATTTAGGAGATCAAGAAAATAGATTGAAAACCTCAAGAGGTTTGAGTTTAATGAAAGGGATTAATCTCTCGTAGCAAACCAATATTCGAATTCTTATTGTTAGAGATATTCACATTTAATATCCAACGATACCCATACAAGAGTGTTTTCAATATGAGGATACATGTGTCTATAAAAACAAAAAGATGGATTCATATCTTATTAATTAAAACCAAAATTAAACAAGCTCTATTATTTAGGGCTGATATTCATTTTTCTTATTCTAACCCTAATAAAAAAATATAGTTTCATTTAATGGCTGTTCATTTTCAATAGAAAATTGAGAGTCCAATGATTATTTGTAAATAATATTTTTATAAAAGTTACTGCATTAAGTGATTTGAAACATTTTCATTATCAGTGAAATCATAAAAAATTGATGAGGTGGTTAGAGCTGGCTCATAATAAAAACCAAGATAGATAAAAAAGAAAATACAGCAACATTTGCGATTCATAAGTTTAATTATCCAGATTTATTTCTTAGACTTGGTATAATATCTAATTTATAATTATAAAATTTTGAAATAAGTTATTGTTATTAGTATTCACAATTTTTTTACTACATATTAATATTAATATTCACTATTTATATTATTATCTAATAAAATCAACAAGTCATTCTATTCATGATACATAAATTATAAAGGGTTTATCGTTTATCATGTCACTTAACATAAGATTATGTCAAGTCATCCAAAAACTACGTCGTTTTGAGAGTTAGAGGAATTAATGAAGGGTGTTTTAGTAAAATTAACGCCCTTCATTAATTTCCCTAACTCTCAAAACGGCGTACATAGTTTTGGGGTTAAGGTAATTATTGAAGGGTTTTTTAGTAAAATTTATATAATAAATATATAAAACAAAAAAACAAAACAAAATCAAAAACACCCTTCGTTAATTCATCTAACTCCCAAAATAATATAGTTTTTTGGGTGACTTAACATGACTTTATATAAAATAACATGACAAATGATAAACTCAATTATAAATAGTACGACTCATTTGAAAAATGCTGGCATTGAATAGACATGATATCTAGCCATCCAAGTGAGTTGGGAAATTAAATGATTGGATTTTTCGTCCCGTGCTTTGATGGCATCTTGGTCCCATCCAATTTTAAAATTTAAAACCGTTGAACAAAAAGAAGGAAGAGAAGACATCATAGATAAAAAAAGAAAATGGATTGAAGAACCATGAAGGTAGAAATTAAAAAACAAAATAGAGGAGTATATAACAAAATGAATACAACAACGATAAACCTGTGTGGGATTGAGATCGACTACTGGGAGGTGGTGGAGCTGCTCTCTACAAGATGGAGTGAGGAGTATGGATCTCGAAGATCAATTAACAAGGGTAAATTTGTTTTTTCTCAATTTAAATTAATTTAATCCATGTTCTATGGGACTTCAATTCAATGTATTTTGATTAGTTCAAGGGACCTACTTGTGATTTTTTTCTCTTCCTTAGACTTGTATATAATTCTCCAAATTTAATATGCGAATGTAAAAATAAGAAAATATTTAAATATATTGAAATAAATTACAAACTTAATAATTATAAATTTCATAGGGAATCTTCTAAATTATAACTCAATTTTTTAAAAAATAAAAATAAAAATTTATCCATAAAATTTAGATAAATTTGGTTACTAGACAATCTTCTTTTAAAAATTAGTTTATTTCTTATTTAATATTTGTAAATAATTAAAAAACCTCTTCCGCATTAAATCAGTGTTTCACAAAGTATATATATCTTATTTACTCGTAGCACCTTAAAGTACTTTTTTTAATAGTATCAATATTCCTAAACTAATTTGTAGTTTGTTCAATATACCCTAAAGTATTTCTCTAATAACATTTAGTATTCTAAAATATTTTTTTGTAATTTTCATATATCCAATACTCTAAAATATTTTGCCAATAGAACCTAGTCTCCTAAGTTTAGTATGCTTATTATTGCTGAGAAAAATACTTTAAAGAAAATATTGCATAAAAAATACTTTAGAATACGAAAGTACTACTAACAAATATTTTAAGATGTTGGATGTAACTTAACCTAATAAAATGTATGTGATATGGTTAATTTTAATTTTATTTAGATCTATGTTCCAAAATTAATCTATGCATGTTAAGTTTGAGAGTAGTCATTAGCTATCAATACTTCTCCTACAACTTAACAAATTATGAGTATATGATCCAATGTATATAATTGAGGATACTATAATAACTCAACGCAAACGAAAAAAGTCCACAGCGTATTATATATTAATTTTTTTCTTTTAAAAACCTTTTGTATTTTTGCGCAGTCAGATTATGCGACGATCAAAATTCTTAAATGGAATTCAGACTATCCTTCTCTGTTAGTTTAAATGAAAATAGCCGTTGCAAAGATCATTTAAAATTTGAAATTTACGGTCTTTCACAAATCCGTTGGCACTCGGAAATCTGTTTTATATTGTCGGCTCCAGCCACCTAGTGTACGCTGTAAAATCTCTTCTTCTTCATTTTCCTCCTTGATCTTCGCCCACTCTCAACGGTCTCTCTGCAAAAATATCCCTACGTTCTTCTCCTCCTCTGTTTCTCCATTTTTCTCTGCAGCAGCAACAACTGCAACATCTGAGTGAAACCCCTTCCTTTCGATCTTCTTGTTTCCTTCAATCCTCTGAGAAAAGCCGAACGGGGAGAAAAAACTCATGTTTGGTTTGTATAATCCGAACTTCTCACAACTTAGAGCGGTTCCTCCTCAGATATGGATAGGTAGGTGCTTGTGAATGACTGATGAAATTCCAGTAGCGAGCGAAAGACACTTGCTTGTTCTAGTTCGTCACAAAAATTGATCTGTTCATTTGATTCAAAAGTTGCCATCCTCCTTTTTTTACTTGGTTGGTTTTTTATTTTTTGTGAGTGCAGTCAGTATTTGTCGGAGTTGTTAACATTAACACAGCATCAGGAGCTGTTAAATCAAAGGTACATTCCTTTTGTTTTCTCACTCCTCGGCTTAAGACAGCGTATCAATGGCTTTTTTAAAAAAATTTAAAAAAAAAAAAAAAAAAAAAAAAAAGTGTTTAGCTTATGTTTTTCTTACCTTCAGACCTCTCGATGTACATTGATTGCTCTACTTGTAGTCCATCATTATCCATTGTGGTGCTTCAATTCTCTTATCATTATTCATACCGTAAGTCTCCAATCATCACATTTTATTCTAGGTTGCATTGTTTCATGCGTACTGTTTTTCAGAGCATTCTAATTTGGGCTTTTAGATCTCTTCATTATTCATTGTGTTTATCTTGCTTTGCCTTGAATCTGAGATAAAATTGATCATATGGTAAATCCTTTTCTACGCGGACATATCGTGAACCAGTATAGAATATATATATTTTTTCAGTATAAACGAGAAAATACCCGTGCTTCCACTGTTGGATGAAATATAGTTAAAAACACCTAAATCAAACATTTAAGCCATCCTATTCTTTTTACAAGAGCCCAAAATTTGAATATTTGGATATTTTTAATGATAGCCCATTATGAGTTATCATTGCAAAAAATTGCATCGCAATTCCAAGATTAAGTTCTCACTTCTTAGAAGTTAGAACCACCCTTGTTTCTTCTTATCATATTTCATGTCAAGCATAATACTGAGCAACCATTCAAACATTTTTAATGATATTTTTAATAGAGTTATTTGAACATAATGAGTTCTTTCTATTTGTGCCCCTCATTAATGTAAAGATTTGTGATACTTATGTTTATAGTATATACCCTCTTACTTACTACTTGAGAAAAAATTTAGAATTTAGACATATATACTTATTATTTTAAACTAATTTATTTTAATTACTTTTTTAAAATCATGTAAATTCAATTTTCAGGCTCTTATAAATAGAACTGAAAGGAGTATGTCCTAACTTCTCAAAAGTGAAAACCACTTATTATTGTTCAAGTGTTATTTTGAACATAATGAGTTATTTCTATTTATAGCCTATACCCTCTTACTTACTTTAATTAGGGCATACTTGAGAAAAAAAATTTAGAATTTAAACATACTTATTATTTTAGACTAATTTAGTATAATTACTTTTTTTAAATAACGTAAATTCAATTTTCGGGTTCTTATAGGACCCAAAAGAGTATGTCCTAACTTCTCAAAATTAAAACCACACTTATTATTCATCAATTATCATTGCAAAAAAAAAAAAAAAAAAAAATTGCATCCCAATATTCCAAGATTAAGTTCTAACTTTTTAGAAGTTAGAACCACCCTTGCTTCTTTTGATCATATTTCATGTCAAGCATAATATAGAGCAACCATTCAAACCATAGAACCATTCATTCAATGCTAGACAATCATTTCATAAACCGCATGCTGTGTCCGCAGTGCATGCGGTTTATGAACCGCATGCTGTGTCCGTACCGCATGCGGTGTAGTAATGAATTCCATTAATATAATTTACATACAGATTATTCTTTTTTATTTTTTATTTTAATTTTTTCTTACGTGATTATTTTTTCAATAATACATTATTATTATTTCAGTTATTTTCCCTATTAATTTTCTGTAATTTATTCTCTTTTATCATTTTTTTTTAAAAATGATTTAAAATGATAAAATTAGCTATGAGAAGTAAAGTAGAGAATTATTAGCTAAATGATAATTTAATTAGCTTTAAAAATAAAACATGAATAAGCTATTGACCTAATCTAAAATTTTAAAATATGATTAAAATAACTTGATTGCACTACCTTGGTCTCCTCTTTCCTCTCTCATTCAAAAAGAGTTTTATTGTTCTATAATTAAATTTTTCAATAAGTGTGTGTTTATATATCAACATTAATATTAATAAAGTATAATATAATTTGCGTAAATAGGAATTTTTGTGTTATGAAAGAATCATAAAGAATAATTCAAACCGAAAAAAAAGGCTTAACTCCGATATCAACTAATATAGCTTCATTTTCTTCTCTACGAAAAAAATTCAAATCAAAAATAAAATTTCCTATCCTCAATATTTAACTAAATATCATTTAATTGTTTTTAGGGTTATACTTTTCTCTTTTGGGTTAAATTATTCTTGATGATCGTTACAAATTTTCTTTGATCTACGTTAATCATATTCTATACACACACTTATTGAAAAACTAATTACATACAATAAAATCCTTTTAAGAGGAGAGATGAGACAAGGAGAGGGCGATAAAGTTATTTCACTTACGTTTTGAAATTCTAAATTGGGTTTATGACTTGATTAAGGATTTATTGAATTCATTAACTTGATTTATAATTTTTTTTTTTATTTCAGGCAGCTTTATATGGGATTTTCCTAAATATAAAGTAGACCTTTATTATTTGAACAAACACGTTGAACATACGTTTTCTATACATCGCCCTTTCTCAAGCCATTTTTTTAGCCAAAGACTCCGTTTTTCCTCTTTTCGGATGGTAAATATTTCTCGAACATGGAGTGTGAATCAAACCCATGTTTGAATTGAAATTGAGATACTTGATCCAAGTTCTTCCCTTCGAATCGATAGATTCATATCTCGAAAGAGGTTGACAATAAGTTCTTTCGAAATTAACTATTTGTCCCTCTGTTAGAGGTGTTCCGAAATGTCTGCGATCGAGTAAATAGCTCTACGAACGAATGGATCGGATCGAATTGGAAAATGGAAAGATTTGTACAAGTTATACCTTTCGTCACCACTTTGCGGAAAATCGTTAGGTATGAATATGTTAGATACCTGTGACTCGATTGGTGAAATAGTATCTCTCTCCAAAAAGCATGTTTTTTTTTACCGCCACACAAAGAAAATATTTTGTTGCGAATGAACAAGATATTGAGGAATTGTCCATACGTAAATTCATAATTATTGATACAGGCCTTTTCCACATAAAAAGGGAATCTTTTGTTACAATAGAAGCAGAAGTTATGTCGATTATTCAAGAATCGAAGTCGATTTGCTTTAGAAAAAGAGGATATCAATGAACTTCTATGAAATGGTTTCGCGATTCACCAATTGTCTTGATCGCGGGATATCATTGAGAAATAGGAATCCGTGTTATCAAAAGATTTCTGCGATTCTTTCTAGTATGGAATGAGTCAATCATCCACTTTGGTATCTTATTGAACAAAAATGGTGATATTGTTCCTCCATTGATCAAGAATTTCGATTTTTGGGAAGTATCATGGTTATCCAATAAGAAGGGTTTCCATTTTTTCAAATGAACGATTTGAAGACCTATTGATTCTAACAACTGATTGCGAGTTGATCATTCGGACCTTTCAATTCATGGATGTGGATCTCGGACCTATGAATGGGGATACTCCCGAAACTCACAAAAAAAAAAAGGAAGTGAGTTAGACAAAAAGAGAACAATAATAGGATTTCCATTAGTGTTCCAAAAGCTTGAAACCTAAAACAGAGAACAATAATAGTTAATTCATTTCATTTTATTGGTACTTGAACAAAGCATAACTTATTGTAAGCTTACTGAACTAATCCTCCAAGTGCAGGATCTCTAGTTCACTAGAGACCTCCTTGTACATATCACCCTGCTTCATAGCCTCATCTCTTCCTTGTTGTGCATTTAGATCCTCCAATTCTAAGGCCATGAGACGCTTCATAGCATCGAGTCAAGGCTAAATGAACCATGGCTCAATGAAGTAGAACAAGAGTTGTCTGCCTTCTCAAGCTGAACAAATAATTCCTTCTCCTCTCCTTTAGAAGTGGAAGCACTATCATAGCTTCTTGATTTCTCAAGCTCATAGCCTCGAAAGCGTCACACGCCTCATCCCATGATTTGTAGGAACAATGCACATGACCAGAGAAGCCATTAACTTGACTGGCACAATCCTCCCATTTGTCAAAAACCCCTCTTTTTCTTCCTTCAAAGACAACATAAAATTTCATGCCTCCCATCCCTACTTCAAAACAAGAGCTAGAAGTAGAAGCAACACCATAGCTTCCTACTTTCCCAAGCTCATATTCCTCAAAAGCCTTTACTGCCTCATACAATGATTTGAAAGAACGATGCATGTTACCAGGGAAACCATTAACATGACTAGCACATTCCTTCCAGTTGTCAAAAACCCCTCTTTTTCTTCCTTCAAATACAACATAAAATTTGTTCTTCCCCTTCTTCCTTGCAAAAGACTGATCACAAGGGGGGTTCCGCCTCCCATCCCTTACTTAAAATATATTACCATCAGCAAAGGCGTGTAACTAATAAGACTTAATGAAAAGAATAAAAGAAAGTTCTAGGACTAGAATCTGAAATCCCAGAAAATCCAGAGAAGATTTCCGAATTATAATGTTTCATTCACAAATCCAAAGCCATACAACATAAGTTTATTTAACAGGAGAAGGATAACTAACTCAATCCTAAATAACTATCACAAATCCAAAGCCATACAACATGGGTTTATTTAACAGGAGAAGGATAACAAATGTTCTGCAATTGTCAAGATAAATATCCAAATACAACCCACGTCTTGGATAATGTAATGAACATACCTCAGGCCAGTTATTGCATCAAAATATTTCTCATCAGCTTTCCATATTTTTCCAACTTATCCAAATAATTTGGAAATAAGGTTTCCATCTTCTTCTGTTGCAGCTCCTCCCAAGCTCATAACTGTCATAATTTCTTATTTATGCAGTTCACCAAACCAAGAAGGAAAGAAAGCCGCCTCCATATTTCCCTGAGAATAGTGATACAAGTAGCAGTCAATTACAACATATGTAAAAGTACACCTAACTAATGTAGAACTACAATATTTGTTTAGCTTCATTCAGAGAAGGGAGAGGGAGCATAAAAGTACTACAACAATATTTTCTTATCATCTGCCATGGTGTTCTTGATTTAGCTTACAAATCACTTAAATTTCTCACCAGGGGGAAAGTGTTTGATAAGATATTTACCCCCACCCGCTTAAATCAGGGAGATCATAGAAAAAAAACAGAGTAGTTTCTAAAGAAATAAAATTATAGAATATCTGGGCTTTTAATACCCATTCATTTTGTAATATTGTTAGTAAACTCTTTTTTAAAATTCCATACTTTCTCGATGATTAAATAAATTGATTTTATCATGTTTCTTGTAATAATATTAAACTAAATTAATTTTAGCGGTCTCTTTCCATACTCAAGTATCTTTGCATGGTTACTCTTCCATTTTGAGACTTAAACTAAATTAATTAGATAGTTTGCTCTGTGATTTTTGGTAGACTATTTGAGAGAGCCATTTCATTTGTTGGGAAGGACTACTTATGCCATACCTTGTGGGATAAGTACATTCATTTTGTGTTTTGACAGTAACAATGTATTTCTCTTGCTCGCATATATGTATAGGTATGTCTTGCTTTCAAAAACTTCTAACCCCCCCCAAAAAAAACCCCAAATTGTTTGGGTGATTCGTAAGTTGAGGGATGCCATTGAAGTTTCTTGTTGGTGCTCTAAGATTTCCAACCAAATAGCTACATCAGGATTGTGATAGGTATGTCTTGCTTTCTAAAACTTCTAAATCCCTCCAACCCAAATTGCTGGGTGATTCTGTAAGCTGAGGGATGCCTTATTCGCAGCCTTGGTTCACCACATTAGGGTTCACAGTGTTGGTTATGATTAGTTTTGATGATGTCTTATATAAATGTCATTATTAAGAGCAAAAAGTTTGCATACTACATTTATCGTATACTTTGACTAAGTCTTATATTTAATGTAGATGTGAAGTTCAATATTGAAGAAAGAAGTTCTTGCACACAATATAATGGGAATATCAGAATGTCAAGGAAGCAAGAAGTTATCAAAGGATTTTGGGAATAGCCAAGAAGAAGAGGAAATATTGAAGAAGGTAGAACTTGCGAGAGAATGATGAGTCTAAGTTGAATGACGGAGAACGATGAACAAGAAGATCAATAAAGAAGTATTGAATTAGAGAAAGAAATTGAATCAAAGAAGATGTGAAGTCAAATGATAAAGAATGATCAAGAGAAGAGAAGAAAGAAAGAATTGAATTGTGGAAAATGATCAAGAGAAGAAGAAAGAAATGAAGAACTTGCTAATGGAATGAAGATATAATTATTCAAGTTCTTATATTGAAGCTAGAAGCCTCCAAGATCATATGGAAGTTGGAATGGCTCAATTTGGAGTTAAAGTCAGCAAAAATCAACTTCAAGATGAGAAAACTCGAGTTCCAAGTCAAAACTCGAGTTTCCTAATTCGCTACGATGATATGCCTCTCGGATAGGAGAAAACTCGAGTTAGGTTACAAAACTCGAGTTTGGGACTCAAAACTCGAGTTTGTAGTGTCTTCAACATCTCTGCCATCTCTGGACTAGGAAAACTTGAGTTTCCAAGTCAAAACTCGAGTTTCCAGCGGTGATAAGCTCTTCAGCAACTCTGTTTCACGTTCAGCTCGGGCGAGGTCTGGTAATTCGACGATATCTCCCAAACCAGAGATCGGATTGAGGTGAAACCAGTGGCATATGAAACTAGACTCCCAATACATCATTTTGATATAAAATTCAATCCCAAAGGAGTTCAGATCAAGGATATATAACTTCTTGAAGTTCACAGTGAAATCCACGCCACACAGTAAACCAAGCTTCAATGTTTTGAGTGTATCTCACAAACTACAAATCCGATTGAGATGAAATCAGTGGCATATGAAAGTAGACTTACAGAGCTTTCCATCAAGAGTTGAAAGGACCAAAATGAAGTTCAAACCAGGGAGATATGACCCTTGAAAGTTGACAGTCAGTTCAAGAAGTTGCGAAAATGCTCAACAAAGTCAAAACTCAAGCTTGTAAGTACAAAACTCGAGTTTTTGGGTTACAGAGGAGAGCAACGAACGTCAGAGTATCTTCCAAACTCAAGTTTGTGAAACCAAAACTCCAGTTTTGATCGACAGAGCAATGCTGAGTAACGCAACCTCAAAACTCGAGTTTTGCAAATGAAAACTCGAGTTTTCATCTCAGATTCAGAAAATCAGTGTTTCGAAAATCCTGATTCTTCTCATAAACATCCAGATGATTACCCAAATGATTTATAACACTTCTTAACATCATTTATATCATTTGAGTACATGTTTCAGATGATCAAAGGCTGTTAAACTGAAGATCAAAGGGAAAGTATATGTTGATGTCGTAGCTAGTTCAGAAAATGAAGTTCTAACGGCTAGTTCCATCTGAGTCTAACGGCTACATATCTTTATCCAACAGTCATTAAATCTTCAAACGGTCATATATTGATCTCTACCTATAAAAGAGGACAGATTCAAGTAGAAAAACGCAGAGACACAAGCTTACATCTTCAAAATGTTCATACTCTGTTTTTCATAGTATTTACTCTCTGTTTTCAATGTTTACATAGCTTAGCATAGAGAGTGAAATTATTTGTAATGCTCTTCGGTGTTTATCTTATTCACTTACGAGAGAGAAGATTTATTGTTATCATCCTATCATTCTATTTGATTACAAATAATCATCCTATTATTTGTAATGCTCTTCAGTGTTTATCTATTTGAGAGTTACTCAAGATTGGGTGATCTTGAGTGGGAAACCCATTATATTGATTACGGCTTGTAAGGGGAGTAAGTTCTAGTGAGAGAATTACTTGAGTACGAGTGTGTGATCAAGTGGGTGTATTGATTACGGTTTGTAAGGGGGAGTGAATCCTAGTGAGAGGATTACTCCAAGTACAAAACGTGTAATCAAGTGGAGCTTAAGGACTGGACGTAGGTCAAGGATTGGACCGAACCAGGATAAATCTCGAGATTGCATATTCTCTTCCCTTATCTCTTATGTTTCCAAAGATATATGTTTGAATGACTATCTATTGCTTTATAACTCTTTATTGTCATACAAACTGGTTTTACTGAGTTGTAAAAAGATTTTCAAAGTTCCTAAATTTTTATGCTTCACCCAATTCACCCCCTTTGGGTTCAGCCGGTTCTCACACACAACCTTGGTTATATTCCCTATGATTAGATATTCATTCGAACTAGCCAAGTATGGCATTAAAGTATAACATTTTCCTTATGATTAGACATTCTTTTGAACTAGCAAGTATGGCTGTGAAGTATATTATGACCTTAGGTAGAAATGAGTCTATAATGTGATATCAAGTGGAGTGTAGAGCACCATGTTAAATGTAACATCCTGAATTTTGGGCTCTAAAAATTGAGAATAAGCCTAAATTAGGCAGACTACTAAGCCCGGTTCAGGAAGTATGACATTTCTTGGACAGATAAAGATCCTCTGCATGTTTGAGGAAAAAGAGTCCTTGGTGGGCCCAGGTTTGAAAAGGCGCGGGCCCAGGGTAAGATAACGGTGAGGCATAAAGCCGGTATGACGAAGCAAGGGCAAAATGGTCAATTTCTTGACCTTGAAATCTGATGATTTTACTCATATTCTGGTCCAAACACAAGATACGGTACATGCGCATGAAATCTGCCCAAATTGATAAAAAATTGATTATTCAAGCTTGGTCAATTGCATGTGGGCCCCAAAAGTGGGCCCCAAAAGTCTTCTAGAAACACATGGGATAATTCATGTAAAAATTAAAATGGAAAAAATCTGATTATGGGTAGCAAAACTCACGCCACTTGTGCTCCTAGAAAGGTCCAAAATCTGCACATGAGATTAATCCAAGTAAATATAGTTAGTTCCTTACTAAACTAGAAGATTTGATTAGTTACATGAACTAAATGGTCACTTTTGGGGATATTATAAAAAAAAGCTTGATCAGCCATTTCCTTCCCCAAATTTTGTGCTCCAGCTGCAGAAGAAGGAGGAGACCAGCAAGCTTCCATAGCTCAGCTCAAGCTCTCAACCACTTGGTTCACCAATCCAAAGTTCTGAAATAGGTAACTACCGACAACTTGAATCTTAAAAGCTTTAACTTTGGATTTTCGTGCAACTGGTTGGGGCTTGGTTTTAGGGTCTAATTTTGGAGTTTTTAATGGTCCCAAAGTGTTTAAAACATGATTTTGTGTGGGGTTAAGCCATGGTTTAAGTTTTCTAACTCAAAAATCCCAAAAACTCAAAGAAAAGGCTTACTTGCCGGTGTTCGGATTACCGGCGTGAAGCTTCAAAGATGTTTTTAGAACAAGTAGAGAAGTTGGTTTGAGCTGAAAGTTTATAGGTGAAAAGTAGACATCTGGGGCATCATTTTGATAATTCGATACATTTTTGATGTACCGTTTGAGAGATACAAATTTTCTAAGTTAGCTCTGTTTGCAATAGGGTAAAATCTGACCCAGGTGTGAAAAGTGAGAAGCACGTCAAAATAAAAGTGCTTTTAGAGTCTGTGAAAAGTGAGAAATGCCCCTACCGGCCAGATTAAAAGTGAGAAGCACGTCAAAATAAAAGTGAGAATCTGGCCGGTAGGGGCGTTTCTCACTTTTCACAGACTCTAAAAGTACTTTTATTTTGACGTGCTTCTCACTTTTCACACCTGGGTCAGATTTCACCCTGTTGCAGACAGAGCTAACTTAGAAAATTCGTATCTCTCAAACGGTACGTCAAAAATGTATCGTATTACATATCAAAATGATGCCCCAGATGTCTACTTTTCACTTGTAAAATTTCAGCTCAAACCAACATCTCTACTATTCTAAAAACATTTTTGAAGATTCGCTGCCCAGAATCCGAACACTGCGCAAGCATTTTCTTTGAGTTTTTGGGTTTTTTGAGTTAGAAAACTTAAACCATGGCCTAACCCCACACAAAATCATGTTTTAAACACTTTGGGACCATTAAAAACTCCAAAATCAGACTCTAAAACCAAGCCCCAACCAGTTGCACGAAAATCCAAAGTTAAAGCTCATTCAAGTTGTCAGTTACCTATTTCGGAACTTTGGATTGGTGGACCAAGTGGTTGAGAGCTTGAGCTATGGAAGCTTGCTGGCCTCCTCCTTCTTCTGCAGCTGGAGCACGAAATTTGGGGAAGGAAATGGCTGATCAAGCTTTTTTTATAATATCCACAAAAGTGACCATTTAGTTCATGTAACTAATTAAATCTTCTAGTTTAGTTAGGAACTAACTATATTTACTTGGATTAATCTCATGTGCAGATTTTGGACCTTCTAGGAGCACAAGTGGCGTGAGTTTGCTGCCCATAATCAGATTTTTTCCATTTTAATTTTTACATGAATTATCCCATGTGTTTCTAGAAGACTTTTGGGGCCCACATGCAATAACTCAATTGACCAAGCTTGAATAATCAATTTTTTGTCAATTTGGGCAGATTTCATGCGCATGGGGTGTCCCAAAATCTGAACCCCACCAATTAACTCCACTCTTCCACTTTATTGGTCAATTTCGGGGCTACCGGCTCCGATCGGGTCCAAAAATGCGTCTTTTTGTACTTTTCTCTGACTTTGCCAGATATTCTTCTCTGCTTGGGCATTTCATGTGGCGCCTTCCCCCTTTCCAAGGTGGCCCCACATTTGTCTCATTCTGTCCAAAAATAATCCCCTAACTGGTCGCTATCGGTCCCCTTTTATCGGTTTATCGCCTAGGGGTCCCGTATCTTGTGTTTGGACCAGAATATGGGTAAAATCATCAGTTTTCTCTCCCTTCTCATATAAAACAAAATTGAATGCCCAAAGGTTAAGGAATTGACCATTTTTCTCTCCCTTGCTTCGTCATACCGGCTTTATGCCTCACCGGTATCTTACCCTGGGCCCTCGCCTTTTCAAACCTAGGGCCAAACATGCAGAGGATCTTTATCTGTCCAGGAAATGTCATACTTCCTGAACCGGGCTTAGTAGTCTGCCTAATTTAGGCTTATTCTCTTTTTAGGGCCCAAAATCTTGTTAGAACCGGCTGTCACCCAAGAGGGGGGTGAATTGGGTATCAGATAAAAATTAGAAACTTTGAAAATCTTTTCACAACTTAATGAAGGTAATAAATATGAATATAATTATTCATAAATCAATAGTCAAATATTCAAATAAATGTATACGGAAATAATATATGCTTTGGAATTATAAGAGCTTAGGGAAGAGAATATGCAACCGTGATTTATCCCGGTTCTACCCAATCCACGATGACCTACGTCCAGTCCCAGGCTCCTCCTGAGATTTCAATCCACTATCTCTTGTTTAACCGGGCACAAGAGAAAAGCCTTTACAACCTCACAAGTTTAGTCGGGCACTTGTGCGGCCTTTTTACTATCTCTTACCGAGATACTCCCCCTTTCACACTGTAAGGATACACCGCTTGATCACACACTCTGTACTCGAAGTAATCCTCTCCCTAGGATTCACTCCCCTTACAAGTTGTAATCAACACAATGTGTTTCCCACTCAAGATCACCCAATCTTGAGTAACTCTCAGATAAAATGTTTACAAATAAATCTTCTCTCTAAGAAGTGATAAGATGAACACTGAAGTACATTACAAATAATCTCACTCTCTAATAAGATATATATTCACTAAGAAAATAGAGAGGAAATGAGATAAACATCAGAAGGCATTTTGAAGGTGTAAGCTCATGCGTTCTTCCGTCTTGAATCTGTCTCCATTTATAAGCATGTATGTTGGAAGCGCCGTTGGAGAAATATTATCGTTGAGGACCGTTGTGAATAGCAAAATGATGAATAGTAATCGATCCGTTGAATTCGTCCGTTGCGCATCGGTTTTGAGAAATATTACCGTTGGTGAGCATTCAACCATTGGGCATATCCGTTGCGTAGCCATTGTAGCATTCAACCATCGGAGTAAGAACATCCGTTGAGAGCTTTGGTATGTTTGAGTATTGACCCGTTGGAATATTACCGTTGAGCATTCAGTCCATTGAGCTTCGGTCTGTTTGAGAACTAACCGTTGCCTATTCTTTCTCTTTCCATCAAATGCTTTGTTGAATTGCTTCATTCTTATTTTCATCAAATGACCGTTGCCTTCTTGCTTCAACAAATGGTTCAACTTCGATGTTACTGTGTGTTTGCTTCTGACAGATTTTTGCTTCCATCAGTCTTGAACTTAATTCAAATGTTAACCACCTGAAACTTATACATGAATGATATAAATAATGTTAAGAAGTAGTATGAGTGGTTTTGGTGTTCATCTGGACGTTTTCCATAAGCTACAGTATTTCCGGACGCGATGATTCTTGAAGACGATGAACAGTATTTTCGTGATAGATAATTCAGAACATGTGTCAACTTCCAGAGGCTATATCTCTTTGAATTTAACTCCAAAATTAGCAAATTAAATATCCCTGGAAATCTCTTTATGTCTTCTTTCCAATGAATGAAGAATGAGCTCAAAATACTTTGTAGTTTGATCGTTATGATACGATGAACAATGACTGCCCAGAAAACAGAGTTTCAGCAACCATTAAGTTTCGAAATTCGGATCTCCTTTGTTTCAAGCTCTTTTCGTTGCTTCCAAATTCTGTGAAACACTTGTTGAGTATAGATTCATATGGAATTGGTTTTACTCCATTTTGTTGTGTATAATGTGAGATATAGACAGAAAACCGAAGCTATACTGGGTTGATTCCAGAATCACATGAGTCAACTTTCGAAGGCCATATCTCACTGGTCTGAGATCCATTTTGGGTAGGTCAAATTGTGGTGTGACGCATTTTGAGTCTAGTTTCATATGCCACTGGTTTGAGCTCAATTAGATGTGTATTTTGTGAGATATACCTAAAATACCGAAGCTTGCTCTGCTGTGTGGCGTGAATTGCACTGTCAACTCCCACAATTTGTTTCTCCTTCATATGAACTCATTTGGACTTTAATTTGGTCTCCAAATGCCGCATTGGGGAGTCTACTTTCATCCAAAATTGGTTTCACCTCAATCCAACGTCTGGTTTGTGAGATATCATCGAAACATTGAATGTCGCCCATGAAAAACACAGAACAGAGGCAAACAAAGCATGGTGAACAGTGGATTACTCGCGTTTCATACTCGAGTAATTTTGAGTTCACTGTTCATACTTGCGGTTTACTGTTCACGCTGACTTTTCAACCGTATGGTACTGTTCATAACCCGTGTGGCACTGTTCATACATACATCACTATTCATATATACGGTCTTGTAGCTCAAAAATTGCTTTTCATGATAATGCTCCAAATAGCTTAATTTAGCACTGAATTAAGCTATTCCAACTTCCGTTTTGATCATCGAGACTTCACGTATGGCACTATTTATGTATACGGTGTACTATTCACGTATACGATACTATTCATGCTGATGCTTCATATAGCTTAATTTGACTCCGAATTCAGCTATTCCAACTTCCGCTTGATTATAGAGACTTCCAGTATCACAAGAACTTGAGTGTCGATATTCCCATGATATTGTGCAAGTTCTTCTCTCTTTAGTCTCCTTTCATGATCATTCTTCATTAATAAACTTTACATCTACATTAAATATAAGAATTAGTCAAAGTAAAAGATAAATGTAGTATGCAAGCTTTTTGCTCATAAGAGTGGCATCTATATAAGACATCATCAAAACTAATCATATCCAACAGTCTCCCCCTTTTTTATGATGGCAAATACTTTAAGAAAAAATATGTATGAATGTGAAAGTATATTTAATGCAACATATTTTTCTTGTCATTCTCTCCCCCTTATTTGTCATTAGCAAAAAGTTGAGGAAAAGAGGAAAACTTGTGGAGAGATAAATATGAAAACAAGGTAGAAATGATTGTCTCTTCTTAATCATATGTCAAGAAAACATTTTTCTCTCCCCCTTCTTGAAAGTATTTGATGCAAGTAGAAAAGAGTTTTCAAGAAAGTATGTTTGAAAACAATTTGGAGAGGTTTTTCGGAAATTTAAACTTTCATGATTAAAAGCAAATTGTTATCAAGCATGTGCAGAATTTCAACGGAATATAAAAAGTTAGAGATTAGAAATGCTCATGTAGGTTCTGCAAATGATGAATGATCGATGAAGTCCAATTGCTTATTGTATGCAATTTGGTTGAGTTGTCGTGGCCTAAGATGAAGCAGTGGTAGACTCTCTTCCTTTATAGAACATAGCTCGGCTTCAACCATCAAAGCATCTTTCCTTAATTTAATATATTCTCCTTGTAGTGCATTAAGGAAAGTTGTAACACATAACAAAATCTCCTGCTACAAATTGAAAAACTTTCTTTGCAAAAGAGATTTGTTAGTGCAATCAAAATATTCCTTTCTAAATGGTATTTTCAAATTAAGATAATGAAAGGAAAATATGATATTAACTCATCATCAAAACTAAAAAGATAATAATTGCATATGAGTATACTTAAAAAGGGTTTTCTTTCAAATAAAAGAGATGAGCACATATGAATGTAAAGCTCCCCCTTAATAAATGCATGATTAAAAAAAAATGAAGTTCCCTTTAATGATACCAAATAATAATGTGACACCAAATGTTATGAGATTTGGAAATATCTTTGCTCATAACATGATACCTCAAAATTAAGAACTTTCAAGTTCATTTAAAATTGGTATGAAGAAATCACATATGCTTTTCATGATAATGCTCCAAATAGCTTAATTTAGCACTGAATTAAGCTATTCCAACTTCCGTTTTGATCATCGAGACTTCACGTATGGCACTATTTATGTATACGGTGTACTATTCACGTATACGATACTATTCATGCTGATGCTTCATATAGCTTAATTTGACTCCGAATTCAGCTATTCCAACTTCCGCTTGATTATAGAGACTTCCGATTATCACAAGAACTTGAGTGTCGATATTCCCATGATATTGTGCAAGTTCTTCTCTCTTTAGTCTCCTTTCATGATCATTCTTCATTAATAAACTTTACATCTACATTAAATATAAGAATTAGTCAAAGTAAAAGATAAATGTAGTATGCAAGCTTTTTGCTCATAAGAGTGGCATCTATATAAGACATCATCAAAACTAATCATATCCAACAGTCTCCCCCTTTTTATGATGGCAAATACTGTTAGAACCGGCTGTCACCCAAGAGGGGGTGAATTGGGTGTAAGATAAAAAATTAGAAACTTTGAAAATCTTTTCGCAACTTAATGAAGGTAATAAATATGAATATAATTATTCATAAATCAATAGTCAGATATTCAAATAAATATTAAAATAATATTTGCTGGAAATATAAGAGTTTAAGGAAGAGAATATGCAAACTGTGATTTATCCTGGTTCGGCCCAATCCACGATGACCTACGTCCAGTCCTCAAGCTCCACTTGAGATTTTCAATCCACTATCTCCTTGTTTAACCGGGCACAAGAGAAAAGCCTTTACAACCTCACAAGTTTAGTCGGGCACTTGTGTAGCATTTACTATCTCTTACCGAGATACTCCCCCTTACACACTGTAAGGATTCACTCCCCTTACAAGCTGTAATCAACACAATGTGTTTCCCACTCAAGATCACCCAATCTTGAGTAACTCTCGATAAAATGTTTACTGAGATAAATCTTCTCTCTAAGAAGTGATAAGATGAACACCGAAGTACAATACAAATAATCTCACTCTCTAATAAATTATACAATCACTAATAAAATAGAGAGAAAATGAGATGAACATCAGAAGGCATTTTAAAGGTGTAAGTTCATGTCTCCTTCCATTTTGAATCCTTCTTCATTTATAAGCATGAGAAAATTATCTGACCGTTGTGAATAGTAACCGTGGTGAGTAGTAGCCATTTGAATATTTCATCCGTTGAAGCTTGCGACCGTTTGTGCATTCATCCGTTGGAGAGAGTTGACCGTTTGAGTAATATTACCGTTGGAACATTGGCCGACCGTTGTGAGCTTCGGACCGTTGGAAGTGTTCGTTGGAGTTTTATCCGTTGTGTGCATCCATTGGAAGTTTCGGTCCATTTTGAGAAATAGTCGTTGCTTCGTCTTTCTCAATCTATCATATGCTTGGTTGAATTCCTTCATTATTGTTTTCATCAAAATGGTTATTGCTTCGTGTTTGCTTCATCAACCATGTCCGTTGCTTTCAATGTTGAATCCATTAAACATGATTTTTGTTTCAATCGGTTTTGAATTCAATCTTTGTTCTAATCACCTGAAACTTATACATAAATGATATAAACAATGTTAAGAAGTAGTATAAGTGGTTTCGGTGTTCATCTGGACGTTTTCCATACGCTACAGTGTTTCCGGACGCGGTGATTCTTGAAGACGATGAACAGTATTTTCGTGATAGTTGATTCAGAACATAGCTCAAATTCCAGAGGCCATATCTCCTTGTATATAGCTCTAAAATTAGCAAATTAAATATTCCTAGAAAGTTCTTGATGTATTCTTTCCAATGAATGAAGAATGAGCTCAAAATACTTTGTATTTTGATCGTTATGATCCGATGAACGATGACTGCCCAGAAAACAGAGTTTCAGCAACCATTAAGTTTCGAAATTCGGATCTCCTTCGTTTCAAGCTCTTTTTCGTTGCTTCCAAATTCTGTGAAACACCACAACCGGCCAAAAAGGGAAGGACCTTTCCCTCCGGGGGTAGGAAAATCATGATCGGGATAGCGGACCCAAAGCTAAAAGAATTATTGAAATGAGTTCAAATGGAAGAAAAAAATCTGTTGATAAATGAATTCCAATTTGTTGACTATTATTTATCAAATCTTGCTCTATAATCTGATTTGTGGTAAGATCTTTGGCGCAAGAAGAGGGGTTGATCCGTATCATCTTGACTTGGTTCTGATTTCTCTATTTTTTTAAGAAAAATATTCTACATAACGTGACTATTCCACCAAAAAGTTTTCTATTAGTTCAAAACGATCAATATGTAGAATCAGAACAAGTGATTCGAAACAAAAGCTTTTATTTTCTCGTTGAGTAATAGTTCGAGTAAGTTTTGTGTATTTCATTATAGTTCTATGATTCGAGTATCATTTCCTATTTGATACCTTTGAATTCCATATTCGAAGTTGCGATCGGATCGATTGGAGGATGGATCTATAAGAATTCACCTATCCCAATAACAAAAAAACCTGACTTGAATGATCCTGTATTAAGAGCTAAATTGGCTAAAGGAATGGGTCAGGCGTCTATTATTGAATTCACCCGACCCGAGAGTACAGTACCCATTTTGGGAACGTCCGGTGCCAAAGTCAGTTCCGTCTATCACTTTATTGTGAAAGACTAGATTGGCC
This sequence comes from Acacia acuminata, assembly GCA_019022655.1. Lineage (NCBI taxonomy): Eukaryota > Viridiplantae > Streptophyta > Magnoliopsida > Fabales > Fabaceae > Acacia > Acacia acuminata. The sequence goes on along the minus strand of JAFJYI010000115.1, from coordinate 2,150,634 downwards.
CGTTCTGCCATAAGTACCTCCATATTCCGCTTAGTGGGGTTCGGTTCGACAAGGAAATTATGCGGAAGCTTTACGAATTATTATGAAGCTATGCGACTGGAAATTGATCCCTATGATCGAAGTTATATACTTTATAACATAGGCCCGAATCGGGAGTCATGCCTTTTCGGACTTAGAGGAGGGGGAAAAGTGGAGCAGGGAGGGGCCCCTGACCCGTGGTTAGAGTAACTAGCCGTATGGTCTGGAGAAGCTTACTTGTGATGCCCCGCCCAAGAAAGAGACCCAAGTCCTAGTAGCCCTGCTAAATGGTGATTCAACATAGATTCTACATCTTGGAACAAAGCCAATTTTGGAGCAGCTTTTAGTAATGAGGATTCGGAATATCACACATTGATCAATCAAAGAGAGATTCAACAACTAAAAGAAAGATCGATTCTTTGTTGGGATCCTTCCGTTTGTAGGAAACTCTCAAGTACGGTTCTAAGGGAAGGGAATTTACTCACCTATTCCGACCGCGGAGAACAGGCCATTCGACAGGGAGATTCTGAAATTGCGGAGGCTTGGTTTGATCAAGCCGCTGAGTATTGGAAACAAGCTATAGCCCTTACCCCTGGTAATTATATTGAAGCGCAAAATTGGTTGAAGATCATAGGGCGTTTTGAATAAGAGGGGAATAAGCATCGGCTAACTCGTGCCGTGCAGCCGCGGTAAGACGGAGGATGCAAGCGTTATCCGAATGATTGGGCGTAAAGCGTACGTAGGTGGCTTTTTAAGTTCGCCGTCAAATCCAGGGCGAAAGGATCTCGAAGACCCACCAAAGCACGAAAGCCGGGATCTTTCAGAAAATGGATTCCTATTCGAAGAGTGCATAACCGCATGGATAAGCTCACACTAACCCGTCAATTTTGGATCTACAATGGCCGGGACAAAGGATCGCGATCCCGCGAGGGTGAGCTAACTCCAAAACCCCGTCCTCAGTTCGGATTGTAGGCTGCAACTCGCCTGCATGAAGCCGGAATCGCTAGTAATCGCCGGTCGGCCATACGGCGGTGAATTCGTTCCCGGGCCTTGTGATATTTTACATCGTTGAATGGGGCCATTTGAAAACAATGATCTGATGAAAAAATTATTAAAGATCGGCATTCCTTGTTGAGTATAGATTCATATGGAATTGGTTTTACTCCATTTGGTTGTGTATAATGTGAGATATAGACAGAAAACCGAAGCTATGCTGAATTGTTTCCAGAATCACATGTGTCAATTTTCGAAGGCCATATCTCCCTGTTCTGAACTCCGTTTTGTGTAGGTCAAATTGTGGTGTGACGAATTTTGAGTCTAGTTTCATATGCCACCGGTTTGAGCTCAATTGGATGTGTGTTTTGGGAGATACACCCAAAACACCGAAGCTTGCTCGCTATGTGGCGTGAATTGCACCGTCAACTTCCACAATTTGTACCTCCTTCGTCGACCTCCTTTGGACTTCAATTTTGTGTCAAAATGACGCATTGGAAGTCTAATTTCATCCAAAATTGGTTTCACCTCAATCCGACGTCTGGATTGTGAGATATCATCGAACGTCGCCCGTGAAAAATGTAGAACAGAGGCTGGAACAGTAGCATACTCGCGCGGCTTACTCAAGTAATTCATCAAGTATGAACAGTGACACTCGAGTATGAACAGTATCACACTCGAGTATTGACACTATTCATGTATACGTGACACTATTCACGTATACACTACTATTCATGCTGATGCTTCAAATAGCTTAATTTGACTCCAATTAAGCTATTCCAACTTCCGCTTGATCATAGAGACTTCCAAAGTATTGATATTTTCCTTTCTTCAATCTCATCTTTTGATCATTCTCTATAATTTAACTTGGGCTTTTTTCCCAAAATTCCCTAATTAAATAACTATTTACCAAAATGCCCTTTGTTTTCAAACTATTTCCCATTCTCCCCCGTTTGCCCCCTGTTTAGTCGACTAAATCATGGATTTAGTCGACTAAATCATGATTTTAGTGGACTAAATCATGATTTAGTCGACTAAATCATGATTTAGTAGACTAAAACGCGAGGTTCCCTTTTTTTTTTACTTCCCCGAGATTTAGTCGACTAAGCACTGTAGCTTAGTCAACTAAATCTCGGACAGAGGGCATTTTTAACTTAAACCCGAGATTTAGTTCTCAAATTGAACCATTGGGATTGTAATCCCAATTGCCGATTTCCTCCCATATTCATTTGAGAACTAACCATTTTGTTAGATGCCACCGTCAAGCTCGCCAACACAAAAGCAAATTTCATCTATGGAGGAGGTATGATTTCTTCTTTTGATTCAGGGAGAAAGAAGGCATTGCGGCAGCGGGAGTAGGGTTTCGATAAGGAAGGGCGAGCATTTGATTCAAAAGTGGGAGTTTAATATACAATAAATCTAACATTGCACAACAAAGCAATCGAAAGCATGAAAGTCGCTAGTGATCAAAATGAAAAGGGTAGAAGTATAATAGCCGATTGCAAAAATTGGTTTTTATTTTTTTTCTTTATAAAAAAATCTCAATCTTCACATGAACAGATTGAAAGCCAAATTGAAATGATACAAGTGAGTGGATCAGTGTGTTATATATACAAATTAGTTACTCACTAATCTATAATGCTTTAGTCGACTATTAGAGTTCCATTATGACACGAATGGGGGTTTTAAAAAAGCCTCTGTCCGAGATTTAAAAAGGAGCTCCGCGTTTTAGTCGACTAAATCATGATTTAGTCGACTAAACAGGGGCAAACAGGGGCAGAGTGGGAAATAGTTTGAAAACAGGGGCATTTTGGTATAGTTATTTAATTAGGGGCATTTTGGGAAAAATGCCATTTAACTTGGACTAACCTACAATAATCAAAGTAGTTAGTCAATGTATATGATATAAACTTTTTGCTCTAAATAATGGCATCAATATAAGACATCATCAAAACTAATCATAACTAACATTCTCCCCCTTTTTGATGATGGCAAATACCTTAAGAAAAATATGTATGAATATGAAAGTATATTTAATGCAACATATTTTTCTCGCCATTCTCTCCCCTTATTTGTCATTAGCAAAAAGTTGAGGTAAAGAAGAAATAATTGTGGAGAGATAAAAAATGAAAACAAGTTATAAATGATCGTCTCTCCTTAATCATATGTCAAGAAAACAATTTTCTCTCCCCCCTTTTTGAAAGTATTTGATATTTAATATGATGCAAGTAGAAAAGAGTTTTCATGAAAATATGTTTGAAAACAATATGGAGAGGTTTTTCAAGAGATTTTAACTTTCATGATTAAAAGCAATTTGATATCAAGCATGTGCAAAATTTCTACTAAATATAAAAAAGATAAGGATTAGAAATGCTCATGTAGGTTCTGCAAATTGATGAGTGATCGATAAAGTCCATTTGCTTGTTGTATGAAATTCGGTTGTGTTGTCGTGGCCTCAAATGAAGCAGTCGTGTGAGATTCTTTGAAGAGGCTCAATGCAGGATCATGAATATCCTGGATGATAGGGTGAAAGTACTGGCTTCTTGTACATTATTGCATCTGAATGAATATGATTAGTACTCGGCTTCCATCCTTTGCTTTTTCTTCATTGATCATCCATGTAAAGCATATCTCAGCTTCAATGATTAACCACCAAGGCATCTTTCCTTAATTTAATAGTTTCTCCTTGTGGTGCATTAAGGAAAGTTGTAATACATAACCAAATCTCCCGCTACAAATCGAAAACTTTCTTTCCAAAAGAGATTTGTTAGTGCAATCAGATTTCAAAGTATTCCTTTTTGTATGATATTTTCAAATAAAGATTATGAAAGGAAAATATGATATTAACTCATCATTAAAACTAATGAAACATAGTGAATGCAGATGAGTATGCTTAAAAGGGTTTTCTTCAAACAAAGGAGATGAGCTTTTAAGATATAAAAATACATGAGAATGTATGATTAAAAAAAAATGAAGTTCCCTTTAATGATACCAAATAATAATGTGACACCAAATGTTATGAGGTTTGGAGTTATCTCGGCTCCACAGAACACAACATGGTATCTCGAATTAAGAACTTTCAAGTTCACTTGGGTGGACTTGAAATTGGTATAAAGAAATCATTTATGCTTTTTATGATAATAAAAATGTTTAAAGCATAAGGATCATTTTTAAAATGAGTTTACTCGGCTCAAATTCATAAAAATAAGATTGAATGAATGAAATCAAGTTAGCCCAACATAATTATGATATATGCATATTACAATACCTCACTCAAGCAATATCGTAATTACTTGAGTCATAATCATTTGTAATCCATAGATGCATCACTGGCTAGCTAATATCTGATGATGTGATTAATACCTAAGATCTCCCAGATTTGATGCATAAGGATGGGTTTAAGCTTATCTTCCTCTATTTCCTAATGCAAGAACAGAGGATCCTGCAAAACAAATATATGTTCTTTGGTACCCGATGTTTCTTGGGTCCACAAATGATTAGACGTGACAACTCTTATACTATTATAGAATTAAATCATATGATGTTTGAGCAAAGAGTATAATAAGTTAATCAAAAATTAAGAACATGATTTTACCCAATCAAATAAGTTCAAACCAATGAATCAAATAGGGTAATAGCTAAATGATACCAAGAGTGTTATTTCTCAATGACAATTTAAAAATATAATTTAAGTAGAAAAGATGTCATTGATAAGAATGCATGTAGATTTTAATGTATGAAAAATTCATTTTTGAAATATGTTTAAAATCAATGCACGTGCTAAAAATATGATGGAAGTCAGCTTGTTAAAGAACATGTCAGAGTACTTCAATTTTTGGAGAACATGTCGAACATTAAAGTTAACATGTTGAAGAATTTCCCAAAAGCAAAAGTCATAAGAAAATTGGATTAGCCAAAAAGGGCTAAGTAGGATAGAAATATATAGGCACGATGACTTTGTTATTGACCAAGAGATAATTTTGCCTTTCTAGAATTGTGTCTTATAATATATGAATATTTAAGGCAAAAATCCGAACACAAGGCTATAGTTACTCAAAAATGGATGAAAACAAATGTTGATGCATTTGAGTAACAGGATAAGTACTAGGATTCATGGATGACAAAGTACATACTCATTAGTCCAAATGACTAGAGTTCCAAAATATTATCCTAGTATGTTATTTCATTATAATGGTTAATGCACTAACATTTAATGCATTAATGAACATTCATAATGCTTGGAATAACTTGGCCAATAAAGATTTATATGATTTTCACAAATTGAATTCTTTTCTAGAGATAAGCTTGAAACTCATAGATGATCAACTTGTTAGATGTAAGATCTAACTCAATTGAGAATAAAGAATGAGGAGTTCAAGCATCATATTGAATACCAAAAATCAATATGTGAATGATAGGGAAAATTCTACTGGAAAGATTTGAGTCGTATCTGACATTCAATATACAAAGACTTAACTTCCAATTTTGAAATATTATTTGAATGCAATCAAAATATGTATATTTTTCAAAACATTTGTATGCATTTTTCTAGAAATAGAGTGAATTGAAATTCAAAACAAATTTTAGAATTGTGCATAATTTTAGAAAGTTTTGCACAAATTCACTTATGGTCCATTTAGCAATCTGAAAATATTTTGAAAACCATAATTGATTGCTAATGGAATGCAATAATGGACAAGTATTCATTACCCAAAAATGAATATACAATCACGGATAAGGTAAGAATTAGATATCACCGTAATTTCTCTTGTCCTTGCGAAAGCTTGCCTGGTTGATGTAGATGTCTCCTTTTTCTTGTTTACCATCAACATCAAACATAGCTTGTTTTGCCGCCTCAAGACTTAAAATATTTCTCTATGCAATTTGCTTGCTTGAGGAGCTTTTTCGATCCTACAAAACCATATAAGACTTTTTCTTTCTTGGTATCCAAGCTTAGATCCAATAATTATTAGCTTGTAGGAATAAAATTCACATGCTCGAAGAGTATATAATCAAATCAAGATAATTGAGCACAATGAATTAAACATGATTTTATGCATAAAAGAAATATTTCTTTTTCAAATCATCATGTATGCATAAGGAATTAAATTATTGCATATTGCAATCACTTTGAAAAATAAATTAGGATGTCAAAACCCTTTTTTTTTAAAAAAAAAAAATAGTTTGCAAGGCTCATTCCTAAGGTTACAAAATATAAAACTTAAATAAATATTTCAGATAATAGAGTTGAAGGTTTTACCGTTGTATACCTTAGCCTTAGGTACTAGGAGAATTGAATTTGCTTACCCATTGATTCTTCATACATTTTCTTATGGGTGTCGGCAAAGTTCTCTCGAAGATAAAGACTTCGTTGTCTTCTATTTGATATTTGAGAGATTCTCCTCTTCTTGTTCTCCTCAAGATAGTTGAACGGTACTCTATGGTAATTTGTTCTTGAAGTAGAAGATACTCTTCTTGTATGTATCCATTTCTTCTCACGTTTTGACATTGTAGTTCTAGCAATGGGTGCTCCGAGAGTTCTCCCGTTTTGATGTAAGTCTCCTTTTAGGCTCATGAGAAACTCTTGGATTTTTCTTCATCTTCTCAGCACCCTTATGTCCATTGATTTTCAAATTATCCTCATGTGCATCTTGAGCTCCGATAATGATTGACCACAATCGTCCATGAGCTCTTCTTGGGAATCCTTTTTCTCTTGTTCTTTTGTGTTGATTGGATCATGAAAACATTCTCTAATTTCACCTTCTTCCATTTGTTCATCACTCATAGATGTGCAATTTGAAATTTCTGATGAACTGTCAACACTTTCTACTTCAACACAATTGTTAGAAGCATAAATAGAATCAAGAGTACCCCAGATATCTTTAGCATTAGAGCAACATTTGATTTTTACATAATCATTCTCGGTTAAAGCACTATACAAAATTTTCATTGCTCTAATGTTTAACGAAAACATTTTCTTTTCTTTTTCTATCCAATCCTTTCTCGGTTTGAAATCAAAGACATTTATAAAAACTTTCCACATATCAAAATCTGTTGCTTTGATAAAACTAGTCATTCTAGCTTTCCAAAACCAAAAATCAATATCTTTTAAAAATGGTGGAACAGTATAATCGAAACCTTCATAAAGCAAACAATACCCAAAATTAGCCATTAATAACTCTTGAGACGGTTAAGTCCTTTAAACAAGAGCCCTGCTCTGATACCAAATGAAAGTGAAGGAAATCACCAAGAGGGGGGTGAATTGGGGATTTTAAAATTCTGTTGCAGTCACCCACACAACAGATAAATATGAGAGTAATGTGGAGCTAGAGAATAAGAGCTTGACACGAGAAGATTTATACTGGTTCGGTCTTAACTCTTGACTTACGTCCGTCCCGCACTCTCAGGTTTTTCTACTATCACTCAAATCGGTTACACACTCGCACTTAAGAGTTATCCTCTCTCTAGGATACACTCCCCCTTACAAGTTGTAATCGATAACCCAACCTCAAAGTCCCACAACTTTGAGATTCTTACGATGAATGATTTACGTAAATGAACTCTCTCTAAGAGTGAATAAGAATGAGCACCGACGCACAATGTATCAAAGATACAAATGAAAGTAATACAAAGAATAAAAGACCGATGTTCTTGTGTGCGTTTTCTGCGTATGTCTTCTCGCTTCCCGACTTCAAATCTTCATGTATTTATAGTGATTTGAAGTAGATGAACGTTATAGATCCGTTGTGAAACAAACCCATTCAAAAATGTAGTCATTATGGGTGTTTCTTCATGAATCTAGTCATTGTAGTTGTTGCCATTTGAATATTACAGCTGGAGACAATTCCAGATTTGAATATATTGAAGTTTGGCTCTTCAATGTTGTCTCCCATATTGTCTTGTTGGTAGAATGATGTAGTTCAGCTTTAGTTGGTGGGGGCTATGTTGTCTGCATTGAAAAATGGCTGCCCATCTTGCCAGCCTGTCTTCCATTTGCTTTTGTCCTTGAAGAATAATGTTAAAATATTGCAACTTGCATATTGCTTTCTTGATTTTCAAATCAAACTCATATCTTCGGAATCTCACAAGCAAATTGGTAAACGATGGTTAGGAATAGTGATAAGAATCATATCAAACATATACAACCACTTTTCGATTAATGCCTAAGTGAAAATCATGACTAAACTTTTCAAAAAAAACTTCGTTCATCCGTTTCGAAGCCGCGAACTCGAGTTCGCATAGCTAGGCTCGAGTTTGCTCTTCATTTAGTTCAAATAGATTTGTCTCTCGTAAGAGCTGAACTGGAGGTTTACAAAATATGTCGAGGTTTGAAACCTTTGTTCGGATCGAACTCGAGTTCGAGACTTTTTATCGAGGGAACCATCGGGGTTCACCTAAAATATATTTTGCTCAAGACTTAAACTCGAGTCTATAAGTGAGCATGCTCGACACAGAAGATTTATACTGGTTCGGTCTTAACTCTTGACTTACGTCCAGTCCCCAGACTCTCTGGGTTTTTCTACTATCACTCAAATCGATTACACACTCGCACTTAAGAGTTATCCTCTCTCTAGGATACACTCCCCCTTACAAGTTGTAATCTGATAACCCAACCTCAAAGTCCCACAACTTTGAGATTCTTACGATGAATGATTTACAGAAATGAACTCTCTCTAAGAGTGAATAAGAATGAGCACTGACGCACAATGTATCAAAGATACAAATGAAAGTAATCTGACAATAAAAAAGACCGATGTTCTTGTGTGCGTTTTACGCGTATGTCTTCTCCGCTTCCACTTCAAATCTTCATGTATTTATAGTGATTTGAAGTAGATGAACGTTATAGATCCGTTGTGAAACAAACCCATTCAAAAATGTAGTCATGTTATGGGTGTTTCTTCATGAATCTAGCTGTTGTAGTTGTTGCCATTTGAATATTACAGCTGGAGACAATTCCAGATTTGAATATATTGAAGTTTGGCTCTTCAATGTTGTCTCCCATATTGTCTTGTTGGTAGAATGATGTAGTTCGGCTTTAGTTGGTGGGGGCTATGTTGTTCCGCATTGAAAAATGGCTGCCCATCTTGCCGACTGTCTTCCATTTGCTTTTGTCCTTGAAGAATAATGTTAAAATATTGCAACTTGCATATTGCTTTCTTGATTTTCAAATCAAACTCATATCTTCTGGAATCTCACAAGCAAATTGGTAAACAGTGGTTAGGAATAGTGATAAGAATCATATCAAACATATACAACCACTTTTCAGATTAATGCCTAAGTGAAAATCATGACTAAACTTTTCAGCAAAAACTTCGTTCATCTGTTCTGAAGCTGCGAACTCGAGTTCGCATAGCTAGGCTCGAGTTTGCTCTTCATTTAGTTCAAATAGATTTGTCTCTGTAAGAGCTGAACTGGAGGTTTACAAAATATGTCTGAGGTTTGAAACCTTTGTTCAGGACTGAACTCGAGTTCAGACTTTTATCGAGGGAACCATCGGGGGTTCACCTAAAATATATTTTGCTCAAGACTTAAACTCGAGTCTATAAGTGAGCATGCTCGAGTTTAATACTGTGCATGTCAAAATAAGTTGTAACTTTTAAAACACGAACCGGAGGTTCCCTGGGCAAACTCAAGAGCTCTCACTTGTGTTAAAGAATCATTTTGCTCTTACGTAAGGCATGAACTCGAGTTCTTAAGTGTGAACTCGAGTTCACTCACTTAAGTGAACTTTAGGAAAGCTTTTGGCCTGAAGCAAATTGGAGGTTTAAGAAGAGTGTCTCAGGTTTGCTCTTTTGAAAAATATTGAAGCTCTCGACCAAGGATGAACTCGAGTCTGTCAATGGTGAACTCGAGTTCACTTGCTTGTAAACTCGAGTTCACTTGCTTGTAAAACTCAAACAATGTAAAGTTGCATTCGAGGAGTAATAGTGTAGATTTATAAAAGTCTTTCAATTTGAAAAATTCTTCGTGCTTGGGAGGTAAACTCGAGTTCATCATTATGAGCTCGAGTTCACATGTTTGTAAACTCATTGAAGATTTCCTCTAGTGGTGCGAACTTGAGGTTTGGAAAATGAGGTCACGAGTTCAAAACCTTTAAGATCAAACTTTTGGTCATGTCTCGGGTTCAAAGATTAAACTGACAAGTTTGGCATCTCTGAGATCAACGAACTCGAGTTCTCCTGTCTAGGCTCGAGTTCGACACTTACAGAATATTTTTGAAATGAATTTTGCAAGTTTCAAAACTTATTTTAACTTATCAAAAATATCCAAACCTGTTTGCAATTGTCAGTTATCATCAAAACACATAGAGAACTAACATTCTCCCCCTTGTCATCAAAACACATAGAGAACACTTGCAAATAATCATTTTTCTTAAGAATATGATTTTGTTCATTTGTGTACTGAGAAACTGGAAAAAAAAACCGACTCTAGATTTGTTTCTTTTTCAAAAACTTAGTTGGTTATTTCTTTCAATAAAACACTTTTGAAACTGGATTTCTTAGTCCCAAAATGTCTGAAACTGAAAAGAAAGATATATTTACCATAAAATTTCTCATTCTAAATTATATCTTTGACATTGCAATCGAATTTGAACAATGCATTTGAAGGCACAAAGCAATCTGATTCGAGTTAAGTACCATAAAAACTGAAATATTGAGAAGTTCAACTTGTGCAAACAACTCAAAAAAAATATCAGTTGGAATCATAGAACTGCAAATTCTTAGTTAATAATCATATATATTGAAAGCTCATCAGAGTTTAGCAGCAGATCGAAATGCAATAAAACACATAGATACTGCAGAATTTAAAACATTCATTAAGATTGAACAAGTATACCAGAATGTTAGATAGAGTTTCAAAAGCAAATATGAAAAATGAAAAACAAGAGTTTCGAAAGAAAATAAACAACTGAACAAAATAAACTAAAAGAAAAACTGCAAACTGAACAAACTGAACAAAATATTATTGATTGCTCCCTCATGCTTCTCCCCTTTAGCAAACAAGGGTGTAGGCTGAGTGGATTCAGGCTGAGTTTCAGAGGGCTGAGAGGATTCAGGTTCAGGTTCAGGTTCAGGTTCAATGGTGGTTATTGGAATAGCTCGAAGGGGTTCAGAGACAGGTTCAGAACTTGTGACAGGTTCAGAGACAGTGGCAGGAGCAGCTGAGGTTGTTTTAGGAGCAGTAGTGCCAAAATCACCTGATTGATTCTTGAGAAGATGATCCATTTTATCACTGAGACTCATCATTGTAACCAGAAGAGTGGAGATGCTCACTGAATGTTCTCCAATTTGACCACTAAGATCTTGGACTTTCTTCTCCAGCTTCTTCTGTCCTTTCTTGAGCTCTTCCTGGCCAATGTAACCTTCCTGAGTGTCCACCAAACTATTGTGACCTTCAGTTACTTCAACCACCAACCTATTAACTTCTGCTTCTACCTTGTCGGTCGGCTCGTGGATCGCTTTATCCACAATTTCCTTTACCCCAAAATCAGTAGGTAAAGAAGACTGAGGTGCACTCTGAGCTTCCTGTACTCGAGAGTAAGTGCCTCTGGATCTTGCTGGTCTGAATCTAGGTGGAGCTCTTGATTGACCGAGATCCTTCTTCCAGGTCAATTCCCATCAAATTTAGGATATGTCGCCAAATTCTTGCGGTTTTCCTAGTATCTCATTGGCGAGGCACGGGCCAAATCTTTTCATGGAACAGAATGATGGGATGGTAAGGGTTGGAAAAGGGATTTGAGAGCTTTGTCTTGAAGAAAAAGCAAACTTGAACATCTCTTGGAAAATCCAGTACCCTACATCTTTCTGATCCAGGATTGAAGCAAAAATAGGATAATCCTTCTTTGCAATGTGGGTAAAATTTCCACCTTTCTACAAGAGGTTCCTAGTGTAAATATACCAAATGGCTCTATTTCTAGGAGGCATAGAGGCAGGTGTGAAGTCCGGAATTGGCTCATTGGGTCTCGGCAAGGCATAAATTTCCTGCTGAGTATAGGTCAGTTGTGGCTGAGGAGGAGGAGGATTGGCAATTTGCAAGATTGAATTGAGGTAGGATGGGGATATTGTGATTTTCTGACCCCTTACCTTAGTAGTTATCCTCTCTTCCACTAACTTACCAGCAGCATCCAGAATATTGTCAGATTGCATATAAAAGTAGAAAACTTTCACAAGTGATGGGCTATAAGGTATTCTAATGGATATCAAGGATTCAAATTGTTTGAGTGGGGAAAGATCTATATTGCAATCTTCCTTGACTTTGGCCAAATCAACCCAAACTACTGGACAGAAGGCTTTCTCATCGAATTTCTCCTTAAATTTCTTACTTTCTTCACTAGACATCCTACAAGGATCATCAGAAAAACCCCTAGGCATTCTTTTGTGTTTATATATTTCTAAGATAGCAGGAGTGTCTGTGGATACCTCAGGTCCTGAGTTCTCTGGTACATGTGAGGCTGAAGGTACTTCTGGTGGATTTTCTTGTTCTGGTGGAGAGACAGGAGGCTGTTTAGATTTCTTCTTCTTTTTGGGTTGAGGAGTTTCAGTTGCTTCTTGAGAAACTGATGAACTTGCCTGTGTGGCTCTCTTCATCCTAGGCTTGTGTTTTGGTCTAGGAGACTCAGTTTCCTCAGGTGAACTTGCTTGAGTGGCTCTTTTCATCCTAGGCTTGTGTTTTGGTCTAGGAGACTCAGTTTCCTCAGGTGAACTTGCTTGCCCTGGTGTAGGAACAGAATGCTGGGCAGATTTCTTTGATTTCTTCTTCTTTTTCTCCACAGGAGACTCTGTAGCCTCAGGCTCTTTCCTTTTTCCCTGTTCTTGGTCCTCTGTCTGCTTGGGTACCTCAGGTTCCTTTCCAATTTCAATTCCTTTCTGCTTAGATGGAGTTGCATTCTTTTTGAGAGCTTCCTTGCATCTTCTATACCCCATTTCTTTTTGTTTAAGCAAGGTAGTTGGTTGATTCGAAGCAACACCAGGAATTTCTTTGTCAATTCCAAATCTGAACCGGTCGGTATAGAAGAAATTCCTGGTGTTGCTTCGAATCAACCAACTACCTTGCTTAAAACAAAGAAATGGGGTATAGAAGACGCAAGGAAGCTCTCAAAAGAATGCAACTCCATCTAAGCGAAAGGAATTGAAATTGGAAAGGAACCCGAGGTACCCAAGCGCATGCAGAGGACCAAGAACAGGGGAAAAAGGAAAGAGCCCGAGGCTACGTAGTCTCCCGTGGAGAAACAAGAAGAAATCAAAGAAATCTGCCAGCAAAGATTCTCGTTCCTACACCAGGGCAAGCAAGTTCACCTGAGGAAACTGAGTCTCCTAGACCAAAACACAAGCCTAGGATGAAAAGAGCCACTCAAGCAAGTTCACCTGAGGAAACTGAGTCTCCTAGACCAAAACACAAGCCTAGGATGAAGAGAGCCACACAAAAGTTCATCGCTTCTCAAGAAGCAACCGAAACTCCTCAACCCAAAAAGAAGAAGAAATCTAAACACCTCCCGTCTCTCCACCGTAACAAGAAAATCCACCGAAGTACCTTCACCACATGTACCGTAGAACTCAGACCCGAGGTATCCACGTACACTCCCGCTATCTTAGAAATATATAAACACAAAAGAATGCCTAGGGGTTTTTCCCGATGATCCTTGTAGGATGTCTAGTGAAGAAAGTAAGAAATTTAAGGAGAAATTCGATGAGAAAGCCTTCATCCCGAGTTTGGGTTGATTTGGCCAAAGTCAAGGAAGATTGCAATATAGATCTTTCCCCACTCAAACAATTTGAATCCTTGATATCCATTAGAATACCTTATAGCCCATCACTTGTGAAAGTTTTCTACTTTTATATGCAATCTGACAATATTCGATGTCACGGTAAGTTAGTGGAAGAGAGGATAACTACTAAGGTAAGGGGTCAGAAAATCACAATATCCCCATCCTACCTCAATTCAATCTTGCAAATTGCCAATCCTCCTCCTCCTCAGCCACAACTGACCTATACTCAGCAGGAAATTTATGCCTTGCTGAGACCCAATGAGCCAATTCCAGGACTTCACACCTGCCTCTATGCCTCCTAGAAATAGAGCCATTTGGTATATTTACACTAGGAACCTCTTGTAGAAAGGTGGAAATTTTACCCACATTGCAAAGAAGGATTATCCTATTTTTGCTTCAATCCTGGATCAGAAAGAGTATAATGTAGGGTACTGGATTTTCCAAGAGATGTTCAAGTTTGCTTTTTCTTCAAGAAAAAGCTCTCAAATCCCTTTTCCAACCCTTATTTCCATCATTCTGTTCCATGAAAAGATTTGGCATGTGCCTGCCAATGAGATACTAGGAAAACCGCAAGAATTTGGCAGACATATCCTAAATTTGATGGGAATTGACCTGGAAGAAGGATCTGGTCAATCAAGAGCTCCACCTAGATTCGACCAAAGAAGATCCGGGCACTTACTCTCGAGTACAGAAGCTCGAGTGCACCTCCTCCTCGCCTTCTTTACCTACCGATGTTGATGCTAGGGTAAAGGAAATTGTGGATAAAGCAGTCACTGAGCTGACTGACAAGGTAGAAGCAGAAGTTAATAGGTTGGTGGTTGAAGTAACTGAAGGTCACAATAGTTTGGTGGACACTCAGGAAGGTTTTAACATTGGCCAGAAGAGCTCAAGAAAGGACAAGAAGTCGGAGAAGAAAGTCCAAGATCTTAGTGGTCAAATTGGAGAACATTCAAGATCATCTCCACTCTTCTCGGTTACAATGATGAGTCTCGTGATAAAATGGATCAGCTTCTCAAGAATCAATCAGTGTGATTTTGGCACTACATCGCTCCTAAAACAACCTCACCGCCCCGCATCGTCTCAACCGTCACAAGTTCTCAACCTCTCAACCCCTTCGAGCTATTCCAATAACCACCATTGGACCCGAACCTCAACTCAACCGAATCCTCTCACCAAACTCACTGAATCCACTCACCCTTGAGGTTTGCCATTGATGACAAAGGGGGAGAAGCATGAGGGAGCAATCAATAATGCAATCAATAATATTTTGTTCAGTTTGTTCAGTTTGCAGTTTTTCTTTTAGTTTATTTTGTTCAGTTGTTTATTTTCTTTCAAAACTCTTGTTTTTCATTTTTCATATTTGCTTTTGAAACTCTATCTAACATTCTCGTATACTTGTTCAATCTTCATGAATGTTTTAAATTCTCAAGTAGATCTATGTGTTTTATTGCATTTCGATCCACGCTAAACTCTGATGAGCTTTCAATATATATGATTATTAACTAAGAATTTGCAGTTCTATGATTCCAACTGATATTTTTTTTTTGAGTTGTTTGCACAAGTTGAACTTCTCAATATTTCAGTTTTTGATGGTACTTAACTGAATCAGGATTGCTTTGTGCCTTCAAATGCATTGTTCAAATTCTGATTGCAATGTCAAAGATATAATTTAGAATGAGAAATTTTATGGACAATATATCTTTCTTTTCGCCGTACATTTTGGGACTAAGAAATCCAGTTTCAAAAGTGTTTTATTGAAAGAAATAACCAACTAAGTTTTTGAAAAGAAACAAATCTAGAGTCAGCTTTTTTTTCCAATTTCTCAAGACACAAATGAACAAAATCATATTCTTAAGAAAAATGATTATTTGCAAGTGTTGTCATCATCAAAAAGGGGAGAATGTTAGTTCTCTATGTGTTTTGATGATAACCGACAATTGCAAACAAGTTTGGATATTTTTGATAAGTTAAAATAAGTTTTGAAACTTGCAAAATTCATTTCAAAAATATTCTAAGTGTCGAACTCGAGCCTAGACAGAGAACTCGAGTTCGTTGATCTCGTAGATGCCAAACTTGTCGCTTAACCTTTGAACCCGAGACATGACCAAAAGTTTGATCTTAAAGGTTTTGGATGAACTCGAGCTTACCGCATGAACTCGAGTTCTACGAGACAGAGCATTTAGAGTTGTAAACATTTTTGAACTCGTGACCTCATTTTCCAAACCTCAAATTCGCACCACTAGAGGAAATCTTCAATGAGTTTACAAACATGTGAACTCGAGCTCATAATGATGAACTCGAGTTTACCTCGCACGAAGAATTTTTCAAATTGAAAGACTTTTATAAATCTACACTATTACTCCTCGAATGCAACTTTACATTGTTTGAGTTTTACAAGCAAGTGAACTCGAGTTCACCATTGACAGACTCGAGTTCATCCTTGGCCGAGAGCTTCAATATTTTTCAAAAGAGCAAACCTGAGACACTCTTCTTAAACCTCCAGTTTGCTTCAGGCCAAAAGCTTTCCTAAAGTTCACTTAAGTGAGTGAACTCGAGTTCACACTTAAGAACTCGAGTTCATGCCTTACAAGAGCAAAATGATTCTTTAACACAAGTGAACTCTTGAGTTTGCCTGGGAACCTCCGGTTCGTGTTTTAAAAGTTACAACTTATTTTGACATGAACAGTATTAAACTCGAGCATGCTCACTTATAGACTCGAGTTTAAGTCTTGAGCAAAATATATTTTAGGTGAACCCCCGATGGTTCCCTCGATAAAAGTCTGAACTCGAGTTCAGACATGCAAGCTCGATTTCAGTCCTGAACAAAGGTTTCAAACCTCAGACATATTTTGTAAACCTCCAGTTCAGCTCTTAACGAGACAAATCTATTTGAACTAAATGAAGAGCAAACTCGAAGCCTAGCTATGCGAACTCGAGTTCGCAGCTTTCGTAAACGATGAACAAAGTTTTTGCTTGAAAAGTTCATCATGATTTTCACTTAGGCATTAATCGAAAAGTGGTTGTATATGTTTGATATGATTCTTATCACTATTCCTAACCACCGTTTACCAATTTGCTTGTGAGATTCCGAAGATATGAGTTTGATTTGAAAATCAAGAAAGCAATATGCAAGTTGCAATATTTTAACATTATTCTTCAAGGACAAAAGCAAATGGAAGACAGTCGGCAAAGATGGGCGACCATTTTTCAATGCATAACATAGCCCCCACCAACTAAAGCCGAACTACATCATTCTACCAACAAGACAATATGGGAGACAACATTGAAGAGCCAAACTTCAATATATTCAAATCTGAATTGTCTCCTACTGTAATATTCAAATGGCAACAACTACAACAAATCTAGATTCATGAAGAAACACCCATAACAACTACATTTTTGAATGGGTTTGTTTCACAACGGATCTATAACGTTCATCTACTTCAAATCACTATAAATACATGAAGATTTGAAGTCCGGAAGCGAGAAGACATACGCAGAAAACGCACACAAGAACATCGCTCTTTTGTTGTCAGATTACTTTCATTTGTATCTTTGATACATTGTGCTTCATTGCTCATTCTTATTCACTCTTAGAGAGTTCATTTCTCAGTAAATCATTCATCGTAAGAATCTCAAAGTTGTGGGACTTTGAGGTTGGGTTATCGATTACAACTTGTAAGGGGGAGTGTATCCTAGAGAGAGGATAACTCTTGAGTGCGAGTGTGTAACCGATTTGAGTGATAGTAGAAAAACCCGTCAGAGTCCGGGACGGACGTAGGTCAAGAATTAAGACCGAACCAAGATAAATCTTCTCGTGTCAAGCTCTTCTTCTCTAGCTCCACTTTACTCTCATATTTATCTCATTGTGTGGGTGATCGCAACAGAATTTTAAAATCCCCAATTCACCCCCTCTTGGTGATTTCCTTCACTTTCAAATCTAGGATGTTACATTAAATTTAATTATAATGAAGTACTCGATAATACTAAACATGGTTTAAGGAATAATGGATTTTTAAAGAAGAGTTTGAACCATTGATTTATCTTGTTTGGATTCTATTCTTGGCTTCTTGTGCGAGTGAGCATAGAAATAGTCTCTTTTGTATAGTGATTATACAAAATTTTGAAATGAGTTGTACAATTTGGTTAAAATGGGGTAAAAGTGCATGAAATTTCATAAGTTTAAGCATTTTCTTGGAAAATGTAGGAAAATGTTTTGAATTGATGAATTGTTTGTCTAGCATTGAATGAATGGTTCTATGATTTGAATAGTTGCTCAAAGATTATGCTTGACATGAAATATGATAAGAAGAAGCAAGGGTGGTTGTAACTTCTAAGAAGTTAGAACTTAATCTTGGAATATTGGGAGTAATGTTTTTTGCAATGATGGTCATGGTTTTAACTTTTGAGGAGTTAGGAAATACTCATTTTGGTCCTACTTATAAGAACCCGATAATTGAATTTACATGGTTTGAAAAAAGTAATCAAAGTAAATTAGCTTGAAATAATAAGTATGTCTAAATTCTAAATATTTTTCTCAAGTATGCCCTTATTAAAGTAAGTAAGAGGGTATAGACTATAAACATAAGTATCATTGGTCTTTACATTAATGAGGGTCACAGATAGCTCATTATGAAATACTCATTTTGGTCCTTTTTGTGATGAACTAGAACAAGCAATTGTCTTTCGCTCCCTACTGGATTTTCATCAGTCATTCACAGGCACCTACCTATCCACATCTGAGGACGAACCAAACATATCCGAACTTCTCACCTACCTAAGTTGTGAAAAGTTTGGATTGTACCAAACATGGGTTTTTCTCCCCTGTTCGACTTTTGTCAAAGGATTGAGGAAATAAGAAGATTGAAAGGAAGGAGTTTCACTCAGATGTTGCAGTTGTTGTTGTTGCTGCTGCAGAGGAAAATGGAGAAACCGAGGAGGAGAAGAAGGTAGGGATATTTTTGCAGAGAGACCGTTGAGAGTGGGTGAAGATTTAGGATGAAAATGAAGAAGAAGAGATTTTACAGTGTCGGTAGAGGAACAGCGGGCTTAAAAGCTATCTAACTTTTGTAAAAGCCCGGTAGGAAAAAAGTCAAGTTGTAAATGTGATTTGTGTTTGGATTGCCCGTTTAGCTTTTGTAGAAGTGGCTTTTTTTCTAAACTGATGAGTGTTTGGATTATTATTTGAAAAGTCAGTTGAGATGGAAAATGTCTAAAAAAGGCATGAATCATATGAACACTACGTATACATATTAATTCATATTATGATAACGAAGATAAAAAATTTAATTCAGAAAAAATTTAAATGATTATTAAAAAAATTAATAAACAATGAAATCCTTAATTAAATATATTTAATAGATTAAATTGTTTATAAATTATAATCTATACAAACAATACATTTTGCTAATTGCAATGGCTATGAAGTTTGTCTCTGAATCCTAAACAAAAATTCTTAAAAGTTGTTGAGATATTGAAGGATCACATTGAAGCCTAGGAAAAAGTCTCTGAATATTATTGATCCTTACGAATGAAAGAGAGTACCCTAACCCAATAAACTAATATAATCACATCTAATTCGATCAAATCAAATCATAATCTCTTATGATATATTCCTAAAATACAATATTTATATCTAATCCTAATAAATACTAAACAATAGTCATTAATAAATCATGATTTATTAAAATTTTGGTCATTAATTAACAAAATAAAGTCCTTAATTAACCCCAAAACAAAGTTTAGTCCCTTCTCGCTTTAGTCCCTTCTCACTCCCCCTTCTCTCTCCCATAGGCTCAGCTGTGTCCTCCTCCATCCAACAACAACCTTGAACCACAAACATAACTAGATCGCATCGGAGCAATGAAACCACACAAAAATCAACATCAAGAAGCAAAACAATCCATAAACCAAAAATTGAATCATAAAATAGAAAACGAATCCAGGAATTTAATAGCAAAATGAATTTAAAAATACATGGTTCAAAGATACAAAAATCTACATATCGAAGAAGGAGAAAGATGCTGTCCGTCGTCCTCCTTCGCCTTCGAAAAGAACCAGGTTGAAGAAGGAGAAGACACTATCACCATTTGCGGATCGAAAAGAGATGAATCGAAGATGAATCAAAAACGACGATGGGGGAAAACTCACTGCTGTCACTCTTTATGTTCTCAAATCACCAAACTTCAGTTCTCAAATCATCATCAAACTTCAGTTCACAGTTGAAGGAGACGCTAATGATCTATGACTTCAGGATGACGGGAAGGGATTGAGAGAGGATGAGATGAGATGAGGGCCGAGAGGCGGAGAGGAATCTCTAGGAAGGGAGGAAAGGGAGGATGAAGGATGGGAGCCGAGCGTTGAGGATGGGAAGGAGCCAAAATCAAGGCTTCTAGGCTTTTTAGGGAAACGTACGATGGAAAAAAGCTTCTCCAAACAAACAAAAATGGATCCTACTGGGCTTTTCCTTGAAAGCTCCCTAAACGCTCACCAAACGCTCGCTACTGGGCTCTCCAAACAGGCCCAATATAAACAGATTTCCTAGGCCCAACGATACAATTTGTGAGAGACCGAAAATTTCAAATGATCTTTGCAACGGCTATTTTCATTCAAACTGGGTAAATGTGCAAAAATACACATGTGCTTTACCCCTGGGAGCGCCCAGCACCATATACTTTTTTTGGGAGCAAAAATGCACACGAACTTTCTTAAATGGAGCAAAAATACCATCTCCACGAACAAACACCAAACGTCAGTTTGTTTTTATTTTGTGGGCCCCACCCCCTCTCTCCTTTATCCCTCTCTTTCTTTTCCCTGACATCCGACAACAAAACTTTTGAGATGGTAAACGAGGATCATACTTTATTTTTTTTATACCATGATGAAAGTATTTAAAATATATATATATATATATGAGATGGTAAACATTTTATTGTGAAAATTGCTATAGGTTTGTCAGATTTTTATTTTTATTTTTTTAAGAAAAAACTTTACGAGGAATCAAAATAGGATAAACGCTTTTGAGTTGGAAAAGAAAGTGACTTGCCGCAAAACTGAAGTTCTTCGGCTAATGCCCCGTTTTAATACCAAAAAAAAAAAAGACAAAAGGAAAGAAAGTAACTCACGGAAATTAGTCTCCCTATTTCGTCCATGTTCAGCTGAAACTCCACGAACTGGGGACATTTAGGTGGATTAGCATCGATGAAACTCAAATTCGCGAACCTCAAATTCAGCTAAAAGATCGACATCCAGATCTTATCTTCATTTGCCACCTCCATCACCGTACTTTTCCCTTCCAATTGCGCCCGCATCCTCTCGCACGACCATCGCCGCCGTACGATCACTGCGCCGTGTGTAACTGGAGGAATTAGGAAATGATAGGTATTATAGTGGAGGGGTCTCGGTGAACTTGGATCAAATGTCAGATGTCAGAGAAAAAGTAAGGGAGAGATAAAGGAGAGAAGGAAAAAAATGACAGGGGGCCTACAAACCAAGGTTTTGAAAATCGGACCGATCACTGAACCTGTGGGAGTGATGGGTTAAGGGATTAGGGTTAGGCCGAGTCAAACCGTATTAATTAAAAAATGTAATTTTATTAAAATAGGTAAAAAAATATTTATATTTTAATAATAAAAAATATTTTATATAAACTTGGGAGGGTGTTTAAAATTATATTGATTTTTTAAAAAAATGAAAAGATATCCCTGGCCGAACTCCCACCCCCTCTGCAACGCAAAGTCTACATCACTGCCTCAATAGTCAATAATCAATATATCTCTCCAATTTTATTTTGAAATCAAATCGTCTCCAACCCTTCATTTCTTCTTCTTCACTCTCTCCAATGCAAAGTCTACCCTGCCATGCTTTCCTCCTCCACCATATTCGAATGCTTGATCTGCTGCTTCTTCTTCTTCTTGGATTTGTTAAAAGGTGAAAATGGCATCCCAAAGAAATCTTTGCACCACCAGTAAAAGATTTCTTTTAAACCCAGATAAATCTTTAACCTGATCATGTTCTTCACCTTTTTTAGCTATTTTGAGGCACCGCCGTCGTCAAACACCAACAAAACTCACCGCCATGGATACATCTACACCTCCGTCGACATCGTCATCTATTCTCTCTCTCCATCTCTCAATGACACCCGTTCTTCTCTCTTCAGTCGAAGTTTTTTTTTTTTTTGCAAGAAAATTGTGACTCGGTCAGCTCGGCCGGTCTAGGCCAAGTTGGCCGAGTTGACCCGGGTTAACTCGGAAACCCAGGTTTCCCCTTAACTCGGACTGGCTTTCCGGCCGGTTTCCGGTCCAAACCGGCCGGCCCGGGTTTCAAAACATTGCTACAAACTAAAAACTAACGAACATTTGGTGTTTGTTAACGGAGATGGTATTTTTACTCCATTTAAGAAAGCTCGTGTGCATTTTTGCTCTCAAAAAAAGTATATGGTCTTTGGCTCCTGGGGTAAAGCACATATATATTTTTACACCTTTACCCTTCAAACTAACAAAGAAAGGTAGTTTGAATTCCATTTAAGAATTTTGATCGTCGCATAATCTGACAGTGCAAAAACACAAGTGTTTTTTTTAAGGAACAATTGATATATAATACACTTTGGACCTTTTCGTTTGTGTTGAGTTATTTATCCTCAATTATGTACATTGGATCATAGACTCATAATTTGTTAAGTTGTAGGAGAGGTATTGATAGCTAATGACTACTCTCAACATGCATAGATTAATTTTGGAACATAGATCTAAATAAAATTAAAATTAACCAAATCACATATATTTTATTGGTTTAATTTACATCCAACATCTTAAAATATTTTTTAGTATTACTCTGTATTCTAAAGTATTTTTTATGCAATATTTTCTTTCAAGTATTTTTCTCATCAATAATAAGCATACTAAATTTAGGATACAAGGTTCTATTGGCAAAATATTTTAGAGTATTGGATATACAAAAATTAAGAAAAAAATATTTTAGAATACTAAATGTTATTAGAGAAATACTTTAATTTAGGGCATATTGAACAAACTACAAATTAGTTTAGGAATATTGATACTATTAGAAAAGTACTTTAGCGTGCTACAAGTAAATAAGATATATATATACTTTGTGAAACATTGATTTAATACGGAAGATAGTTTTTTTTTAATTATTTACAAATATTAAATAAGAAATAAAGTATTTTTCAAAAGAAGATTGTCAAGTAACAACAAACTTTATCAAAATTTTATAGATCAATTTTTCTTTTAAAAAAGGGGTAAAGGTGCAAAAATGCATATGTGTTTTACTTAGAGTTGGGAAATCGGGCTGAGCCCATCAGACCGGCCTGTTTAAACCCTTGACGGGCCGGGCTTAAAATAAGTCAAAAATTTGAAATTGGCCTCGCAAGGCGGCCCTATAGACCCTCTTAATCGCGACCGCCTGCCCGCAGAGCTTTCTGACCGCCTATTAGGCCTGTTTAACTGTAGGTTTTTAAGGGGAAACAAAAAAGTCGGCGTCATTAACGAAGCTAGCATTTTTGTCCCTTTTTTACCATAGATTTTTTTGCACTCAATGATTGTATATCGTGCAAGACTCACATGCGTACATATGGGTAAATGCACCTTCACCCAATATAAAACTAGGCGTCTGGTATTAAAACTTCCAAACCAACACCAACTTATGTCAACGCCTGGTTTATTTTTCTTATTATTTTATATGGATTTCTTATAGGTAGAAAATAAAATGCATTCACATTTTACCATTAGGAAGGAAATAAAATCTCCTCATTCTATCTATGTTTATATGTAAATTTAACTAATGACAAGAGCAAAGGGGCAGAGGAGTGAACTTGTTGTTCTCTTGGTCAACGACTTTGAATATAGTGTTTTGAAAAATATTATATTGATCATTGTGGCCATTTTTTACTGTTTAAAGCATCTTGATTAAAACGCCTAGACAGCGCAAGTCAGAAAAACTCTAATCTAATTATGGTCTTTGTCCAACAGACAGACTAGCTAAAAGAACTCCATTACACACAGACTAATTTTATCCCAATTCAAGGCAAAGCAAGGAAATCAGTCCAATAGAATACTCTCACTTATGTGCGAGAGACATGCAAAATGCTTAAAGCTTCGTAGTGCAATAAAAGACACCACATACTCAAACTCTACTAAAAATCCAAACTTTCTCTTTCACCAGTCAAATCACAAAACTTAAGCATAAAACTCAATCTAAAATAGAATGTGATGATTATGGACTTACCTTAAAACAATGTTAATGCACGCGCTTTCCTCTAATAAGCTCTTCAGTTCCGTCCATACTACCAATAGTGTTGAACATGATCAGACCAGATACTCTGAAACTTTCTCTAGCCAATCAAATTACAATATTCTAGAAACTGTAAGCATGAAACGCAATCGATGGTTGATTCGAGACTTACCGTAAAACAATGTTGAGTAATCGCTTCCCTCAAATAAGGTATTCTGACTCTCTTTCCATAGGCATGATCTAACCCATTCAAATCGTTGTATGGATCGGAGCAAATATAATTTTGAACATGATCGGAGCCAATCCATCCTCTACTCTAAGGTTGACGACAGCACCACCGTGGCTTCTGGCATCCATCTTTGTTGGCGCAGAGCTCACTGCCCATCGAATCTGGGCCATTGAAATAATTGATGGTGAAAGCGTAAGCCATGTGGCTAGCCAAAGATCAGGGGTGGAGCAGTAGTAGCTGCAATTGATATGGAGCATACTCTCGGCGAATCTGTTGAGGAAAACTGGAGTAGATAGTGTAAATAGATTTCCGAGTCCCAACGGCACAATTTGGGGAAGGCCGAAGATTTCAGAATTTAAATGATCTCGTTAACGGCTATTTTCATTCAAGAACGGTGACTCAGCTAAGGACAACGGCTATTTTCAGATTGTGGCAGCATATGTCACTGCCCAACGAATCTGGGGCGTTGAAATAATTGATGGTGATAGCCTAAGCCACGTGTCTGTCCAGAGACTTTTTTGGGCTACAAAAATCAACTTTTTCTAATGCAAAAAGTTAAAAAATAAAAAATCCTGATCTGTCTTCATAACATATTTTTACATAGTTTAACAGGGTATAAATAATTCTAATAGAACCTGGCCAAAAAAAAAAAAAATTTATAATAGATATTTTTTCTGAAGTTTTTCTACGTAAAAATAACCAAAAAAAAATGTAAAATATGCAAAAGACAAATAAGGATGTTAAATTCCTTTAATTTCATTTGGAGTAATTTGAAATTTTGAAATATTGACAAATATGGAAAAGTACATAATTACCATTACTTGTTAATTTTTTATAAAAATATTTAAAACTCCTTGATGATGGCCAGAGGTTTGGCACTGGTGACCGGTGGTGGCAGCATATCAGCAAAGCTTTGTTGACCTTACTTGCAATCGGCCCCCAATACTCTAGCAGACTTATAAATATATATATATATATATATATATTGAAATTTCTCCAGTAAAAATAGTCTAGATAGATACTTGAGTAATTAAAAGTGATGCTAATATAGTAAACAACACTATTGTCAAAAACTACTAGGATCATACGTCTTCGAAACGTAAGTAAAAAACTGTTTTGAATAGAAACTAGTAGAAACTTCGCTCAAACATGTATACATTTTTACATTTTTACCGTTTTTACTATAACAAAGAAAGGATGAAAAGTTTTTTTTTTTTTTTTTTTTTTTTGCCTGCACTGGAAAAGGATGAAAAATTGAAAACCTTATTTCCATCATGCATCTTGGACTCGGGATCACCGGATAGTTATCTATAGTTTTTAATGTATTTCCATAGTTATAAATGTAAAATTTCAACGTTTTTTTTAACAAATTTTTTTTTTTTTTTATTTTTTTTTATGTTTTATATAGTTATATGACTTATATCTTTTAGATATGAAGTTGTTCATTAAATTTTGAATAATGATTTATTATTAATTTTTCCATGTGTGTATATATATATATATATATATGTATAATTTTGAGTTCTAACCTTAAGTAGTAGAAAGTAAAAACTTTATGTTTCCGTGTCGTTTCTACGATTTATGTTTCTACTACCCCCTTCCTTATCTACGTAGAAATTTGATTTTAACAACATTGATAAACAGGGTACTTATTGAACATTTCATTATAATTACTTTTGTGTTCTATCAATTATTCAAGTTTCCATACTAACTACTTTGGTTGGCTAAAAACAAAGTTCTTAATATATTTTTTGAGTTTTCGAAATAACAGAAGCTAATTCCGAAATCAAAGTAGTAAATAGCAAAAAAAAAGTAGTTATTTGGTATTGACTACTCTACTTTCAATATTAACTACTTTAATTTCGCTATAAACTACTCTTATTTTTGAAATTTAAAAATATATTAAGAACTTTTTTTTTTTTATAGCCACCAAAGTAGTAAATGTAGAAACTAGAGTCGTTGATGGTGAAAATTGAGTCTGATTGCCAATTGCTGACAAGGCCATTGGAGCTCTGGTGATGGGCCAATGGAGAATTATGGAGAAGGACCAAAAAAGAATAATATTTATTATAAATGATCTTAAAAAATGTAATTATTTGGGAGGAACGAAGAATTACCCTTTATCAAACTTCAAAAAACCATAGTATCAAAAAAAAAAAAAAAAATCAAACTTCAAAAAACCTTTCCTCCCCACATTTTATTCTAAAACTAATTTGAATTTTATTTTTCACTAAAATTATAACTACCAAAGTCATTCATGAAAAAGATTTCTTAACTTTAATTTTCAACTAAAATTAACATAATCATATGATCAATATATTCGCATTACATGAATTTTTTTATTTTGAAAACTCACATAAATTTATTTATAAAATAAAATAAAATATAAAACCTTTTTTATATCATTAAAACTCACATTGATTCCGAAGAAGTTTGCACAACTTATTTTTTGAAAATAAATTTGCTTCTGAGAGTTTTAAAAACACAAAAAAGAAATCTAGGTATTGTTAATATATTTAATAAAAAAAAAAAAAAAAAAAAAAAAAAAATCTAGCTAAGCTATATATATTTATATGCGGTAGTCATAATCTTCCCTCGGGGAGAATGCTTATACGTAAACCGAAAAAACCATTATCAATAAAAAAAAAAATTGCAAATATTGCACTTATGTCACAAGTAAAGCAAAATGTGGCCCAAAATTTCTTTTAAATTTCTAATTTGTAATGAAATTCTGTAGGAATTTGGGTAATATATTTTAATTATGAAGGTACCAAAATAACCTCAAATTATATTCCAATTCTTGCATGGATCTCTATTTAATGAATATGGTTATTTTGATCTTTTCACAATTTAATTATATTACCCAAATTTCTCATGAGACTTCACCTCAAATTTAAGATTTTAAGGAATTTTTTGTTCATATTTTGTCTTGCTGGACCTTAAGTGCAATTTTTCCTAAATCTGCCGTAGAAACAGAACCCACCCTCACCTACATCCTGGTACCTATAACAAATCTACCTCCACATTCCAGCCATATACTCCCTTCAATCCTATATACTTCAAAAGTATTTAAGAAATTAGGATAAAAGTGTTCCTATAATTAAGATCGGAGGTAGTATAAAATGAAGTTAACCTTTTTTTTAGAGTTTAAGAAAACCAATTAAATTACTTTAGAACATTTATATTTGTAGTCTTTCCTCACACTAATTAGTTTGATTAATAAACTGTTATTGAATATAAAGATACATAATATATGATATAATTAAGCAATTTATTTAGCTTCTTTAAGCTCGTAAAAAAAGTCAACTTTATATTATATTTAAGACCAGATGTAGTTTCTTTTATTTAGATTCTCTCTGTGCAATGGCGGAGACACATTGGTGCATGTGTGTGCAAGTGCAGACACAAGATTTTCAATATGTATGTATGTATGTATGTATGTATGTATGTATGTATGTATATATATATATATATATATATATATTCTTGAGATGCAATCATCTATAGGTCCATTGCTCAGTGGTAGAACATTTAACTGCAGATCAAAAGGTCACTAGTTCTAACGCTGTTGGACCCTTTTTCATTTGTTATTTTTTACATTTTGCATTAGACAAAGTTGAGACAAAAAAAAAAAAAAAATATATAATGCAGAAAGATATATATTTTATAACCATCCACTATTTCCATTTTGTATATATTTTTAAAAATTATAAATTAAATACATTTATCATATATAATTTCACTCTTAATTATAAATAAATCCTAAAAGTAAAAATTAGGATATTACAAAAGTTGTTGAGCTCACAAGGGTATTAGCTCTATTGCGGTGATCTATTTCATATTTCTTAAGAGGCTCTCAGGTATTTGGTTTGAGAAATAAATATTTCATTCTTCTTTTGCTTGATTCGAAGTCCTAAGAAGAAATTTAATTCTCCTATCATAGACATTTCAAACCACCTTGCATGATTTTAGAGAACTCTTGACACACTTATGTTAAACGTGATATGTTTAATAAGATTGGTGATGAAGATATAATACAATATTTTCAAGGAATAAAGAATCGAATAATGTTTTTGTAATTATTCTGTTGTAATAGCTTAGTTGACTTTTGATTATTATTATTTTTTTATGTTAAGTTGAAGTTTTCTTTTCGTTTCTTGTTCATTTTTTTTTAATGCATTTAAAAATTTCCTTAAAAAAATTCCAGGGACGCTGCTAATTGTGCACACACAAACTTAAAATTCTGGCTCCGCAACTGTCTCTATGTGTATGATTGTGGTGTTCTTTTTTTTTTTTTTTTTTTTTCTTTTTTAATGCCGAGGTAGCACATTGGAAAGATTGTAATCAATTTTATGAGGAATTCTTCCACCAAATTTAGATCGGGAGAAGCTAAAGCTAAGATTGAACCTTCATTACTTATGAAGAACAATTGATTGTCCCGCACTACAATGGCGTGGAAGATTTCTATTCACTACAAAAAAAAAAAAAAAAAAAAAAAAAAAAAAAAAGAAAAAAAAACAGTTGACTTTTATTGGTGATGTTAAAAAGTCGCCGCTGAAAATCTTGTCGCATAGAAGTCGCTGCCCTAGCAAGTTGTGACTAACACTATTAAAGGAAACAAACGAATTGCCACTGAAAGTATACCTTCGGTGAAGGCTCAACACTAAAAGCTAAACCGCCGGTGAATAAGTAAAGGTGGCAACCAGTTTCAGTATTCATTCGTAATTGAAAATAATTTTTACTTCCAGGAATTGTTCCATAGAATGAGCAAATGTGGAAACCAATTTCAGAGCTCATTATTGCGGTATAAGGTTTACATTGTCCAAATATAGTTTTAACAAGGGTAAAAGAGCAATTTTACACATGTAATTTGGCTCGAGAGAGCGCTCGGCACCACGTAAAATTTTCTGGACCAAAAATACACATGTAATTTCATTTTGGAGCACCTAAGACCACGGCCGTCGGTTGACCGTTAACTTGGATGGAACTCGACGTGACGCGATTTGACCGACACGCGACGTGGAATAAAAATTCGAAAAAAATTTAAAAAATTCGAAAAATTAGGAAATTTTTTAAAAAAAATAAGAAAAAATTCAAATAATTAGGAAAAAAATTATAAAATAATTTAAAAATTCAAAAAATTATGAAAAAAAAATTAAAAAATTAGAAAAAAATTCAAAAAATTAGCAATAAATTCAAAAAATTAGGAAAAAATTAAAATACCACCACTAGTGAGCCCCACAACCGGCCACCCTACGGAGCCGCCGCAGCCGTTGGCGGCATCAGTTCAAGGTCTGCGGTGGTGGGGACCGACCGCAAAATTTTAAACTTTATTAATTCTATCACAAAATTTAACAATTTTTTTAACTTTAAAGCTATTTAAATATACATTTTTTTCAAAAAAAATAATTATCTACATAATAATTATTTTGAATGCTTCATATATAATGATTTATTATTTTTGAAAAAAATGTATAATTAAATAGCTTTAAAGTTAAAAAAATTGTTAAATTTTGTGATAGAATTAATAAAATTTAAAATTTTGTGGCCGGCCCCCACCACCGGCGTAACACCCACCCTAAATGCGCCTTTATTTATCGAGTTATAGCGGACAGGCATCGAAATGATTTGGACGACTTAATTGCGGAATAAGACTTTCATAAAATAACTTAGTTTGAAAATACGAGGATAAATTTTTTGCGATTCGAATCCATCCCATAGTGGGATGATAATACAATAATCCAAAATAGACAGATGATAAACGTTAAAGTATAGGCTAACTACTCATATTTTTCCAAAAGTTCCATCTGCTGTAACCCTTACAGCTGCATCTTGCCTCTTGATCCCGAACCACTACCCTCTTTCATGCGTTTGGAGTTCAAATGAATGAACCCCGGGGGTAACAAATCAATCTCATGTGCGGGTATGAAATGTAAATGACAAGATAACACATGTATAAACATAGAATAATTCACAAGAAACAAGTCGCACCGTAATCGGTTAACGGCCAAGGACCGCACCTCTTTGGAACACGCACTCCATTTTAGGACACGCACCCTATGAGACACGCACCTCAATCCATAGCTAGGATACACATAAGCAAATTATCTAGCAACCATGATCAGTCATACACGCATTACATACATACAAGCTAATAAGATAACGATTACCCACTTCAAGCTTGAATCCTTAAATTTACGTCGGGTAGGTGTTGGGATCGGTCAGGGTGTCTATGAAATCCTATAAACGTTTATCATTGTCATTAGTCACTAAATCACGTCGCAACGTAATTAGCTACGCGAACTAATTTTTAGAGGATTAAAAATGAATTAACTCCCAAAAATTCTCTTACTAATAATACCTTCTTTTTTTAAAAAAAAATTATCATTAATTAATGATAACACTATTTTATTAATTAAGAACTCCCTATATTATTTATTATTATTTATCTATCTATTTATTATTTTTCTACAATTGTTTTGAACTCTCAAAGGCTATCCAAACATTTTAGATTAGGAGCTTACAAATACCAACCATCATGCAAATTTTGCTTTAATGCATTTTATTTAGTGTTTCTCATGGTTCTTCCTAAATCATCTATACACACACAAAATATTTGACAGTAAAACCTTCGTGTTATTATTATTTATTTATTTATTTATTATTATTATTTCTTTTTTTTAATTACTTGTTTATTTGTTTTCATCTTCCAATTATCCATATACACTTTCAGAGAAATCAACTTTTTTCCTTCTCTCATTATTTGTGCAGTGACGTATGCGTGTGAATATATATATATATATATATATATATATTTTTATATAATCATTTATTTACTTTATTATAATTATTACTACTTCTATCACAATATAGCGCACACACCTGAGCTAATACAATGCACACACATACATCTAACTACGTGTTACTCACATGCACTCACGTGATGCTCACACACACCTAGTTCATCATATGCTACAACCTAGTTGTAGATATATATATATCTATATATACACGCCCCTAAATAGATCAGTAAGGTTCTCCTAGTTTATCTCTAACAGCAACGTTTTATATGGTGTGTGTATCTATATATGGTAGAAAAGTAAGTTAATTATTAACAATAGAACACTATACGTGAGTACCTTACAGCTAAGTTTTTAATAGAGAAGCCTATCAAAAACATATACTTCTTCTCTATTAATTATTACTTTAAAAATCTATTACGTGAAGCATTTTCTTATCCTGATGCAAAAACATGAAGAATGCATGTGATTCCTCTTTTCTAAGATGTGAACATGACAAGCCCAGGAGCTAAATACTATTTCATTTTTTGAGCTATCATTACTTCCTAGCATCAGTGATAATACATATATATAATAGGTAGCATATCATACTTTTCATATAGGAAGCTTCCTCCTCTGAGTAGCAACGAAAAACACATATATGATCCATCAGCTTGGTTTCATTTTTTTATTTGCAGCAAAACCAAAGTTCATTCCTACAACTACTACTTAGGGAGTTGCATTGGAAAAAGAAGGGAGAGAAGTTTAGTATTACCTCCGTTTTTGCTGGTGAAAGTAGAGTATACACACACACACAGTTCCAATGCTCACTCACTCTTCTTCGTCTCACTCACACACAAACAGCTCGGTTTCACTCTTCCTCGCGCTTCCACGTTCTCGGACACAGCCTCCTCTGTTTGCTGGTTTCAAAACATAGAATACAGTCTTCTTTCTCTCATTCTCTCCCTCTCGGTTTCAATCTACACTTCTGTTTATTTATTTATTTCTCTCGCACACACCGTTCTAGCCAAACGGTTGCGATGAGGGAGTTTATAGCCGCTGATACGTTGAGGTGTTGGGCTCGATGGGATCTCTGCTACGCCGAAAGTGAGGTTCAAATGTTGTGGAGACATGGTCATTTGCGTGAATGGCGTTTTGTTTATTTTCTTTCCCTTTTTGCTGTGTTTCTTGCCTTGGCCGCGTGAATTCAAGAAAGCCGCAAGTCAAATGGATATAGAAGGGGATATTTGGGCAGATAGGTTAGACTCTTTGTTTTTCCCCTATTGTTGCGTTATCGTGTTGCAGTAGGTAAGGTGCGTGATCAGATTTTGCTAACTAGGTTTCTGTGTTTCAATCGTATCCTAGCCGAATGGGTTCTTATGGTTGAGGTTAGTAGGATGGATTAGTTTGGGTTGAGAGTTGAGAATACGAATACATATGCATATATTGCTGATTTGCTTCCGCTGTCACGTGCTTCCTTAATGAATTGAAGTGTGTGTGTGTGTTTTTTTTTTACCTTTTCTTTTCTTTTTTTTTCCTTTAAATATCATCTGATGCATTTTGTGTAACCTAAAGGGTGTGAATGAAATTGGTCTTTGGGCCAAATGGGTCCAATGGATTGAGGTGATATGGGTTTGGTGTTTTTATTGTTGGGTTGTGGTTAAGTGTACAGCTATTGAAGGGGTATTTAGTAGATGCATTACTGATATGTAATTGTCAGTCACAGGCTAGGCTTGGGTAGGAGTTAATGAGAATGGCTCGAGTCACTTATAAAGGCATAAAAATGTTGGGTACATAATTGAATAATTTTTTTTTATTACAAGGAAAAATAATTTCCTAATTTTCCAAATGATTAATTTAGTCACTTGACCAAATTCCACCATTTAACTCACAAATATTATTTCTAAAATTTTGGGCATAATTTATTCTTTATTTGAATTATTCTTTTCCCCAAAATAATTTAAGGAAAAATAAGCCTAAATTTCGAATAACTAACACTTTAATTTTTCAGTCCAAATTTTATAATTTAATTCCCATATAATATTAAAATTTCAAAATCCCAAAATTTGGGATGTTACAACAACACAGTTGAAAACACAGTTTCAAACTCTGGGTTCTAACTAGGCATGTCCAAAGACCGGGTCAGACCGAGTTAGAGGTCAACCCGAGGTCCGGCCCGATATAAGCTCGGGCCGAAAAAAAAATAAGCCAAAACCGTCCGGGTCGGTACCCCCGGCCGACCTCGGGCAAGACCGGACCGGACCACTGGATCTGCTGGACCAGTCCGAACATCCAGATCTTTTTTTTTTCTAGTTTTTTTTTTCAATTTTTTTTCCAGTTTTTTTCTTGCCTTCTTGGGATGCAATATTTTAGCTCGATTTCACTTGACTTCCTAAAGTAATAAAAAATAACATAGTGAAAAGTGATTCCTATAAATTAAAAAGCATATTAGGATGTCCAGAGACTCCGGTGAATGGTTCAATGTAGTGGTGATTTACCACAAAAAGAAAGGACCTCGGGTCGAGGCCGGACCCGATCCGTCTAAGCCCTTGGACCGAAGTCCAATCCGACTGGCGATTTAATCCAGTGGTCCGTCCTAAGGTCAAATTGTCCCGGACCAATTTTTTTCATTCTAGACCGGCCGGGTCGACCCGGTTGGGGCTGGACCAACCGGACCTCGGGTTTTTTGGACAACCCTAGTTCTAACAAACACCTTTTTCAAGACAACATCATTTCAAAAGTAACTATCACTCTAGTCTCAAATTTTGTTGAAAAACATTTTATTCAAAAAATCAATTTCAAAAATTCACAAGTTTGAAAAATCTATTTCGAAAATTTCAAATACATCAGGTGTATTGGCAAGTTAAAAAATTTAATCTTTAAACCCTACTCAGGAACCAAACAACTAATCTTAGAAGGTCATTACTGCCTATCGCATTATGTCCTTTGTCCTTGGCTACTCAAGCCATTTGTAGAATGCTTAGTCCATTCTACTTTAGTCTTCGGGCTATTCCAGACATTGCCCGCTATCCTTGGGTTTCATAAACTTTTCGTGAAACTTCCCAATATTTGTTTCTAAGAATTGTGGGCCTTTGCTAGCCTAGAGACATTATAGTCTCATAGGACTTAGGGCTTTCCATTGAACATATACATGTCCAATGACCTATGGACACATTGGTCCCAAAGGTCCTACTGACCACCATGAATTTTTAAGAGGTACACAACACCACTCTGTTCGCACCAGGACATACCTCAATCTCGTGTAGCATCAACTGCAAATACTGGATCCAACTGATCCACGACCATCGCGTCCTTCTAGCCTCACACACTACCCAATCTACCGGACTGGAGTTGAGTCACCAGGCATCATTGGCATCAACCATCATCATGGGCCATACACCCTCCCGACGTGGTAGGAATCATAATTCTCGGATTGGTGTATTTGCTTTGGTGTTTGCTTTCGTCTCTCAAGAACTCACTTATTTGGAGCCATCTGATACGGCGCCTTTAATATTGGTTCGGTACCAGGCATCAACCCAATAATGAATTCATTTTCACCAGATTGGTTGTTGAGAAGAATTGAAAGCTATATTTATACAAAAAGAACATTAATTAAATGATCGTTGTAATCTTCAATATGACCTTTGCCTTCATTAAGGAAGGATTAGGTTGAGCTTTGGTCTTCTTCTCTCTCTACTCTTTGGTTAATCCAGTTGTACAAAAGTTTATGGTTGACTTCTTGAATATTAATCCGTTGGAAGAGCAGCTACTAGATGTAGAAATGAAACATGAATCCCTTTGCAACGTATGTAGAATTATTGTCCAAAAGGATGCAAGTTTTCTGGACTTTGCATTTAATGTGATGACATCACTTTTTGCTTTTGTCTAAATCTTCATTTAATATTCTCTAAACCATTTGAAACTCATTAACTAATTAAACATAGCTAGGAATAGTAATGAGTGATGATAAGAAGTATTAAGATTAAACGGGAAGATTTCACAAATTCGAGCAAGTTGATTTTCAAAACCCGGAACACAAACTCGAGTTTGTTTATCCAAACTGAAGTTTGTAATTATGCTCGAAGACAAACTCGAGTTTCCTTCTTCCAGAGAAGAATGTCGTGTTTTGAGTTTAAAAGCACATTTTGAATCGAGCAAAACTAGAGTTGATTAGTGACAAACTTGAGTTTTGGACTTTTATAGTGAAAACATGTTTAAGTCCAAAAGCTCAAAATTGGAGTTTTCAAAAATACTTTGAAATGAGCAAAACCCTCAACTTGGCCTAAACTCGAGTTTTCTCTAAAATAACCTTTGAAAACTCTCTCGCAAGTGAAAACCGAAGTTTCTAAAACAAACTAGAGTTTTCTCAAAGTGGATAAAATATGAAATCTCTTTGTCAAACACAAACTCGACTTTACAAAGCCAAACTCGAGTTTTCTCAAAACTTTGAAAAACTTAGAAAACTCTTGGTCGGTGTAAACTGGAGTTTTCATATCAAAATTGGAGTTTACTTAGTCTTAAAACATTGGAGGCTCTCTATATGCCAAAAACTCGAGTTTACAATTGCAAACTGGAGTTTTATTTACTTTGGAAAATATTGGAGAGTCTTTGTATGATGCAAACTCGAGTTTGTAAACCTAAACTCGAGTTTACTTTAAGTGTGAAAAACTTGGACTGTTCTCTGTGTCTCACAAACTCGAGTTTGCCTATGCAAACTAGAGTTTTCATAGTTCATTAAAATTGAGCTACTATCTGTCAAGTCCAAACTCGAGTTTTCTAACCAAAACTCGAGTTTGTCTTTGACATTAAGTTTTTCAACTTACCAAAGACAAACTTCAACTTGTGTTTACAATTGTCGGTTATCATCAAAACACATAGAGAACTAACTTATTTTACCTCAACAATAGCATATTGGCATGGCTTTTATAATTTAGTTAAGGTATAATTTTGCCCAGATTTTGTCACAAAAGAGCGTAGTTTCCCCAGAATATTTTTGAGTAATGTCACCCCAAAAGTTTTTGACACATAGAATTTTTCCCTTACAATTATCCAAGTTAAGTTTAACTATCGGTTGACCAAATATACTAAGTTTGCAAGTATACGCGTCATCGACGTCATTTTTATTAAGGTGTAAATTTGCGCCAAAATTATTTAATCAAGAGCAATATTGCTCTAGCAGTTATCAAATTGTAGCAAGGTTGACTTGATTAGTCTTTGGGTTAAGTTTGACCATTTGTTGACTAAATATGTTGATTTGGCGGCGCGAAAATCATTGAAGAAGAAAATGCATATGGAGAAGGAGGTCATATTCACCGAGAATAATGAAAGCAAGATACACTGAGAAAGATTATTGAGAAAAAGACAACCACATAAACTTCCGTCTTTGTTCTCCATTGACGACATCGAGATAGGAAGGTTCCTCTTTGATTTTCTCTTCATCACATAAGATGTTTTCAAGTCTTTGATTTTCTCCAATCCTTCGGTGGCGATACATTTTTTTTATTTTTTTATTTTTGGCCTTGTTTATAAACCTATTATATAAGCATATTGCTATGCTTTATAATGAATAGGAAATGTCAAAGGACATGCCTTAGAAGAATTAGTTATCAATTAACATGTACTTTGTGTAATCAGAAGATAGAAAACTATTAGATACCTTGAAACATTTGAAAGCACTGCCATGAAACATTATTTTGTAATGCGTAAAGGTGCAAAAATACATATGGGCTTTTACTCAAGGTACACCCAGTATCATATACTTTTCGGAGGTGCAAAAATGTAGATGAGCTTTAAAAATCCGAGCAAAAATCCCATCACTATTAAATTCTCTTAACAATCTAAGATACCCTTGAACCTCTCAGACGCATCTTCTTCTGCTCCGACTCCATCCACTGTTCATTTTTCTGGAAAAACTCACCTCTTCTTCTGCTAATCTGAGAGCCTCTGATTCAGGCCAGGGCACCGGGTTTAAGGTACTTGTGAAACTGCTCAGTTCTAGTTGAGGGCGACTTGGTGAGGGCTCTGGTTCTATACTTCATGGAAAGGTTCAAGCAGGGGAGACTGCCAAGGACTGGAAGGGATTGAGGGTCACCGTAAAGCTTACTGTCCAAAACCATCAAGCGAAGGTCTTAGTGGTGCCTTCTGCCGCTGCGCTAGTTATCAAGTCCTTGAAAGAACCCGAGAGAGACCTCAAGAAGACCAAGAACATTAAGCTCAACGGTATTATATCTCTCGATGATGTGATCGAGATCGCCCAAACTATGAGACCTAGGTCGATGGCCAAGGACCTCAGCAGGACTGTGTAGGAGATCCTGGGCACATGTGTCTCTGTTGGCTACACGGTGGATGGGAAACACCCGAAGGATTTGCAGCAGGAGATCGCTGATGGGGATGATGAAATCCCTCTCTGGATTTAGGTCTTCCTTTTAATTTTGGTTTTATTAGCACTTTTCTTCACATAAATGTTGAGGAACAGTTGAATTATGTGTTGAATTAATATTTTGGGCGATTAAGATTATCTGTAGAGATTTTATGAGCTAAGCTAGACCAAGTTGCGTACAACTTTACAACGGTGATAGTCTATTTTGATGCAATTTTGTTTCTTTCCATGATCAAAAAAGATTCGAGCGGGGAGGCATCTGACAAGAAAGACGGAGGGCAAGTTGGGAATTACAAAAAGTTTGGCTTTTTTTTTTTTAAAAAAAACATAACGTGGGGCCCACCTTAAAAAGTAAGGTCGGTAAGGGGTATTTAACGGCACGTGCATTTTTGCACCTCCAAAAAATATATGATACTGGGTGCACCTTGGGTAAAAGCCCATGTGCATTTTTGCACCTTTACCCTTTTGTAATCTATAAAATAATCAGATTATTCAAGTAGAATTAAAATTTACTATTATGTAGTCATTATGTATGTATCTATTGTACATTCAACATTGAAAGTAAAAATCCAACTGCTTGATCCTGAATACGGAAGTGAGAAAAAGCGAACTCATGGACCAATAGTAGGGAAAGAGAATAAACAGAACAGCAAAATGGGGAGGAAACAATGTAAAGGCAGGGCAGGCAATAATGCGCTCCTGTTTAATTAGTTGAGCTATATTGAGTTGCTGCAATGTAA
Source organism: Acacia acuminata (assembly GCA_019022655.1). NCBI lineage: Eukaryota > Viridiplantae > Streptophyta > Magnoliopsida > Fabales > Fabaceae > Acacia > Acacia acuminata. The sequence goes on along the minus strand of JAFJYI010000115.1, from coordinate 2,112,479 downwards.
GAGTGCCTCTTGTCTGAAACTGTAATCCCGAATCTCCACACCTATCAGAGTCCTCTGTTGTGGTATGTTTTGGTTGCATACTTAGAGACGGTAATGCAATGCAATGCCATGCAATCATCATTACCATCAGTATGTTTGGTGACTAAGCAATATATATATATATATTCTACTTAACCAAATAAAAATAACAATTAAAAAATTTAAAAACCCCCAACAAAGAAAAACTCCTTCCTTCCAAGATTTATCGTCTATCCAGAATCACAGTTTTCTTCCTCCACAAAGATAACAAGCACAAGTCAAAATTAGGGGTGGAAAAAGAAAGAATAAGAGTTCGAACAAATGAAGCTAATGGCGGATAAAGTGTTCATTCTTACTGAGAGTATCATGGGCTCTAATTTTGGGAAGAACCGAATCATTTCGTTTGGCGGCGGTTAGAGCCACATTGCGACAAGAGAATCCAAAACAATTCGTTTGGCGGTATAATGATGTAAGAACTTCTTTTGCTTGGATAGTATGATCAGAAAGAGCGTTTCTTCACCAGCCTATACATTGTACGGGTCTGCCAAAGAAGTATGCTTGAAAATGATTGGGGACAATGAACTTCCAGCAAGTGGTGGCTAATTTGCATACCCTGAAGACATGATTTAAATCTTCCACGTATTAAACACAGACCCCTTCGAGTGTCGTCGAGCTCGTTTTCAATGTTTGTGAGAAGTCTATTTTGCTGGGCAAGCCTAAGAAAAGTTCTGAAGTAGCAAGGGAGGCATGCGAGTTAAAAAATTTGTTCAGTGTCTAAAAAGGGTTACTTTTTTTTCAAAATATAAATTATATTTAAATAATCTGGATTTGATTAAAAAAGACAGATAAATTATTTAATTATACAAAATATTACATGATTTTTTAAAAATATTTATGTGTAAGGTTAGATTATATATCAATTTTAAAAGTTAGATAAATTAATTTGGGATAATGATTAATTTAAGAGATCAAGAAAATAGATTCAAAACTTCAAGAGGGTTGAATCTAAGGAAAGGGATTAATCCCTCACAATGTAGCAAACTAATATTCAAATTCTTAATTGTTAGATATATTCATATTTAATATCCAACGATACCCATACAAGATTGGCTATAATATAAGGATACATGTGTCTATAAAATAAAGATGGAGATATCTTAAATGGAATTCAGACTGCCCTTCTCCGTTAGTTTGAATAAAAATAGCTGTTGCAAAGATCATTTAAAATTTGAAATTTTCGGTCTTTCACAAATTGTACCGTTGGGACTGGGAAATCCGTTTATATTATCGGCTCCACTTACTGGACGGTCTTCATTTTCCTCCTAGATCTTCGCCCACTCTCAACGGTCTCTCTGCAAAAATATCCCTACCTTCTCCTCCTCCTCTGTTTCTCCATTTTCCTCTGCAACAGCAGCAACGACGGCAACATCTGAGTGAAACCCCTTCCTTTCCATCTTCTTGTTTCCTTCAATCCTCTGATAAAAGCCGAACGGGGGAGAAAAACTCATGTTTGGTTTGTATAATCCGAACTTCTCCCAACTTAGAGCGGTTCCTCCTCAGATATGGATAGGTAGGTGCTTGCGAATGACTGATGAAATTCCAGTAGGGAGCGAAAGACACTTGCTTGTTCTAGTCCGTCACAAAAATTGATCTGTTCATTTCATTCAAAAGTTGCTATCCTTCTTTTTTTTACTTGGTTGGTTTTTTATTTTTGGGTCGAGTGCGCAAATTTGCTAACCAACTATTACTCGAAGGAGTGTTTGGCACAAATAACTATTGAGGGGACCAAAATTGCCAATCAACAATTAAAAAGTGAAAAAAAACACAAATTGGAGGCGTATTCGCCAACGAACTATTATCTCGTCAATCGTCTTTGTATCTCCATCTTCCATTGACTATCATAGTCTTGCGCGACGTCGGCATTTCCAAAACATTATTCTTTGGGTGTTCCACTCACCCTCTTGAACTCATCCAAGAGTCCACAGTGTTATTCACTAAGACATGTACCTTTTACCCTGGTTCCATCCTCGATGCCACAAGCAAAGAACCATTCTTCTTCCACAATGCATGCTCCATGGGTCCCATCTCTATTAGTGTTTTCCTTTTCCAACAAGAAGATTTAACCGCTCTTTTTTCCAGCGTTTCCGCCACCGTCCTACGCCAGTGCCTCATATTTTAACTTAATTGTGATAGTTGGTTTTTTTTTTTTTTTCAATAGTTATTTGGTTTTTTTTTCACTTTTAATAGTTATTTAGTTTTTTTCACTTTTAAATTTTTGATTGGCATTTTGGTCCCCTCAATAGTTATTTGTATCGACGCTCCTCGAGGTAATAGTTGGTTAGCAAATCTGCACCTTCACTGTTTATTTTTTTGTGTGCAGTCAATGTTTGTCGGAGTTGTAAACATTAACACAGCATCAGGAGCTGTTAAATCAAAGGTACATTCCTTTTGTTTTCTCACTCCTCTGCTTAAGATAGCGTATCAATGGCCTTTTTTTTTTTGGAAAAAAAAAATGTTTCGCTTATGTTTTTCTTACCTTCAGACCTCTCGATGTACATTGATTGCTTTACTTGTAGTCCATATAACCATTGTGGTGCTTCAATTCTCTTATCATTATTCATACCGTAAGTCTCCAATCATCACGTTTTATTCTAGATTGCGCTGTTTCTTGCTTACTGTTTTTCAGAGTATTCTAATTTGGGCTTTTAGATCTCTTCATTATTCATTGTGTTTATCTTGCTTTGCCTTGAATCTGGGATAAAATTGATCATATGGTTTTCTACGTGGACATATCGTGAACCAGTATATAATATATATTTTTCAGTATAAACGGGAAGATACCCGTGCGTCCACTGTTGGATGAAATATAGTTAAAAACACCTAAATCAAACATTTAAGCCATCCTATTCTTTTTACAAGAGCCCAAAATTTGAATATTTGGATATTTTTAATGATAGCCCATTATGAGTTATCATTGCAAAAAATTGCATCGCAATTCCAAGATTAAGTTCTCACTTCTTAGAAGTTAGAACCACCCTTGCTTCTTCTGATCATATTTCATGTCAAGCATAATACTGAGCAACCATTCAAACATTTTTAATGATATTTTTAATAGAGTTATTTGAACATAATGAGTTCTTTCTATTTGTGCCCCTCATTAATGTAAAGATTTGTGATACTTATGTTTATAGTATATACCCTCTTACTTACTACTTGAGAAAAAATTTAGAATTTAGACATACATACTTATGATTTTAAACTAATTTATTTTAATTACTTTTTTAAAATCATGTAAATTCAATTTTCAGGCTCTTATAAATAGAACTGAAAGGAGTATGTCCTAACTTCTCAAAAGTGAAAACCACTTATTATTGTTCAAGTATTATTTTGAACATAATGAGTTCTTTCTATTTATGCCCCTCATTAATGTAAAGATTTGTGACACTTATATGTTTATAGCCTATACCCTCTTACTTACTTTAATTAGGGCATACTTGAGAGAAAAAAATTAGAATTTAAACATACTTATTATTTTAGACTAATTTATTTTAATTACTTTTTTTAAATAACGTAAATTCAATTTTTGGGTTCTTATAGGACCCAAAAGAGTATGTCCTAACTTCTCAAAATTAAAACCACACTTATTATTCATCAATTATCATTGCAAAAAAAAAAAAAAAAAAAAAAAAAAAAATTTGCATCCCAATATTCCAAGATTAAGTTCTAACTTTTTAGAAGTTAGAACCACCCTTGCTTCTTTTGATCATATTTCATGTCAAGCATAATATAGAGCAACCATTCAAATCATAGAACCATTCATTCAATGCTAGACAATCTTTTCTTATATTTTCCAAAAAATGCTTAAACTTATGAAATTTTTTGCACTTCACCCAATTTTAATCAAATTGTACAACTCATTTCAAAATTTTGTATAATCACTATACACTTAGGTTCATCAAAATTTCATCCCCTCCCCCAAACTTAAAATTAAAAGTGTCTGCATTGTTAAGGTAAAAAGAGGCTTTCTATGCTCACTTGCACAAGAAGCCAAGAACAGAATCCAAACAAAATCAACAATGCATAGATAGATATTATTTGAAATCATTAGCTAGCAATCATTCAAAGTTATGAGCCATCAATTGCAGAATGAGCTATTAGTAGCTCCATCAAAATATCCAACAAAGTCCTACAACTAAACAACAATCTCCTAAAAGTTGCATATAATAGAGATTTAGATCCAGTAAGGCATTCCCACAACAAAAGACAAGGCAGACACCAATGATAAATCATCAATATCTTCGTGAACTTGGACTTGAGGATCCAACTGAAGTTGCTAACACTTGGACCTGCATTCCCTCAGGCTCTCTTTGTGAAAAGAATTTCCCTTTCCATTCTATTCCACATTATCGATAACCCCAAATCTGCTTCACCTCAATTAGACCCCTAACTTGCCGGATGCTTTCCATAATGATTTCCAATCTCTTGAAGCGATGTTATTGTAACACCGACCTGATTTGAGACCCGAGAACAAAGTGATACCTTACCTTAAACCCTAATTACTGCTTCAAGCTTCAACTTTATACCCGTTAGATGCATTATTTTAATAAATAATTTAAACCATTAAGCCAGGTTTGGTCCTGGGAAGTAAAAACCTTTTTCAAAGAGTTCAAAAACTTAAACCAAACATAAGATTTGATTCGGTGATTCGAATGGCTTTTCTCTCAAATTTAAAACTTTTGAAAACATTTTATTAGTGGTTCAAACTCTTCTTTAAAAATCCATCATTCCTTAAACCATTTTTTTTATCAGATTACTTCATTGTTATTAAATTTAACCTGGTGCTCTACACTCCAATTAATCATTCATCACGTTACAGGCTCATTTCATACATGCCTATCCCTGCAGTAATAACTAAGCATACTATATATGTCAATTTCTACCTATAAGGTCATATGAATCTATGTATATACATCATCGCCATACTTGCCTAGTTCAAAAGAATATCTAATCATAAGGAAAATATTATATAAAATGTGATATATACATCAATGCCATACTTTGCCTTTTATGCTCTTTGCCTTTTTTGTAAGTGATTTTAAGGAAAGGGCTGAGATTCTTGAGAATTCCAGTAGTAACCACAAACACTCATAACATATGCAAGTTCACAAAGCATGCAAAACAAGTGTAACATCCCCATTTTTCATGTGCCTCAATGTGAATTCATTTGTATATATGAATATTTATGAAGTCATGTATGATAAATATTTACTTGCATGAAATAATTGAAATAGGATAAGGTTGTGAAATTATTTGTTTGTGTGTAATTAAATAATTATGGTTAGGGACAGCCTTAAGAAATAGATGATTATGGAAGTCAAAACATATTATGTTTTTCCTTTTTAACCCTGGGCAAAATGCATAATGAAAGAAATAGATAAAAGAGCATAAAATTCCAAAAATTCCAAAGAAGGTGTTATGGACTTAACCAAGAATTATGAGTTATTGGGCTAAGTGTGAAGGATAATTTTTGGAGTCAAGTAAATTTTAACATTGCCCTTTTTAATATGCACAATAATACCAAGTCAATTGTGAAATTAAGAATAATTTGCATTAGCAACTATTAATCTTTTAATATGCTAGACATAGATCTTACATTTAGGATTAGGAAAAAAAATCTCTTTACTAACTCATATATCTATGATAAAAAGAAATAATAATTAATAATTAATTAGTACGTGGCCGCCAAAAAACAGAATAATTAGCAAGTAATGGTATTGATGATAATCCAATTTGGTGTTTATATCTATAGACGACGGAGAAAAGGACCCTTGGGATTTATCGTATATGGTGGTGTATTTTGTCATTTTCAATAGACAAACCTTTAATTTTTTTTTTTTTTTTAAGTATTCCACCCAGTTCACCAGAACCTTCAGTTCCGACTAATCCAAATTTCACCCCATGTCAGGCTCATGGTTATAGGGGAAGAGCTCTCAACACCATTTTCTCCATTCCACGCCTGGTAAAGAGAGAGCAAGTTTTTTTCTATTTGCTCCCAACGGTTATTGGCGACAAACCTTTAATTTGATGACAAGGGTCTTTGTATGTTGATTTCATATCTAAAGGCTTGAAGGTTTCATTTTATTTTGATGTTAATTTCAATTTCATGTCCTCCGACATTTGAATCCCATTCCAAATAACAACCTTCATGATTCATTTTAATGATTTGTTGAGGAACCCCACTCATGTCAAAAGTAGATTTTTTTTAGGGCATATTAATATGCAAGTCTTTATAATTCTATTGAATTTTGATTTAGGTCCCCGAGCTTATTTTAGAGAGAGGAATTTACATTAGTACTTTTTTTTTCCCCGGCTCAATACCGAGTGCGATTTTCCCATAATTTTACTCAAATATCTTAAGATTTTATATTACTTAGATGATAAAAAAGATTCTATAACTTATGAGTCAATGACGCTTTATATTTTTCCTTTTCCAAATTTTGAAGATGTAGCAATTGTAACAATAGACACATATTTGTAAAATTCCATTGTAATATTAAGTGAGTTGCAACATTCTCGTATCAAAAACTGAGCTGTTTGGTATGGGTGATTAGGAGGGGAGGGAAGAGAAAAATTTTATGATTGAGGTTTAAAAAAATTGGAGAAGTGGGGTTTTAAAATTTTGAAAGAGAATACGTAAGATAAAAGAGTAAAAAATTTAATTAAAAACTTTTAACTCCTCTACCTTAATTTTTTTTTTAAAAAATCAAACGGGAAAAAAAAAGAATCACTCCACTCACTTTCCTTCCCTTCTCCCTTGTATCAAACAGTCTCTTAAGAATCTCTTAAAAGCACTAAGTCTAGCGAGTTAAGGTGATAACTCGAAAGGCTTGGTCAATAACTTTGTTATATTATACAAGTAACTTGTATATGCATTCAATTAGAGTCGAGAATTCATAATATTGAACGACTGGCTATCACCCAAGAGGGGGTGAATTGGGTGTCTGATTAAAAACTTGATACTTTGATAATCTTTTACGTTTTCTAAATCAACAGTTAGATATTCAAATAAACATATACTGGAAATATAAGAGACAAGGGAAGAGAATATGCAAACTGTGACTTATACCGGTTCGGCCCAATCCTTGACCTACATCCAAATCCCAAGCTCCACTTGAGATTTTCAATCCACTATCTTCTTTCAACTTGATTACACATTCGATACTTGGAGTAATCCTCTCACTAGGATCCACTCCCCCTTACAAACTATAATCAATACACACCCACTTGATTACACACTCTGTACTCGAAGTAATCATCTCACTAAGATTCACTCCCCTTACAAGCTGTAATCAATATAATGGGTTTTACAATTGATCTTCTCTCTCAGGAGTGAATGAATAAACACTGAAGTACAACACAAATCATCTCACTCTCTATGATAAACTATGTAAACATTTGAAAACAGAGAGTAAATAATATGAAGATCAGAGTATGAGCATTTTGAAGATGTAGGCTTGTGTCTTGCTACTTATGTCTTGAATCTGTCTTCTTTTATAGGTAGAGATCAATATATGACCGTTTGAAGATTTAATGACTATTGGATAAAGAAGTATAGTTGTTAGACTCGAGATGGAACTAGCCGTTAGAACTTCATTTTCTGAACCAGCTATGACATCAGCATTTACTTTATCCTTGATCTTCAATTTAACAACATTTGATCATTTGAAACATGTACGCAAATGATATAAATAAGAAGTATTATAAGTCATTTGGGTAATCATCTGGATATTTATCAAAGGAATTAAGATTTTTTGAAACAGTGATTTTCTGAAGCAGAGATGAGAACTTGAGTTTGCATTTGAAAACTCAAGTTTGGAGGTTGTTGCGTTACTCCGTTGCTCTTTGTTTGATCAAAACTCGAGTTTTGGTCTCACGAACTCGAGTTTGGAAGATGCTCTGACATTCGCTGCTCTCTGTCTGATGAAAACTTGAGTTTCCAACTTAATGACTCAAGTTTGGTGTTCTCCCAAAACAACATTTGCTCTCGCCTCTCGTAAACTCAAGTTTGCAACTTGTTCTGCCCTTGGCTGCTCTCTGACTTGGCCTAGTTCAAGTTTGGACTCTGTTGAGCATTTTTTGCAACTTCTTGAACTGATTGTCAACTTTTGAAGGCCATATCTCCCTGGTCTAAAATATGTTTTGGTCTGTTCAAATCTTGATGGAAAGCCCTTTGAGTCTACTTTCATATACCACTAATTTCAGCTCAATCTGATTTGTAGTTTGTGAGTTACACTCAAAATATCGAAGCTTGGTCATTCAAAGGTCAACTTCAACAATTGATAGCTCCTTGATCTGAACTCCTTTGGGCTTGAATTTTATATCAAAAGGACGCATTGGAAGTCTATATTCATATGCCACCGATTTCATCTCAATTGGATATTTGGTTTGGGAGATATCATCGAATTACCAGACCTCACCCAAGCTGAACATGAAACAGAGTTGCTGATTAGTGCTGGAAACTCGAGTTTTCCTAGTCCAGAGACACCAGAAACGCTGAAGACACTACTAACTCGAGTTTATGATGGCTAACTCAAGTTTTGAATCCTAAACTCGAGTTTGGAGTCCTTAACTCAATTTTCTTATACCAGAGGAGCAAATCATTGTAGTGAAGTAGGAAACTCGAGTTTTGAGTTGTGAACTGGAGTTTTCTTATCCTGAAGCTCATTTTTGCTGACTTTAACTCCGAATTGAGTCATTCTAACTTCCATATGATCTTGGATACTTTCTTGGCCTTTCATCCCGACAGCCGGACTCGACCAGGCTTTTAACAAAGCCAGCCACGGCCCTGGCCTATTTCCACCCCTACCTGGCAGGCACCCTTAGCGGTAGGGACACAATCACAACTTATGTAGAAATGCAACATTTCTGATAGTTTTTTACTTCCTGTAAGATTTCAGAACAACAATCAGCAAGTCATTTACATATGTATTGTCTGACACAGGTTTCTCAGTATGTTATATTCTAGAATTTCTTGAAATATTTCCTGTTTTCATGAACCATGATTGGCACAGTGCAATGAAATAAGGCACATCACTGGCTACATGAGGACAAATTCCGATACAAGTATAAAAAATCCTTACCTATCAGAATCCAACGAAGCAAACGAAACCAAAGCATAAAACCTAAGTTTTGTTAAATGATATGGAAATACGGGAAATCAAATAATACTGAAACACCTAAGGACGAGAATTTATGCCAGAGATTGAAGTTGACATCAAATCATGGAGTACGAGCAAATATTCTCACTGGATTGGAAGGCTGACCCTCACCCAAGCCGTTGTTTAACCATCGAAGAACAAACGATGAAACAATCGAAGCGAACTTACAAGCCAAAAAGAGCAGACTGAGAAGTGGGAACTGGGGGAGAAGTGAAGGGTCGATTTGTAGAGAGAAATCGACTTACAAATATGAGAAAAACAGAGAAGATAATAGTGAGTAACCGATAACTACTGCATTACCTGGATAATGGACAACAAAGAAGAGGCAGAGACAGATCAAAGAGGCTGAGACTCTGATTCGCTCGCCGGACTCCCTCGCCATTCAAATTGAAAGAAAGAAGGTAGAATGAGGAGAATTGTGACCGAATTTCTTGGAATATTTCATGTTTTCATGAACCATGATTGACACAGTGCAATGAAATAAGGCACATCACTGGCTACATGAGGACAAATTCCGATACAAGCATAAAAAATCCTTACCTATCAGAATCCATCGAAGCAAATGAAACCAAAGCATAAAACCTAGGTTTCGTTAAAAGATATGGAAATACAGGAAATCAAATATTACTTAAACACCTAAAGACGAGAATTTGTGCCAGAGATCGAAGTTCAAAATTCAAGTCGTGCATGAAGCCTTTGCGTAGATAAAGAAATAAATACAATGGCTTTGCGGATGTAGCTGAGGTCAAAAGGATGCTTGGAAATGAAACTAATCGAAGAAAGGATGGTGTTCTTGCAAAACATCCTAGTAAATTAGAGTAAAGGAAGATCAGCAAGTAACTAACTCGGATGTTGTTCTTGCGAAAGATCGTAGTTAAAGCTTTTTTCTTTTCAAAAAAAAAAAAAAACTTCAAACCCAAAAGCGGGAGAATTGGAATTGAGAAAGGCTTTTCTACTTTTGAGCTATATTCGAAAGGCTTTTCTACAATGAAATATAGCCATTGGAAGCAAACTGGTGTCATATTTAGGATATGGACAATAGAAGTCCTTGGCTTAGGTAAGAATATAACTGATGGGCATGTAGCTTTAATTTCTGCCGAATTGTATCTGGTGTTTCCATTTTCTGGTTTAGACAGTTGTGTTTTGCCCATGGACTAAGCGTTTCTGTTTTCTGCCATATTGACTAAGCGTGATGAATTGCTCATGGATATACATGTTATTGTGCAAACAAGTTTCTTACATTGGGGGAATTCTTAATACCATGCTGCATCTTATGGTGTTTCTTATAGTCAACACATGTATTTGTCCCTTGGTCATGCAAGTAATCATCAGGAAGTACTCAAGCTCCATAGCGATAAGGGAAAGACTGTGTAGGTTAATCATAAACCACATGCTGTGTCTGCAGTGCATGCGGTTTATGAACCGCATGATGTGTCCGTACCGCATGCGGTGTAGTAATGAATTCCAGTAATATAATTTACACACGGATTATTCGTTTTTTATTTTTTATTTTAATTTTTTTCTTACGTGATTATTTTTTTCAATAATACATTATTATTATTTCAGTTATTTTCCCTAATAATTTTCGGTAATTTATTCTCTTTTATCATTTTTGTTAAAAATGATTTAAAATGATAAAATTAGCTATGAGAAGTAAAGTAGAGAATTATTAGCTAAATGATAATTTAATTAGCTTTAAAAATAAAACATGAATAAGCTATTGACCTAATCTAAAATTTTAAAATATGATTAAAATAACTTGATTGCACTACCTTGGTCTCCTCTTTCCTCTCTCATTCAAAAAGAGTTTTATTGTTCTATAATTAAATTTTTCAATAAGTGTGTGTTTATATATCAACATTAATATTAATAAAGTATAATATAATTTGCGTAAATAGGAATTTTTGTGTTATGAAAGAATCGTAAAGAATAATTCAAGCCGGAAAAAAAAAAAAAAAAAGCTTAACTCCGATATCAACTAATATAGTTACATTTTCTTCTCTACGAAAAAATTCAAATAAAAAATAATTTATTTTTTATTATAATTTTTTTTTCTGACGTGATTATTATTTCAATTTGTTTCCCTAATAATTTTCCTAATTTATTTTATTTTCTTCTGTGGCTTTAACAAAAAAAATGATAACAAAGGACAAAAATGAAAAAATAAAAATAAAAGAGAAATCGGACCGAATCTTTGTGTCAGAAGTGAAAGTGCATGCGGTTTATGAACCGCATGCGTGTAATAATGAATTCCAGTAATATAATTTACACATGGATTATTCGTTTTTTATTTTTTATTTTAATTTTTTCTTACGTGATTATTTTTTCAATAATAGATTATTATTATTTCAGTTATTTTCCCTAATAATTTTCGGTAATTTATTCTCTTTTATCAAGTTTTTTTTTTAAATGATAAAATTAGCTATGACAAGTAAAGTAGAGAATTATTAGCTAAATGATAATTTAATTAGCTTTAAATTATATTAATAGCAAACAATTTCTTTTATTTTTTTCTACTCTGACTATATAAATAGCATTATTTTACCAACAGTTAATGAACATATAGTGTTTCTTGATCTGGAGGATCTGTTCTTCAAGTTGACATCAATATAATTCTGATAATGTCTGCCATGTTATGAATGAAGAGGCTATTAATGACTTGGTGCAACCATTCTTTTACTTGGCTAGTTTATAGTTATTGTGCCAATTATTTATGATTGATAAAATTATATTGAGTTAAAGTTGAAGGATACAATTTTTGGTCAGGGAATATATGAAACAAAAGTGCCATTGGGATTCAATGCCATAGTCCAGCTTGGCTGTATATGCAAGGTGGACAAAACCACTACAGAATGTTCTTATACTTGTTGTAAGTGTGACTTTACTTTGATCAGTAGCTTTCTTGGAATTTGTTAGATCATTTTTTAGATTAGGTCAATAGCTTATTCATGTTTTATTTTTAAGGCTAATTAAATTATCATTTAGCTAATAATTCTCTACTTTACTTCTCATAGCTAATTTTATCATTTTAAATCATTTAAAAAAAACATGATAAAAGAGAATAAATTACCGAAAATTATTAGGGAAAATAACTGAAATAATAATAATGTATAATTGAAAAAATAATCACGGAAGAAAAATTAAAATACAAAATAAAAAACGAATAATCCGTGTGTAAATATAATTTGCAATAAGTGTGTGTTTATAGCCAAAAATAAAAATGTATGTTCAACGTGTTTGTTCAAATAATAAAGGTCTAATTTATATTTAGGAAAATCCCATATAAAGTCGCCAAATAGAAAAATTATAAATAAAGTTAATAAATTCAACTTAAAAATAAAAACGTATGTTCAACGTGTTTGCTCAAATAATAAAGGTCTACTTTATATTTAGAAAAATCCCATATAAAGTCACTTAAAAATAGAAAAATTATAAATCAAGTTAATAAATTCAATAAATCCTTAATCAAGTCATAAACCCAATTTAGAATTTCAAAACGTCACGTGAAATAACTTTATTGCCCTCTCCTTATCTCATCTCTCATCTTAAAAGGATTTTATTGTTATGTAATTAGTTTTTTAATAAGTGTGTGTATAGCTAATTTAAGAATTTTAAAATTTATTAAAATTTTAAAATTTTTAGTTGTTCCTTGGGCCTTTTCTGGGATAAATTCATTAAAATTTAACAACTAAATCAGCCAAATTAACAACAAAATCAATACCCGCTACAACACATGTCTTAGTAGTTAGCTATTTAGGATTGAGTCAGTTATCCTTCTCCTGTTAAATAAACCCATGTTGTATGGCTTTGGATTTGTGATAGTTATTTAGGATTGAGTCAGTTATCCTTCTCCTGTTAAATAAACCTATGTTGTATGGCTTTGGATTTGTGAATGAAATATTATAATTTTAGGAAATCTTCTCCTAGAACTTTCTTTTATTCTTTTCATTAAGTCTTATTAGTTACACGCCTTTGCTGATGGTAATATATTTTAAGTAAGGGATGGGAGGCGGAACCCCCCTTGTGATCAGTCTTATGTAAGGAAGAAGGGGAAGAACAAATTTTATCTTGTCTTTGAAGGAAGAAAAAGAGGGGTTTTTGACAACTGGAAGGAATGTGCTAGTCATGTTAATGGTTTCCCCAGTAACATGCATCGTTCTTTCAAATCCTTGTATGAGGCAATAAAGGCTTTTGAGGAATATGAGCTTGGGAAAGTAGGAAGCTATGGTGTTGCTTCTACTTCTAGCTCTTGTTCTGAAGTAGGGATGGGAGGCAGGAAATTTTATGTTGTCTTTGAAGGAAGAAAAAGAGGGGTTTTTGACAAATGGGAGGATTGTGCCAGTCAAGTTAATGGCTTCTCTGGTCATGTGCATTGTTCCTACAAATCATGGGATGAGGCAGTGACTGCTTTCAAGGCATATGAGCTTGAGAAATCAAGAAGCTATGATGGTGCTTCCACTTCTAAAGGAGAGGAGAAGGAATTATTTGTTCAGCTTGAGAAGGCAGACAACTCTTGTTCTACTTCATTGAGCCATGGTTCATTTAGCCTTGACTCAGATGCTATGAAGCGTCTCATGGCCTTAGAATTGGAGGATCTAAATGCACAACAAGGAAGATATGAGGCTATGAAGCAGGGTGAACTAGAGATCCTGCACTTGGAGGATTAGTTCAGTAAGTATTAAAATGAAATGAATTAACTATTATTGTTTTCTATTTTCGGTTTCAAGCTTTTGGAACACTAATGGAAATCCTATTAAAACTCAGTCTGGCTGCAGGGTGTGGTTTCTGCTTTTATCTGTGCTTTTTTTTTTATGTATATACAGGGCAAAGGCCAAGGATTTATTTGTGCTTTTATCTGGTTGCGGCTGTTGGTTACCACAGGAAGTTGGTTTCTGCTTTTATATGTGCATTTTCTAATGTATTTTTGTACTTCAATTGTTCCTTCCCCCTTCTTCCTTTTCAAATTTCTAACAACTCATGTCGAGACCGAGAGGGATTAGGGATTTAAGCTAAGACTATTCTGGGAAAAAAAAAGCTTAACCCTCTGCCTCCTATTAGCAGAGGGTGTAATTCAGAGTCCAACATATGAATGATCAAGTCTAGGCTCAGATAATGCTTCTACATCATACGTATGTGTTCAAGGCGAAATACTTAATAGGGATGAGTGGAATGAGGAGGTCGGAGCGGTGGTGACGAGTAGCACGAAGAGATGATACTATTGCTTGGAAAAAGGGAGCAAAGAAAGGTACGCTTAATTTCTCATAGATTTAGTAGTTGAAGTGAAATGTTCAAAGATATAATTCTTGGCACCAAAACATAGATCTGTAACCTCCTCCACCATTGCTCACATGCACGAAACCTCCAAGTTGAAGCTAAACATTTGCTCCAAGATATTTCAATATTTCCCTTGACATGTTCTTTACATCACTCATCTATAGAAATAATTAAAATATGGAAAGAATTTTTCAAGGGCTGTATAAAGGGGCTGGGCATAAGTATAAAGGGGCTGGGCATAAGTTGTTAGAAATTTGAAAAGGAAGAAGGGGGAAGGAACAATTGAAGTACAAAAATACATTAGAAAATGTACAGATAAAAGCAGAAACCAACTTCCTGTGGTAGCCAACAGCCGCAACCAGATAAAAGCACAGATAAATCCTTGGGCTTTGCCCTGTATATACATATAAAAAAAAGCACAGATAAAAGCAGAAACCAACACCCCGCAGCCAGACTGAGTTTTAACAGGATTTCCATTAGTGTTCCAAAAGCTTGAAACCTAAAACAGAGAACAATAATAGTTAATTCATTTCATTTTATTGGCACTTGAACAAAGCATAACTTATTGTAAGCTTACTGAACTAATCCTCCAAGTGCAGGATCTCTAGTTCACTAGAGACCTCCTTGTACATATCACCCTGCTTCATAGCATCTGAGTCAATGAACCATGGCTCAATGAAGTAGAACAAGAGTTGTCTGCCTTCTCAAGCTGAACAAAAAATTCCTTCTCCTCTCCTTTAGAAGTGGAAGCACTGTCATAGCTTCTTGATTTCTCAAGCTCATAGCCTCGAAAGCAGTCACTGCCTCATCCCATGATTTGTAGGAATGATGCATGTTACCGGGGAAACCATTAACATGACTAGCGCATTCCTTCCAGTTGTCAAAAATCCCTCTTTTTCTTCCTTCAAATACAACATAAAATTTGTTCTTCCCCTTCTTCCTTACAGAAGACTGATCACAAGGGGGGGTTCCGCATCCCATCCCTTACTTAAAATACATTACCATTAGTAAAGGCGTGTAACTAATAAGACTTAATGAAAAGAATAAAAGAAAGTTCTAGGACTAGAATCTGAAATCCCAGAAAAGCCAGAGAGAAGATTTCCTGAATTATAATGTTTCATTCACAAATCCAAAGCCATAAAACATATGTTTATTCAATAGGAGAAGGATAACTAACTTAATCCTAAATAACTATCACAAATCCAAAGCCATACAACATGGGTTTATTTAACAGGGGAAGGATAACAAATGTTCTGCAATTGTCAAGATAAATATCCAAATACAACCCACGTCTTGGATAATGTAATGAACATACCTCAGGCCAGTTATTGCATCAAAATACTTTTCATCAGCTTTCCATATTTTTCCAACTTATCCAAATAATTTGGAAATAAGGTTTCCATCTTCTTATGTTGCAGCTCCTCCCAAGCTCATAACCGTCATAATTTCTTATTTATGCAGTTCACCAAACCAAGAAGGAAAGAAAGCCGCCTCCATATTTCCCCGAGAATAGTGATACAAGTAGCATCAATTACAACATATGTAAAAGTACACCTAACTAATGTAGAACTACAAAGTATTTGTTTAGCTTCATTCGAGAGAAGGGAGAGGGAGCATAAAAGTACTACAAAGAATATTTTCTTATCATCTCGCCATGGTGTTCTTGATTTAGCTTACAAATCACTTAAATTTCTCACCAGGGGGAAGTGTTTGATAAGATATTTACTTAAATTTCTCACCGGGGGAAAGTGTTTGATAAGATATTTACCCCCACCCGCTTAAATCGGGGAGATCATAGAAAAAAACAGAGTAGTTTCTAAAGAAATAAAATTACGAATATCTGGGCTTTTAATACCCATTCATTTTGTAATATTGTTAGTAAACTCTTTTTTAAAATTTCATACTTTCTGATGATTAAATAAATTGATGTCCTGGTTATTTGCCAATATTTATCATGTTTCTTGTAATAATATTAAACTAAATTAATTTTAGCAGTCTCTTTCCATACTCAAGTATCTTTGCATGGTTACTCTTCCATTTTGAGACTTAAACTAATTAGATAGTTTGCTCTGTGATTTTTGGTAGATTATTTGAGAGAGCCATTTCATTTGTTGGGAAGGACTACTTATGCCATACCTTGTGGGATAAGTACATTCATTTTGAGTTTTGACAGTAACAATGTATTTCTCTTGCTCGCATATATGTATAGGTATGTCTTGCTTTCAAAAACTTCTAACCCCCCCCCAAAAAAAAAAACCCCCAAATTGTCAAGGGTGATTCGTAAGTTGAGGGATGCCATTGAAGTTTCTTGTTGATGCTCTTTCTGAGATTTCCAACCAAATAGCTACATCAGGATTGTGATAGGTATGTCTTGCTTTCTAAAACTTCTAAACCCCTCCAACCCAAATTGCTGGGTGATTATGTAAGCTGAGGGATGTCTTATTCGTAGCCTTGGTTCACCACATTAGGGTTCACAGTGTTGGTTATGATTAGTTTTGATGATGTCTTATATAAATGTCATTATTAAGAGCAAAAAGTTTGCATACTACATTTATCGTATACTTTGACTAAGTCTTATATTTAATGTAGATGTGAAGTTCAATATTGAAGAAAGAAGTTCTTGCACACAATATAATGGGAATATCAGAATGTCAAGGAAGCAAGAAGTTATCAAAGGATTTTGGGAATAGCCAAGAAGAAGAGGAAATATTGAAGAAGGTAGAACTTGCAGAGAATGATGAGTCTAAGTTGAATGATGGAGAACGATGAACAAGAAGATCAATAAAGAAGTATTGAATTAGAGAAAGAAATTGAATCAAAGAAGATGTGAAGTCAAATGATAAAGAATGATCAAGAGAAGAGAAGAAAGAAAGAATTGAATTGTGGAAAATGATCAAGAGAAGAAGAAAGAAATGAAGAACTTGCTGAATGGAATGAAGATATAATTATTCAAGTTCTTATATTGAAGCTAGAAGCCTCCAAGATCATATGGAAGTTGGAATGGCTCAATTTGGAGTTAAAGTCAGCAAAAATCAACTTCAGGATGAGAAAACTCGAGTTTCCTACTTCGCTATAGTGATGTGCCTCTCGGATAGGAGAAAACTCGAGTTAGGAACACAAAACTCGAGTTTGGGACTCAAAACTCGAGTTTGTAGTGTCTTCAACATCTCTGCCGTCTCTGGACTAGGAAAACTCGAGTTTCCAGCGGTGATCAGCTCTTCAGCAACTCTGTTTCACGTTCAGCTCGGGTGAGGTCTGGTAATTCGACGATATCTCCCAAACCAGAGATCGGATTGAGGTGAAACCAGTGGCATATGAAACTAGACTCCCAATACATCATTTTGATATAAAATTCAAGCCCAAAGGAGTTCAGATCAAGGATCTATAACTTGTCGAAGTTCACAGTGAAATCCACGCCACACGACAAAAACCAAGCTTCAATGTTTTGAGTGTATCTCACAAACTACAAATCCGATTGAGATGAAATCAGTGGCATATGAAAGTAGACTCATAGAGCTTTCCATCAAGAGTTGAAAGGACCAAAACGAAGTTCAAACCAGGGAGATATGACCCTTGAAAGTTGACAGTCAGTTCAAGAAGTTGCGAAAACACTCAACAAAGTCAAAACTCGAGCTTGCAAGTACAAAACTCGAGTTTTCGGGTTACAGAGGAGAGCAGCGAACGTCAAAGTATCTTCCAAACTCAAGTTTGTGAAACCAAAACTCAAGTTTTGATCAGACAGAGAGCAATCTGGAGTAACGCACCTCAAAACTCGAGTTTTGCAAATGAAAACTCGAGTTTTCATCTCAGATTCAGAAAATCAGTGTTTCGAAAATCTTGATTCTTCGATAAACATCCAGATGATTACCCAAATGATTTATAACACTTCTTAACATCATTTATATCATTTGAGTACATGTTTCGATGATCAAAGGCTGTTAAACCAAGATCAAAGGGAAAGTAAATGTTGATGTCATAGCTGGTTCAGAAAACGAAGTTCTAACGGCTAGTTCCATCTGAGTCTAATGGCTACATATCTTTATCCAACAGTCATTAAATCTTCAAACGGTCATATATTGATCTCTACCTATAAAAGAGGACAGATTCAAGTAGAAAAACGAGAGACACAAGCCTACATCTTCAAAATGTTCATACTGTTTTCATAGTATTTACTCTCTATTTTCAATGTTTACATAGCTTAGCATAGAGAGTGAAATTATTTGTCTCTTCAGTGTTTATCTTATTCACTTCTAAGAGAGAAGATTTATTGTAATCAACCTATCATTCTATTTGATTACAAATAATCATCCTATTATTTGTAATGCTCTTCAGTGTTTATCTATTTGAGAGTTACTCAAGATTGAGTGATCTTGAGTGGGAAACCCATTATATTGATTACAGCTTGTAAGGGGAGTAAGTTCTAGTGAGAGAATTACTTCGAGTACAGAGTGTGTGATCAAGTGGGTGTATTGATTACAGTTTGTAAGGGGGAGTGAATCCTAAAAGTACTTTTATTTTGACGTGCTTCTCACTTTTCACACTGGTCGATTTCACCCCGTTGCATGAGGTAACTTAGAAAATTTGTATCTCTCATACCGTACGTCAAAAATGTATCAAATTACATATCAAAATGATGCCCCAGATGTCTACTTTTCACCTGTAAAATTTCAGCTCAAACCAACATCTCTACTATTCTAAAAACATTTTTGAAGATTTGCTGCCCAGAATCCAGAACACTGGCAGTAAGCCTTTTCTTTGAGTTTTTGGGGTTTTTGAGTTAGAAAACATAAACCATGGCTTAACCCCACACAAAATCATGTTTTAAACACTTTGGGACCATTAAAAACTCCAAAATCAGACTCTAAAACCAAGCCCCAACCAGTTGCACGAAAATCCAAAGTTAAAGCTCATTCAAGTTGTCGGTAGTTACCTATTTCGGAACTTTGGATTGGTAGACCAAGTGGTTGAGAGCTTGAGCTGAGCTATGGAAGCTTGCTGGCCTCCTCCTCCTTCTGCAGCTGGAGCACGAAATTTGGGGAAGGAAATGGCTGATCAAGCTTTTTTTATAATATCCCCAAAAGTGACCATTTAGTTCATGTAACTAATTAAATCTTCTAGTTTAGTTAGGAACTAACTATATTTACTTGGATTAATCTCATGTGCAGATTTTGGACCTTCTAGGAGCACAAGTGGCGTGAGGTTTGCTGCCCATAATCAGATTTTTTCCATTTTAATTTTTACATGAATTATCCCACTAGAAGACTTTTGGGGCCACATGCAATAACTCAATTGACCAAGCTTGAATAATCAATTTTTTGTCAATTTGGGCAGATTTCATGCGCATGGGGTGTCCCAAAATCTGAACCCCACCAATTAATTCCACTCTTCCACTTTATTGGTCAATTTCGGGGTCTACCGGCTCCGATTGGGTCCCGTCGGTTTCAAAAGTGCGTCTTTTTGTACTTTTCTCTGACTTTGCCAGATATTCTTCTCTGCTTGGGCATATTCATGTGGCGCCTTCCCCCTTTCCAAGGCGGCCCCACATTTGTCTCATTCTGTCCAAAAATAATCCCCTAACTGGTCGCTATCGGTCCCCTTTTATCGGTTTATCGCCTGGGGGTCCCGTATCTTGTGTTTGGACCAGAATATGGGTAAAATCATCAGTTTTTCTCTCCCTTCTCATATAAAATAAAATTGAATGCCCAAAGGTCAAGGAATTGACCATTTTGCCCTTGCTTCATCATACCGGCTTTATGCCTCATCGGTATGACGAAGCAAGGGCAAAATCTAGGATGTTACATTAAATTTAATTATAATGAAGTACTCTGATAATACTAAACATGGTTTAAGGAATAATGGATTTTTAAAGAAGAGTTTGAACCATTGATTTATCTTGTTTGGATTCTATTCTTGGCTTCTTGTGCAGGTGAGCATAGAAATAGTCTCTTTTGTATAGTGATTATACAAAATTTTGAAATGAGTTGTACAATTTGGTTAAAATGGGGTAAAAGTGCATGAAATTTCATAAGTTTAAGCATTTTCTTGGAAAATGTAGGAAAATATTTTGAATTGATGAATTGTTTGTCTAGCATTGAATGAATGGTTCTATGATTTGAATAGTTGCTCAGTATTATGCTTGACATGAAATATGATAAGAAGAAGCAAGGGTGGTTGTAACTTCTAAGAAGTTAGAACTTAATCTTGGAATATTGGGAGTAATGTTTTTTGCAATGATGGTCATGGTTTTAACTTTTGAGAAGTTAGGAAATACTCATTTTGGTCCTACTTATAAGAACCCGATAATTGAATTTACATGGTTTGAAAAAGGTAATTAAAGTAAATTAGCTTGAAATAATAAGTATGTCTAAATTCTAAATATTTTTCTCAAGTATGCCCTTATTAAAGTAAGTAAGAGGGTATAGACTATAAACATAAGTATCATTGGTCTTTACATTAATGAGGGTCACAGATAGCTCATTATGAAATACTCATTTCGGTCCTTTTTGTGATGAACTAGAATAAGCAATTGTCTTTCGCTCCCTATTGGATTTTCATCAGTCATTCACAGGCACCTACCTATCCATATCTGAGGACGAACCAAACATATCTGAACTTCTCACCTACCTAAGTTGTGAGAAGTTTGGATTATACAAACCAAACATGGGTTTTTCTCCCCTGTTCGACTTTTGTCAAAGGATTGAGGAAATAAGAAGATTGAAAGGAAGGAGTTTCACTCGGATGTTGCGGTTGTTGTTGTTGTTTCTTTGCGAGAGGAAAATGGAGAAACCGAGGAGGAGAAGAAGGTAGGGATATTTTTGCAGAGAGACCGTTGAGAGTGGGTGAAGATCTAGGACGAAAATGAAGAAGAAGAGATTTTACAGCGTCCAGTAGGTAGAGCCGATAATGGGTCCGTTTGGGTTGGCTGTAGGAACAGTGGCTTAAAAGCTATCTAACTTCTGTAAAAACCCGGTAGGAAAAAAGTCAAGTTGTAAATGTGATTTGTGTTTGGATTGCCCGTTTAGCTTTTGCAGAAGTGGCTTTTTTTCTAAACTGATGAGTGTTTGGATTATTATTTGAAAAGTCAGTTAAGATGGAAAATGTCTAAAAAAGGCATGAATCATAGTGAACACTACGTATACATATTAATTGTATATATTATGATAACTAAAGATAAAAATTTTAATTCAGAAAAAAAGTTAAATGATTATGAACAAAATTAAAAAACAATGAAATCCTTAATTAAATATATTTAATAGATTAAATTGTTTATAAATTATAATCTGTACAAACAATACATTTTGCTAATTGCAATGGCTATGAAGTTTGTCTCTGAATCCTAAACAAAAATTCTTAAAAGTTGTTGAGATATTGATGGATCACATTGAAGCCTAGGAAAAAATCTCTGAATATTATTGATCCTTACGAATGAAAGAGAGTACCCTAACCCAATAAACTAATATAATCACATCTAATTCGATCAAATCAAATCATAATCTCTTATGATATATTCCTTAAATACAATATTTATATCTAATCCTAATAAATACTAAACAATAGTCATTAATAAATCATGATTTATTAAAATTTTGGTCATTAATTAACAAAATAAAGTCCTTAATTAACCCCAAAACAAATTTTAGTCCCTTCTCACTCCCCCTTCTCTCTCCCATAGGCCCTCCTCCATCCAAAAACAACCTTGAACCACAAACATAACTAGATCGCATCGAAGCAATGAAACCACACAAAAATCAACATCAAGAAGCAAAACAATCCATAAACCGAAAATTGAATCATAAAATAGAAAACGAATCCGGGAATTTAATAGCAAAATGAATTTAAAAATACATGGTTCAAAGATAAAAAAATCTACAGATCGAAGAAGGAGAAAGACGCTCCATCGTCCTCCTTTGCCTTCGAAAACAACCAGATTGAAGAAGGAGAAGACACTATCACCATTTGTGGATCGAAAAGAGATGAATCGAAGATGAATCAAAAACGACGATGGGGAAAACTCACCGCCACTCTTTATGTTCTCAAATCACCAAACTTCAGTTCTCAAATCATCATCAAACTTTAGTTCACAGTTGAAGCAGACGCTAATGATCTACGATTTCAGGACAACGGGAAGGGATTGAGAGAGGATGAGATGAGATGAGGGGCTGAAAGGCAGAGGAATCTCTGCGGGAGGAAGGGAGGACGAGACGGAAGGGACGAGTGAAAGCGAGGATGGGAGCTGAGCCAAAATCACGTTGAGGAAGGGAAGGAAAGCGGACTCGGGAGAGAGGACGAGACGGAGCGTCAAGGCTTCTAGGCTTTTTAGGGAAACGTACGATGGAAAAAAGCTTCTCCAAACAGACAAAAATGGATCCTACTGGGCTTCTCCTTGAAAGCTCCCTAAACGCTCGCTACTGGGCTCTCCAAACAGGCCCAATATAAACAGATTTCCTAGGCCCAACGATACAATTTGTGAGAGACCGAAAATTTCAAATGATCTTTGCAACGGCTATTTTCATTCAAACTAGGTAAATGTGCAAAAATACACATGTGCTTTACCCCCGGGAGTGCCCAGCACCATATACTTTTTTTGGGAGCAAAAATACACACGAACTTTCTTAAATGGAGCAAAAATACCATCTCCACTAACAAACACCAAACGTCAGTTTGTTTTTATTTTGTGGGCCCCACCTGTCATTTTTTCCCCCTCTCTCCTTTATCCCTCTCTTTCTTTTCCCTGACATCCGACAACAAAACTTTTTGAGATGGTAAACGAGGATCATACTTTATACCATGATGAAAGTATTTAAAATATATATATATATGAGATGGTAAACATTTTATTGTGAAAATTGCTATAGGTTTGTCAGATTTTTATTTTTATTTTTCCCTGACTTGCCGCAAAACTGAAGTTCTTCGGCTAATGCCCCATTTTAATACCCCAAAAAAAAAAAAGACAAAAGGAAAGAAAGTAACTCACAAAAATTAGTCTCCCTATTTCGTCCATGTTCAGCTGAAACTCCACGAACTGGGGACATTTAGGTGGATTAGCATCGATGAAACTCAAATTCGCGAACCTCAAATTCATCTAAAAGATCGACATCCAGATCTTCATTCGCCACCTCCATCACCGTACTTTTCCCTTCCAGTTGCGCCAGCAGTTCCCTCTGCACAGCCATCGCCGCCGTACAGTCACCTGCCGCCGTGTGAAACCGGAAGAATTAGGAAATGATGGTATTATAGTGGAGGGGTCTTGGTGAACTTGGATCAAATGTCGGATGTCGAGAAAAAGTAAGGGAGAGATAAAGGAGAGAAGGAAAAAAAAAATGACAGGGGGCCTACAAACCAAGGTTTTGAAAATCGGACCGATCACTAAACCGGTGGGAGTGATGGGTTAAGGGTCAGTGGGTTAGACCGAGTCAAACCGGTATTAATTAAAAAAATATGATTTTATTAAAATAGGTAAAAATAATATTTATATTTTAATAATAAAAAATATTTTATATAAACTTGGGAGGGTGTTTAAAATTATATTGATTTTTAAAAAAAATGAAAAGATATCCCTAGCCGAACTCCCACCCCTCGCAACGCAAAGTCTACATCACCGCCTCAATAGTCAAGAATCAATATATCTCTCCAATTTTATTTTGAAATCAAATAGTCTCCAACCCTTCATTTCATCTTCTTCACTCTCTCCAATGCAAAGTCTACCCTGCCATGCTTTCCTCCTCCACCATATTCGAATGCTTGATCTGCTGCTTCTTCTTCTTCTTGGATTTGTTAAAAGGTGAAAATGGCAACCCAAAGATTTCTTTTAAACCCAGATAAATCTTTGACCTGCTCATGTTCTTCACCTTTTTCAGTGATTTTCAGGCACCGCCGTCATCAAACACCAACAAAACTCACCGCCATGGATAGATCTACACCTCCGTCGACATCGCCGTCTATTCTCTCTCTTCATCTCTCAATGTGGACACCCGTTCTTCTCTCTTCAATCGAACTTTTTTTTTTCAAAAAAATTGTGACTCGGTCAGCTCGGCCGGTCTAGCCAAGTTGGCCGAGTTGACCCAGTTAACTCCGGAAACCTGATTTTTCCCCTTAACTCGACCGGTTTTCCGGCCGGTTTCGGTCCAAACCGCCGGTCCGGTCCGAGTTTCAAAACATTGCTACAAACTAAAAACTAACGAACGTTTGGTGTTTGTTAACGGAGATGGTATTTTTACTCCATTTAAGAAAGCTCGTGTGCATTTTTGCTCTCAAAAAAAGTATATGGTACTGGGCGCTCCCGGAGGTAAAGCACATATATATTTTTACACCTTTACCCTTCAAACTAACAAAGAAAGGTAGTTTGACGGCAAAAACACAAGTGTTTTTTT
Organism: Acacia acuminata; assembly: GCA_019022655.1. Lineage (NCBI taxonomy): Eukaryota > Viridiplantae > Streptophyta > Magnoliopsida > Fabales > Fabaceae > Acacia > Acacia acuminata. The sequence continues at coordinate 2,087,599 of JAFJYI010000115.1, read as the reverse complement.
TAAGGAACAATTGATATATAATACACTTTGGACCTTTTCGTTTGTGTTGAGTTAATGACTAAATAGACTCATAATTTGTTAACTTGTAGGAGAGGTATTGATAGCTAATGACTACTCTCAAACTTAACATGCATAGATTAATTTTGGAACATAGATCTAAATAAAATTAAAATTAACCAAATCACATATATTTTATTGGTTTAATTTACATCCAACATCTTAAAATATTTTTTAGTATTACTCTCGTATTCTAAAGTATTTTTTATGCAATATTTTCTTTCAAGTATTTTTCTCAAGAATAATAAGCATACTAAATTTAGGATACAAGGTTCTATTGGCAAAATATTTTAGAGTATTGGATATACAAAAATTAAGAAAAAATATTTTAGAATACTAAATGTTATTAGAGAAATACTTTAATTTATGGCATATTGAACAAACTACAAATTAGTTTAGGAATATTGATACCATTAGAAAATTACTTTAGCATGCTACAAGTAAATAAGATATATATACTTTGTGAAACATTGATTTAATACGGAAGATAGTTTTTTTTAATTATTTACAAATATTAAATAGGAAATAAAGTATTTTTCAAAAGAAGATTGTCAAGTAACAAACTTTATCTAAATTTTATAGATCAATTTTTCTTTTAAAAAAGGGGTAAAGGTACAAAAATGCATATATGTTTTACTTAGAGTTGGGAAATCGGGCTGAGCCCATCAGACCGGCCCGTTTAAACCCTTGACGGGCCGGGCTTAAAATAAGTCAAAAATTTGAAATTGGCCCTGCAAGGCCGGCCCTATAGGCCCTCGGGCTTAATCGCGCCGGCCCTGCAGGGCCTCGGACTGGCCTATTAGGCCTGTTTAACTGTAGGTTTTTAGGGGGGAACAAAAAAGTCGTCGTCATTAACGAAGCTAGCATTTTTGTCCCTTTTTTATCATAGATTTTTTTGCACTCAATGATTGTATATCGTGCAAGACTCACATGCGTACATATGGGTAAATGCACCTTCGCCCAATATAAAACTAGGCTTCTGGTATTAAAACTTCCAAACCAACACCAACTTATGTCAGCGCCTGGTTTATTTTTCTTATTATTTTATATGGATTTCTTATATGTAGAAAATAAAATGCCTTCACATTTTACCATTAGGAAGGAAATAAAATCTCCTCATTCTATCTATGTTTATATGTAAATTTAACTAATGACAAGAGCAATGGGGCAGAGGAGTGAACTTGTTGTTCTCTTGGTCAACGAGTTTGAATATAGTGTTTAGAAAAATATTATATTGATCATTGTGGCCATTTTTTACTGTTTAAAGCATCTTGATAAAAACGCCTACACAGCGCAAGTCAGAAAAACTCTAATCTAATTATGGCCTTTGTCCAACAGACAGACTAGCTAAAAGAACTCCATTACACAGAGACTAATTTTATCCCAATTCACGGCAAAGCAAGGAAATCAGTCCAATAGAATACTCTCACTTATGTGCGAGAGACATGCAAAATGCTTAAAGCTTCGTAGTGCAATAAAAGACACCACATACTCAAACTCTACTAAAAATACAAACTTTCTCTTTCACCAGTCAAATCACAAAACTTAAGCATAAAACTCAATCTAAAATAGAATGTGATGATTATGGACTTACCTTAAAACAATGTTAATGTACGCGCTTTCCTCTAATAAGCTCTTCAGTTCCGTCCATACCAATAGTGTTGAACATGATCATACCAGATACTCTGAAACTTTCTCTAGCCACAATCAAATTACAATATTCTAGAAACTGTAAGCATGAAACGCAATCTATAATAGAATGTGATGGTTGATTCGAGACTTACCGTAAAAAAATGTTGAGTAATCGCTTCCCTCAAATAAGGTATCCTGACTCTCTTTCCATAGGCATGATCTAACCCATTCAAATCGTTGTATGGATCGGAGCAAATATAATTTTGAACATGATCGGAGCCAATCCATCCTCTACTCTAAGGTTGACGACAGCTCCACCGTGGCTTCTGGCAACCATCTTTGTTGGCGCAGAGCTCACTGCCCATCGAATCTGGGCCATTGAAATAATTGATGGTGAATGCCTAAGCCATGTGTCTAGCCAAAGATCAGGGGTGGAGCAGTAGTAGCTGCAAATTGATATGGAGCATACTCTCGGCGACTCTGTTGAGGAAAACTGGAGTAGATAGTGTAAATAGATTTCCGAGTCCCAACGGTACAATTTGGGGAAGGCCGAAGATTTCAGAATTTAAATGACCTCGTTAACGGCTATTTTCATTCAAGAACGGTGACTCAGCTAAGGACAACGGCTATTTTCAGATTGTGGCAGCATATGTCACTGCCCAACGAATCTGGGGCGTTGAAATAATTGATGGTGATAGCCTAAGCCACGTGTCTATCCAGAGACATTTTTGGGCTACGACAATCAACTTTTTCTAATGCAAAAAGTTAAAAAAATAAAAAATAAAAAATCCTGATCTGTCTTCATAACATATTTTTACATAGTTTAACAGGGTATAAATAATTCTAATAGAACCTGGCCAAAAAAAAATTTATAATAGATATTGTTCGGTATAGAACACGATGTCCAAACCGATGGGCCGTATGTTGATTTTGGATGTATAGGCTAACCCGGATATCTATGAAGGAGATAACCAGGAGAGCGCGGATCACCGTACACGATAAAGGGGTGGTGTGTGTGCACAAGTGAGACCGTATGTAAATAGTCTAGGTTTAGAGTGTGTGCACCTTGTTACCTACCCTCTGTATTTATAGAGGCGTCTGGTGCGATATCCGGGCACGTCATTAATGGTGAGCCATTAATGGGGCGGATACTGGATGATACCCCCTTAATGGGACGTGTCATTAATGGGGCGGATACCCGGGATATGCCATTAATGGGACGTGTCATTAATGGGGCGGGTATCTCGGGAAGCCGATATGATAGGGGCGGATTACGCCTAGCCGAGATTTCCGGATCTCCCGCCCGATTGGCGGATTACGCCTTCGGGTTCGCTTGGGCCTCGCCGGGCTTGGAGGCTTTTGGGCCGGCCCGTAATAGCTTGCCCCCTCGAGTACTTCATGCTTTTGGACGGCCGAGGTGTATGATTCTCTTGGTCCGGTGTGTGACCGGGGCCTGTGCTTCAGCCAGCTCGGCTTCTTATGCCGCGGCTTACCTCTATGATGTCGTTCTGGATGGTGCCCTGGGTCATGCCTGACCGGGGCATATTGGGCGGCCTCGGATTTATGTGGTAAGTCCCCTGTTCGTGGGTAAACCGTTTGGTCTTCTTTCCGTAGGCGCCATCATTGCGTCTTTACACTGGGCGTGTCCCGATTGGAAAGGGTCTGCGCGGCCGTCGCGCCGCTCCGAGTGCCGATTCGTGTGCACATTTAATGCGCCTACGTCATATCGTGCATTTCCTACCGTGTCAATGTTCAAAGACCGAACTGCCCCCGTTCGTTCCTCTTCTTCTTCTTATATGAAGTGTTCACTTTGCGTTTTTCATTATTTCCCGCCTGTAGTTTGGTAGTGAACTTGCTCCGAGTTTTTTCCATGAAAACTTCATTGTCCTCCATTTCGCTTGTTCAAGTTATCTTCTTCGCATTTACGCAGGTATTTTTCGTCCTTGTCTTTACTCATTTAGGCATATTTCATACCGTTTAGATATCCTCTGGTTCCTCATTTGCTTTTCCCATTCTTCTGGTCTTCTGAGTTTCCCTTTAAGATCAGTTTCTGGGTTTGCTCTATACGCTCCTCCCTTTTGACGTAAGGCCTGTAGCTCTTAGGTTCTAGTTCCTCTTCTGATGGATAGACGTAGGCCTTTCCTTAGAGCCAGACCGGCGCTTACCCCTGAGGAAGAAGAGTTTCTCCACCTTCGTTACCCGAGAGCCTCTTATTGGGTTCTTGGAACTGAGCTCCGGAACCGAAAGGTCGGCGCCTTTACTTCGAGGTGGGAATGGTTCTTCTCGACGAATTGGGCCCCAACCCATACCCGCTAGAGCTCTGTCACCTTCCTTGATTCGAACTTCTTTTCGATCACCTTTTCGGGCCGGAGTTGGTTCTTCTGCTGGTTCCCGGGCTCTTGCCTCGATGGCCCAACCGCCCAACTTCTGTGAGGGTCCATCCCCTGGGAGCTTGGACCCTTATCCTGATGATTATCTCGGTCCCTGCTGGGACTGCTTGGCTGAGAGTTCATTCCACATCGCGCGTGGCAAGGACTCTAGAGCTACCTCGGTTCTTGGATCTTGCCGGCATCGGTGCCCTTCAGGCCCCACTTCTGGCGTGTCCTTTCGTCCAAGTCTGCCATCTGTTTTGCCTTCTAACCTTGTTTTGCCAGGTATTTCCAACTCTGCTAATTTCCTTTTATGTTGCATATAGGTTAATGGCTCCGAAATCTTTGCCTTCAAAGAAAATGGCCGAGGCCGAGACATCGGATTCTTCTAGTCCACCCGAGGCCCTGTGTCGTAGGTATTCCTGGGTGTCCCACGAGGTCTTGAAGACCCGGTCCATTATGTCGGATACGGACATTGCCCTAGGTTGGACCTACCCGTCATGGAGGGTGCGTCTTACGCCGCCGGGAAGCCGACGAGCCTGTTTGTGCTGAACGGGAAGTAGGCGGTCCCAATTTCTTTCATTTTTACCGGATTATCTTACACGGGTTGGCGTCCGCTTTCCTTTTACCCATTTTCAAATGCTTGCCCTGATGCACCTGAGACTCGCCCCGTCTCAACTTCATCCGAACGGGTGGGATTATCTTGTAGCGTTCGAGCAATTGTGTCACTCCTACCCGGTTCCAATCCCCGCTCGACCAATCTTTTCTTTTACTACTTTGGCCCCTTTACCCCCTAGGCTCTCCTAAGGAAGGTGACAAGTTGAAAGGGCTGGTGTCTCTCCGTGTTAATCCCGACCTAAAGCTTATGAAGCCCTTCTCCGAGTCTTTTTAAGCGGTTTAAGAATGCGTTTTTCAAGGTTGTCGCCGTGCACAGGTAAGCCGGCTTGGTTTCGAAGGGGGTCGAGGCCGCCGACGTAGTATGGCACTTCCCTTTATATTGGGTGGAGAATCATCATAAGGCCGGTCCCTCGTCCTTCCCGATCTCGCAAGATGACCTCCTACCCGAGATGGCCCCTCACGTCCCCGCATTGGACGCCTTCGTGGAGCAAGTATGGCATCCCGAGCGCGGCCTTTTTCATATCCGGGGAGGGATCTAGGCCGCCCCGACTTGTAGGAGTCCCTTTTTTGCCATGTTCCTTATTCTTATGTTCTCGTATATTGGTGGCATACTTTGTGCTTATTGCTGATTTCCCTTTACTGTTCTTTTTTTCAGCTCAAGACATGAAGACCCTTCCCGGTTACTTGAGAAAAGTGAATCCGGCCGCCGCATCTTCGAGTAGTCGGTCTCGAAACGGGCCGCCCGGTCAAGACTACCGTGCCCGAGGCTGATCCCCCTATTGTGGCTAAGAAGGCCAAGGCCTCCGGGGTTGAGGAATCGGCTCCATCCGCGCCCTCCGGATCCCCTCAGGCAGGCGTTCCTGAAACTTCCAAAGGGAAACAGGTTGTCGTCTCGGCGGGTGAAGCCGCAGCTGCTGGGGCTGCGACCGCTCCTTCGGCATCGGTTCTTCCGGTGCCTTCGACCGTTCCGCCTCCTCCTCCTCCTTCAACCGGGCCCTTACGTCCTTCTTCCTTACTTCCTCGGAGTTTCGTATGGGAAAAGGGGGTGACCAAGGAGCTGGATGTAGCGTTACTCCCCCGGAATTTATGGAGAGCCGGGCCTTGTCCCCTCCTAGTGAGGAGGTGCTTGCCGCAGAGCGGTACACTGTAAATCCATTGGTTTCCCGCAAGCCTATGTGATTGTGAGGGAAAAATACATTCGGGCGTCGAGAGAACGTACGACTGAAGGCGTCCAGGGTCGAGTTTGAGGCCAACCAAAAGGATCTGGCTGAGGCGGCGTCCGTAAAAAAGGCTTTAGCCGATGCTGAGGCTAAGCTGCACCTTATGGAGGAGGAGCGGGATGCTGCCCGGCTTGAACGGGATTCCGCCAAGGATGCGTTCGTGAAGGTGGAAAAAGATTTGCAACAGCGCGAGAAGGGGGCGGAGAAGTCAGGCCTACGAATGTCCGGCCCGTAAGGCGCCGAGCGACGTATGGAAGTGGTGAGAACCCTTCAAAAACAGCGTGATACGTTGTTTGATAAGATTAAAGCCGTCGAGGAGGCTCTGGCCGTATCGCAGCGGGAGCGCTTAGAGTCTGACAAACTTTTAAAGCAGACGGCCGCTGATTGCTTTGAGAATGCACTGGAGCAGATCCGACTTTTGAATCCGAAGACAGAGCTTAACTTGGACGGCTACGACTTTCGTGCCTTTGTGGAAGACGGAGCGTTAGTTTCGTATCAACCTCCTTCCGCCAATGCGTCCGGATCAGGAGGGGAAGAGTCGGATGCGGAGAGTGAGGCGACCAAGGATTCTCCTGAGGCCGGTCCTTCTAGTTAAGCTTTAATCTTTGGTGTTAGTGGGCGTCGTGCCTTTGTACTTTGTTGATTCCCGCTTTTGTGCCGTAACTTTGTATGACTTATGGAGGAATTTATTTATTCGTCCTTCTGCCATTTTCTTAAATTCCATTGTTGAAATTTATTGACTGCATTAAATACAAGTCGTGTACTCGACCAATACTGTGGTGTGGGAGAGTGGGACAGGTTGTATGTCTTACCCTCCGGGGGTGTTAACTTAACCGCATCGCCTCATCCCGCTTAAATGGCCGGAAAAGATGGTAGGAACCGATTTAAGGGCGAGGTCATCACATGTCGACCGAGGTGTCTAGTACCTCTGATTTGACATTTTGACTTGATCAAGGTCGGGATGGCAGCCTGCTTTCTTAGATCGGGCGAGCGTTGACGCGTCAATTTCGCGAAGGCCACGTATGGCGTTTTCGCCGAGCTCTTACCAATGCGCGTCGGAGTACAACGGCCGGTGTCATACATCTAGATGTTTTTTCGTTTCTGACCGAGTATAAGTACCTCAGAGTCGGGTTTTTGCGGCTTGGTGGCCTCGGCTTCAAGCTTAAGCAAATAACTGTGCACATTGACGCCTCTCCTTGAGGGATTCCTTCATTAAATAAAGCAGCTCTAAAGAGCGTACAAATGGTCATAAATTATTCAAATGCAAAGCAAGGGAAAGTTGGAAAGCAATTGCAAAAAACATGAAAGAAAGTAAGAAATGACCGAGCCGTAGCCTTGGTCTAGCTGTAATAGATTTTTAACTTATCGGCATTCCATGTCCTTCTAATCGGCTTCCTTGCCAAGGTTTCGAGAACATATGCCCCAGAGTCAAGCTTTTCTTTAACACGATATGGTCCCTCCCAGTTTGCTGCGAATTTTCCGTCTCGGGAGTTCTTATTACCTATATCGGCCCTCCGAAGTACCAAGTTACCCTGGTTGAAGGATCGTGGTCGAACCTTGCGATTATATTTGGCCGCAATTAACTCGTTTCATGCGGCAAGTTCCCGCAATGAGCTGGACTCGATCTCATCTATTAGGTCCAGATCTGTCTTTAAGGCGTCGTCATTCGATCTGGGTCCTTCCTGTCCGGCTCGATCTTCCTCCATGATGGCTGCCCGATTTCCACGAGAATCATTGCTTCGCATCCATATGTCGGCGGAAGGGAGTTTCGGGTCGAGGACGCACACTCGTCCCGTATCCCCATAGAACACCGTGAGTTGTTCGGTCCAACTAGAGTCGGCCTTTAACATGCGTTTCTTCAACCCGTCAAGAATGATCTTATTGGCGGACTCGGCACGCCATTAGACTGGATGTTCGACGGAGGAGAAGTGTTGTTTGATGTCCAGGTTGGACATTAAGGCCTGGAATCTATGGTCCGTGAACTGGGTTCCATTGTCGCTGATGACTTCAGCGGGTATCCCGAATCGAGCAAAGATATCGTGACGAACGAACCTCATAACCCCGGATGATGTAATCGTAGTTAATGCTTCCGCTTCGATCCATTTGGTGAAGTAGTCTACGCCGACAATGAGCCATTTGAGCCGTCCGGGTGCTTTGGTTTAAATGGTCCAAGAATATCCATTCCCCACTTATAGAAGGGTCGGGAGCCGGCATTCCTTTTAACTCGTGGTGGTGACCATAAGATCCGGCGTGTTTTTGGCAACTGTCACACCGCTTAGCGGTTTCCATGGCGTCATGCATCATAGTGGGCCAATAATAGCTCCGGCGCGTAGTGCCTTCCTTGCCAAAGCCTTGCCGCCCATGTGTTGGCCGTTGCATCCCTCATGTATTTCGGCCAAGTACATACCTTGACTCGGACTCGCCGAGGCATCGCATCATCGGGCAGTGTAGTCCCTTCCGGTATAGCTGATCATCGACCATAGTGTAGATGGCGGCTTCTCTCATTAGCTTTTTTGCTTCGGTAGAGTCTATGGGAATGATCCCTCTTTCCAAGTAATCTTCAATTGGTTTTCTCCAGTCCAAGGCGGACGAGATAGTCATGATGCACGTGGGCTCGGCCAAATTCTGTTGGATGACGGTTATGACTCCCGCACCTTTGGTACTTGCGAGTTTGGAGAGGATGTCGGCCGGGCATTCTCTTCTCTCGGGATGTGAGAGACAATGACTTCTTCGAATTCCGTCATTACCTCTTTTGCTCTATTCAAGTACTTGGCCAACAAGGGGCCTTTTGCTTGATAGCTGCCATCGATCTGTGCGGCGACGAGTTGTGAGTCAATGAACACCTTAATCCGCCTGGCTCCGCTTTCTTTAGCTTGAGCTAATCTGGCTAAGAGGGCCTCGTACTCGGCTTGATTGTTAGAGGTCGGGAATTCCAGTTGGAGGGAATGCTCAGTAGTGACTCCCTCGGGGCTTTCGACAATGACTCCTACTCCGCTGCCTTTTGGGTTGGAAGACCCGTCAACAAATACCCTCCAGAATTCCTCGTCAGTCACAGCCGGAGTCAATTCCCTGATGAAGTCCGCCAATGCCTATGATTTGATCGCCTTCCGTGCCTCAAAAATTATGTCGAATTCGGATAATTCAATCGCCCAGTTTGTCATTCGTCCTGCCAAATCTGGTTTGTGCAAAATCTGCCGGATTGGCTGATTGGTCCGGACCACAATCCGATGTCCCTGGAAGTATGGGCGAAGTCGCCTTGCCGTTGTTAGTCATGTGAATGCCATTTTCTCCAGCTTTTGATATCTGAGCTCGGCGTTTTGTAACGCCTTGCTCACAAAGTAGATGGGTGTCTGTCCGGCCTCGGTTTCTCTTACCAAGGCGGCGCTTACCGCTTCATCCCCTACCGAGAGGTATAAGAACAAGGTCTCCCCTGCCCGGCTTCGTTAGTACCAAATGGGGTTGCCAAGCATTTCTTAATTTCTTCAAAGGTCGTCTCACAACCGTATTCCATCCTCCCCGGGTTTCTTTCTTCAATAATTTAAAGAAAGGTAGCGCTTTCTCGAAGGACCTCGGTAGGAATCTTGTCGGGCCGCCAAGCGACCCGTTAATTGCTGCACTTCCTTCTTGGAGTTGGGGACTTGCATATCTAGCACGGCCTTGCATTTGTCCGGATTGGCCTCAATCCCTCGGTTGGTCAACATAAAACCCAGAAATTTGCCAGCGAGCACCCCAATTGCACATTTAGCCGGGTTCAACCTGATTCGGTATTGTCTTAGTTTGTCAAATGTTTGCTCTAGATCCCGGATATGCTCCTTCGGTTGTTTTGACTTCACGATCATGTCGTCTATATATACCTCCACATTACGACCGATTTGATCCTCAAAGACTCGATTCATCATTCGCTGGTATGTAGCTCCGGATTCTTCAATCCAAATGGCATGACGTTATAGCAATAGTTTGCCTTATCCGTCATGAAGGCGGTTCTCTCTTGATCGTCGGGTGCATAGCAATCTGATTGTATCCGGAGTAGGCATCCATAAAAGAAAGCAGCGGGGTACCCGCCGAGTTATCCACTAACTGGTCAATGCTGGGCATAGGATAGGAGTCTTTTGGGCATGCTTTATTCAGATTGGTGTAGTCGGTGCACACCCTCCATTTACCGGTAGGTTTTAAAACCATGACCACGTTAGAGAGCCAGGTCGTGTATTGTACTTCTCTGATGAATCCGGCAGCAAGGAGCTCTTCGACGTGACTCTCAAGGGCTTTCTGCCTGTCGTCTGAGATATTCCTTCTCTCTCGGGCCACCGGTTTCGACCGCGACCATATGGCTAGCTTGTGACAAAAAAAAGTGTGGCCGATCCCTGTATTTCGGCTAACGTCCGTGCGAAGACGTCCCGGTTTTGTCTTAAGAATCTGATCAGCCTTGCTTTGATATTCGCGTCCATGTCTCTTTCGACTTTAGTTGTCTTAGAGGGATCCGTCCCGAGGATTAATTCTTCCAACTCCCCTTCCGGGTTCGGGCGTGGGTTTTCTGGTTCGCGGAGGTCCAGTTCTACCATGTTGACCGAATGCCGGGGCCGCCCCTCATTTCTGACATCGGTCATGACCTCGTTGGTTCGAAGACGCGGCGGGGATGATGGTCCTTCCTCTTCAACACAGAGAGTCTCAAAGTAACACCGTCGTGACGCTTTCGTCCCCGACACTTCGACCACCCGATTCTTATCATTGATCATTTTCAATTTCTGGTGCTTAGTGGACGCCAACATATCCCAATTATGTATAGTGGGTCGGCCTAGTATGATGTTGTAAGGGGAGCGGAAATCGGCCACTACAAACCTTACCCGTTCTGACTTGAAGGCTTCCTTAGTTCCCAAGGTCAATCTGCGGTCGACATATCCTTTTGGGAAGGAACGCTCTCCATTAAACCCGATGAGGGTGGATTTGCACGGCTTTAAGTCTTCGACATCGAGGTGCATCCTCTGGTATGCATCCCAGCTTATTATGTCGGCCGAACTACCTACGTCGACAAATATTCGTTTTACACTAGCGGTTACGACGATCCCGATGACCAATCCGTCTTGGTGGCCGGAATAACCTCCCCGAGCTCCTCGTCGCTGAAGACCAAAGGGGTGGTTTCGGTTTTGACAACGCGCCCTTGAATCTCGGCACATCTTTTACCGTTAACACCTCCCGCAGTATTTCTTGCGCCGACTTATAGTATCTCCACCTCCTCCGAAACCGCCACTGATCCCATTGCATTGGAGATCGACGTCCGGGTAGCCCTCGGAGGACCGGTTCTCCGCTTCTTTCGAATCCGAGTGTTCGTGGGGACTCTATTTCGGCGGCTACCATTCCGCTTGCCGATTTCCCTTGAGTTTTGATGACGTATTGGCGTAGTTTCCCTTCTCTTACAAATTTTTCAATAGCATCCCCGAGTTCATAGCATTCGTCGGTGGTGTGACCGGAACGTCGTGGAAGGTGCAAAAATTCCCCGTCTGGGTGGTTGGACCGGTTTCGGAGGCTTAGGCTTGGTCACCTTCCTCATCTCGGTCTGAGCGACCTCCTTCCACAGCTGGGATCACGGAACATTCAAGGGGGTGTAGTTTCCGTATTTCCCCTTATTGTCCGTCCCCTCTGGTCTGGGCCGGCTCTCTCTGCCACGTCTGCGAGGTTCCTTGTGTTTGTCGGTCAACTCCCTCCTCTCGGCGAAGAATTCCTTGCCTTCTCGCTCATCTCGCATTGGCGATTTCCATTTGCTCGACGTCTAGGTACTTCTTTGCTTCGGTATAGAATTCCGTCAATGAATATACTCGATTCTTACATAGATGTCGGGCCAGGAGGGTCATCGGGTCCAGTCCGTTGACAAGGCAATGTACATGGACCTCTTCGGATAAGGATCGTACCTGTATTGCCGTATCTCTGAACCGGTCCAGATACTTCTGCAGTGTTTCGCCCTTCTTTTGCTTTACTTTACTCAACGTGAATTGAGATTTCGGTTGTTTTTTGCTGGTGGCAAAGTGCAATTCAAACTTACGTCCGAGGTCTTCAAAGTTTCGGATTGAATTATTAGGTAATGAACTCAACCATTTGTGGGCCGGCCCTGTTAATGTGGCCGAGAAGAGTCTTAGTATGACCAGGCCTTCTATTGACCTTACCCACATTAACTTTTCAAATAATTCCAGGTGATGACGTGGATCCTGGGTTCCATCATACTTGGGGAGGTCGGCTAGGTCGAAATTCTTCGGGTAAGGGGCCGTGGCCGTTGCTCGAGAGAATGGGGTCCCACCTGCCCCAGCCAGATATTTCATCTTATACTGCCGTGGCGATCCTCGTGTCCGAGGCTTAGCGATCGCCTCGCGTAGTTCATCCGAGTCCTCGTCATGGTCTCGGTTTTCCTGTTCCCTATCTTCCTGCAGGCGGTCTACTCGCCTTCGGTCTTCCCTGTCCCGGATCCGCAGTGGTCCCTCCTTGTGCCTCCTGGGGGTCGGTTGGCGGTCTTGCTCCATTCGATCGTCCCCCTCGTTCCTACCACGGGGCGTCGATTTGCTTCGGCCGGTACGCGGACTATCGCTATCCGTGTGTACAAACTCTTTCCCCTTATGGGGTTTCTCGGATCCGCGACGAAAAAGGTTTTCGAGCTTTTCCTCTATCATTAGCTCCGAGCGTGAAAATCCTCCCGCCTTTGGAGGTGATCTAGCTTTTCCTTATTTTCAACCTCCGAATCATCGACTCTTGGGTTCTCCTTAGGATGCGGACGTCGGTGTCTAATACTCCGAGCGTCCGGAGCCGGACCGTCTCGGGCTTGGTCTTTTGGGGGCTCCTCGTGCGGGACTTGTTGGGGACGAGATGCGCTCTCCGCATCCGTAACGTGTCCCTCGAGCGTCTTCCCCTGGGGTTGCTCGTGAGCGGCGTGGCTTGGCTCGGTCCGCCCCGAGGTTGATTTGGTGGTACAATACTTTCCTCATTCGGCCGATCCGATCACGGGCCTTGCCCGTGGCTTCGGTGTTTGCCATAAGTGGTCACGGGGATAGAAGTTTAAGGTCCCCACGGCCGGGCGCCAATGTTCCGTATAGAACACGGATGTCCAGCCGAGGGCTGGTATGTTGATCTTGGATGTAAGGGCTAGCCTGGATATCTATGAAGGAGATAACCAGGAGAGCGCGGGATCACCGTACACGACAAAGGGGTGGTGTGTGCACAGTGAGACTGTATGTAAATAGTCTAGGTTTAGAGTGTGTGCACCTTGTTACCTACCCTCCGTATTTATAGAGGCGTCTCGGTGCGATATCCGGCACGTCATTAATGGTGAGCCATTAATGGGCGGATATCGGATGATACCCCCTTAATGGGACGTGTCATTAATGGGGCGATACCGGATATGCCATTAATGGGACGTGTCATTAATGGGGCGGGTATCTCGGAAGCCGATATGATAGGGGCGGATTCCGCCTAGCCGAGATTTCCGGATCTCCCGCCTTGATTGGCGTATTACGCCTTCCGGGCTCGCTTGGGCCTCGCCCGGGCTTGGAGGCTTTTGGGCCGCCCCGTAAATGTATATTTTTTTTCCAAGTTTTTCTAAGTGAAAATAACCCCCCCAAAAAAAATGTAAAATATGCAAAAGACAAATAAGGATGTTAAATTCCTATAATTTTATATGGAGTAATTTGGAATTTTGAAATGTTGACAAATATGGAAAAGTACATAAGTACCATTACTTGTTAATTTTTTATAAAAATATTTAAAACTCCTTGATGACGCGAGGTTTGGCACTGTGATTGGTGGTGGCAAAGATATCAAGAAAGCTTTGTTGACCTTACTTGCGATCGGCCCCAATACTCTAGCAGAACTTATAAATATAAATATATATATATATATATATTGAAAGTTCTCTAGTAAAAATAGTCTAGATAGATACTTGAGTAATTAAAAGTGATGCTAATGTATTGTCAAAAACTACTAGGATAATACGTGTTGAAACACAAGTAAAAACTGTCTTGAACAGAAACCGGTAGAAACTTCGCTCAAACATGTATACATTTTTACCGTTTTTACTATAACAAAGAAAGGATGAAAATAATTTTTTTTTTTTTTGCTCCAAAAAGGATGAAAAGTTGAAAACCCTATTTCCATCATGCATCTTGGACTCGGGATCACCGGATAGTTATCTATAGTTTTTAATGTATTTCCATAGTTATAAATGTAAGTTTTCAACGTAATTTAACATATTTTTTTAATGTTTTATATAATTATATGACTTATATATTTTAGATATGAAGTTGTTCATTAAATTTTGAGTAATGATTTATTATTATTTTTCCATGTGTGTGTATATATATGTATAATTTTGAGTTCTAACATTAAGTAGTAGAAAGTAGAAACTTTATGTTTCGTGTCGTTTCTACAATTTAAATTTCTACTACCCCCTTCATTGTCTACGTAGAAATTTGATTTTGACAACATTGGTAAACAGGTACTTATTGAACATTTCATTATAATTACTTTTGTGTTCCTATCAATTATTCAAGTTTCCATACTAGCTACTTTGGTTGGCTAAAAACAAAGTTCTTAATATATTTTTTGAGTTTTCGAATTAACAGAAGCTAATTCCGAAGCCAAAGTAGTAAATAGCAAAACAAAAATAATTATTAGAAAGTACTTAGTAAAAATAGTTATTTGGTATTGACTACTCTAGTTTCAATATTAACTACTTTGATTTTGCTATTAACTACTCTTATTTTTTAAATTCAAAAAATATATTAAGAACTTTTTTTATAGCCACCAGAGTAGTAAATGTAGAAACTAGAGTTGTTGATGGTGAAAATTGAGTCTGATTGCCAATTGCCGACAAGGCCATTGAGCTCCTGATGGGCCAATGGAGAATTATGGAGAAGGACAAAAAAAGAATAATATTTATTATAAATGATCTTAAAAAATGTAATTATTTGGGAGGAACGAATTTTGAAATATAAATTTTAAACTACTAAAAATTACCCTTTATCAAACTTCAAAAAACCTTTCCTCCCCACATTTTATTCTAAAACTAATTTGAATTTTATTTTTCACTAAAATTATAACTACCAAGGTCATTCATGACAAGATTTCTTAACTTTAATTTTCAACTAAAATTAACATAATCATATGATCAATATATTCGCATTACATGAATTTTTTTTTATTTTGAAAAATCATAAATTTATTTATAAAATAAAATAAAATATAAAACCTTTTTTTTATATCATTAAAACTCACATTGATTCCGAAGAAGTTTGCACAACTTATTTTTTAAAAATAAATTTGCTTGTGAGAGTTTTAAAAACACAAAAAAAGAAATCTAGGTATTGTTAATATATTAAAAAAAAAAAAAAAATCTAGCTGAGCTATATATATTTATATGCGGTAGTCATAATCTTCCCTCGGGGAGAATGCTTATACGTAAACCGAAAAAACCATTATCAAAAAAAAAAAATTTTGCAAATATTGCACTTATGTCACAAGTAAAGCAAAATATGGCCCAAAAGTTCTTTTACATTTCTAATTTGTAATGAAATTCTGTAGGAATTTGGGTAATATATTTTAATTATGAAGGTACCAAAATAACCTCAAAATATATTCCAATTCTTGCTCTCTATTTAATGAATATGGTTATTTTGATCTTTTCACAATTTAATTATATTACCCAAATTTCTCATGAAACTTCACCTCAAATGTAAGATTTCAAGGAATTTTTTGATCATATTTTGTCTTGCTGGACCTTAAGTGCAATTTTTTCCTAAAAAATTAATATGACCAACAAAATCTATAATAATTCTAGACAATTCGTAATTTGTACTATCACCCGACAATCTAACCCATCAATTCCCTTACATTCAAGTGCTGCCCCTCTGCCATAGAAGCAGAACCCACCCTCACCTACATCCCGGTACCTATAACAAATCTACCTCCACATTCCTGCCATATCCTCCCTTCCAAGGTTCTTAAAAACGAGTTTTTACCTAAAAATGGAAGGAGAATGAAAAATCGCAAATTGTAAAATCGTAATACAAAACGTAGATTTTACCTCCGTATATATATAAAAAAAAATTATATAATTCCTCTCTGCTCACGTCTATTTCACTAGCAAGTATTTTAAAATCAAAGCTAAAGATAAAATAATAATTAGCTATACATATTAGGCGTTTAATATGTAAAAACTCATTTTTAATACCCTTGATCCTGCCCCCCAACTATATTTTTTTTATCAATGTTTCTTTTTAAGAAAACAAAGCAGAGAAATTAAAATATTTAACGTAAAAACACGTTAGGGTTCTTAAAAACAAGAAAAGGGGGGGGGGTTGATGAGTGATGACGTCATGAGGGAGTGTTCATTCATTCGAGTGGCGCATGGGAAAAAGTGAGGTGCTGAATACTACCTCGTTCGGCGCACCCCACCCAAAAAAAAAGAAAAAGAAAAAAAAAGAAATCCTCCCTCCTTCTCCTTTAGTCCTTCTGTCTACGTTTTTTTAAAAACGTTTCGTTTTTGCGTTTTTACGTTGAAAATCTGCGTTTTTTCCGTTTTTACGATATGCGTTTTACGGTGAAAGCGAAAACGCGAGGCTCAAAATTAAACGTAAAAACGCGTTTTTTACGTTGAAAAACGCGTTTTTACAAACCATGCTCCATTCAATCCTAAATACTCCAAAAGTATTTAAGAAATTAGGATAAAAATGTTCCTATAATTAAGACCGGAGGTAGTATAAGATGAAGTTAACTTTTTTTGAGAGTTTAAGAAAACCAATTTAATTACTTTAGAACATTTATATTTATATTCTTTCCTCAAACTAATTAGTTTGATTAATAAACTGATATTTAATATAAAGATACACAACATATGATATGATTAAGCAATTTATTTATCTTCCTTAAGCTCGTCAAAAAAGTCAACTATATATTATATTTAAGATCAGATGGAGTTTCTTTTATTTAGATTCTCTCTATGCAATGGCGGAGACACATTGGTGCATGTGTGTGCAAGTGTAGACACAAGATTTTCAATATATATATATATATATATATATATATTCTTGAGATGCAAACATCTATAGGTCCAATGCTCAAGTGGTAGAACATTCGACCGCAGATCAAAAAGGTCACCAAGGTTGAACGCTTGTTTGTTATTTTTTACTTTAGTGATTGTTGAGACAAAAGTTTTTTTTTTTATATATAAAAAAACCCATATATAATGCAGAATGATATATATTTTATAACCATCCACTATTTCCATTTTGTATATATTTTTAAAAATTATAAATTAAATACATTTATCATATATAATTTCACTCTTAATTATAAATAAATCCTAAAAGTAAAAATTAGGATATTGCAAAAGTTGTTGAGCTCATAAGGGTATTAGCTCATTGCGTGATCCATTTCATATTTCTTAAGAAGCTCTCACGTATTTGATTTGGAAAATAAATATTTCATTCTTATTTTGCTTGATTCGAAGTCCTAAGAAGAAATTTAATTCTCCTATCCTAGACATTTCAAACCAGTTTGCATAATTTTAGAGAACTCTTGACACACTTATGTTAAACGTGATATGTTTAATAAGATTGATGATGAAGATATAATGCAATATTTTCAAGGAATAAAGATTCGAATAATGCTTTTGTAATCATTCTGTTGTAATAGCTTAGTTGACTTTTGATTATTATTTTTTTATGTTAAGTTGAAGTTTTCTTTTCGTTTCTTGTTCATATTTTTTTTAATGCATTTAAAACTTTCTTTAAAAAAATTCCAGGGATATCACAATTGTGCACACACAAACTTAAAATCCTGCTCCGCCAATTTGTCTCGTGTGTATGATTGTGGTGTTCTTCTTTTCTTTTCTTTTCTTCTTTGTTTTTTTTTTTTTTTAATGCCGAGGTATAGCACATTGGAAAGATTGTAATCAATTTTATGAGGAATTCTTCCACCAAATTTAGATCGGGAGAGGCTAAAGCTAAGATTGAACCTTTATTACTTATGAAGAACAATTGATTGTCCCGCACTACAATGGCGTGGAAGATTTCTATTCACTACCAAAAACAAAAACAAAAAAAACAGTTGACTTTTATCGATGATGTTAAAAAGTCGCCGCTGAAAATCTTATCGCATAGAAGTCGCTGCCCTAGCAAGTTGTGACTAATACTATTAATGGAAACAAACGAATTGCCACTGAAAGTATACCTTCGGTGAAGGCTCAACACTAAAAGCTAAACCACCGGTGAATAAGTAAAGGTGGCTACCAGTTTCAGTATTCACTCGTAATTGAAAATAATTTTTAGTTCCAGGAATTGTTCCATAGAATGAGCAAATGTGGAAACCAATTTCAGAGCTCATTATTGCGGTATAAGGTTTACATTGTCCAAATATAGTTTTAACAATCCAAATTTAAAATTGTAATCCGATAATAAATAAAAAATAAAAAATATAGATTCTATGCACATTAAAATAATTTTTCACAAAAAAATAAAAGTAAGAAATAAACAAATCGAGCCTATTCAAGTATAAACAGAATCGTCCAGATTTCGGTGCTCATCCCAAAACTCAATCCAGAAAAGGGGTGTCATGCACATGTTGATAGGAAGAATATTTGCTTTGGTCACCGAATGTCGTTAATTGTGGTAAACCTGAAGAACTTTGGTGTTTTAAAATCTCGTACTGGCAGTGTTATAGTTTTTGTTAGATGGAGTATTGCTCCCTTGAAGAATATAATGCATTGAATCTATAGCAGATTTTATTATTCAGCAAATATTGTGATCAAAAATTTGTTTTTAAATAAATATGCTTCAAGATTCATATGAAATCAAACCACGAATATTAAAATATATATTTGTCTATTTATGCCACTGGCTTATAGTTTAGTGACAGGGAAACTCCGTTCTTAACAAAATGAAGGACAATGTGTTTTTTTACCTCAGTTTCCCGTATGTGTTGGGCCAAACCACCAGCCTGCCAAAATGGCAAGCCCGAGCTGGCCAAACTGTAGCCTGCCATGGGCTAGTAACCAACATTTTTACTTTTTATTTTAGACTTCAATAAAAAAAGAATTTATTGTTTTTGTACTTAATTTCATATAGCCTTATTTTATGTTAGCAACTTGATTATATGTTTGATTATCTTATTATCTTTAATAATTTGTCATGCTTATATAGCATAATAATTATGTAAAATATATTATATATTCATAAGATTTGAAGTTAGTTTAATTATATAGCAACTTGTTTATATGTTTGATGATGCAAATATGTAGACGTTAGATTTTTCATGGTAGCCTTTTGAAGATAAGTCGTGAAATACATGCATAATTGTGTTACGTGCCTAGATTTAACCAATGATACATCTATTGAAAGAAAAAACTCTTTCATCATGCACGTCAAATATATTACACAATGGTGTGACATTCAAAGTCGAACTACCCAGTTTTTTACAATAATGAGTTTATTCTTCAATTACCTCATAATTGAAAAGCATAATATCATTACAAGAGAGATAAATTACTTATCTTCTAAAAACATCAACCTTCCAAATGCAACAAGATTGCAATTTATATCACATCCTATCAATGAATTGGAAATAAGCATACCTCCATGAAGCACTGTAGATAAGAGGTCCCACCACTGCCCAAAATCCCACAATACATGATCAACGCCATACTCACAAAGAACCAATTGATTCCATTTACATGATCAACTTCTTTATCGTCTTTGTTGTTGGAGCTGTTTGATGAACAATTATTATTGAGTGGAGGACCACACAAATCATTGCCAAAAAAACTTGATGCTTCAAAGCTTTGTAATTGGGTCCCTATGGGAATTTTTCCCGTCAAATTATCGTAAGACAAGTTCAACATGCTCAGAAAGCTCAATTTGGACATGCTTAGTAGAATTTCGCCTGTGAGATGGTTTCTCGAAAAGTCCGTAGACTCCAATGTTTCCATATTGCCAATATTTTGAGGAATTTGTCCAACAAAATGATCATTTGAAAGGTTCAGAATATGGAGCCCCTTTAGTCTTGTAAGTTCTTTTGGCATCTCTCCACATAATTCATTACTTGAAAAGTCAATACTTGTGATGAGGCCAAGGTTTGTGCTGTAATCATAAACTCTTCCTTTCAACAATAATGATTTAACTAACATTAATTGATTAACATATGATGCTTGATAAGAAATGGATGACTCTAACCTACAATTTATTACCAACATGCCACTCAAATGCTTGACACAGTTTGGAATATAACCTGTCAACTCATTATGCGCAAGGTCCAAGATTTGGAAGACTCTCATGTCACAAATTTAATTTGTTGAGGAATTGGACCAACAAATTTGTTAAATCTCAGAACAAGAATTTTCAAACTTGACAACCTTTGTCCAATCCAAGATGGAACTGTTCCTGAAAATTGATTCTCTCCTAGATCCAAGCAAATTAGGTTTCTTTTCTTCTTCAAAAAAATAGGAAAATTTCCAAAAAAATTATTCTTGTGAAGGTTCAAAATTTCCAACTCGGGCAAGGATGCCATGGATCTGTGTAAGGTCCCATTGAAATGGTTGTTTTCTAAGTTCAATGTCACAAGATATGGCCAGTCTTCATCCAGCAGTCAAGTATTTCACCAGATAAATTATTCGATGCAAAATTAAGATGCTTTAATGACTTTGTCCCCTCTTGTTTATGGCACAAGAAGTGATCATGGACCCGGAAAGACAATTGCTTGAAAGGTCTATGTACATCACATTTTGTGATACATATGGTAATTGGACTTGTAACTTATTTGAGCTTAGATCAACAGCACTCAGGGAAGTAGTGATGTTTATATGTATATTCGAAAGCTCTCCTTCAATATGATTGTGGGAGAGATTCAAATACATAAGATTGCCAATTGTACCCCAAAACAAGGTTGGAATAGAATCACAAATCTTAGCATTGGAGATGTCCATAGACCTAAGATGCTTTAGTGAATGAATCCATGATGGAAAGTGTGGATCTACATTCCAAGAAGCCAAACTCAATCGCTCCAAAAGTTGAAAAGAAGGATTCCAGTAAGGGTCTACTTTCAAAGTGAGTTGACTTTTTGGTGCTCAGAATGAATACAATTGGGTAAAATTAACAAGGTGGGCTTCTTTGCAACTCCTTGAAAGAGATTATGTCCCAAAGCAAGTGCATTCAGTTTATGGAGTGATCCTAGAACTTCAAAAGGATTTCCATCAAGCTGATTTGTGTTGAGATTAAGATACAACAAAGTTGTTAGATTTCCAAATGATATAGGAATTGCACGATTGATAGTGTTGTTCCAAAGAGATAGATGTATCAAAGATTTAAGATTTCCTAACGAACGGGAGAAGTGGACCTTGAATGAAATTGCATGATAGATCAAGATATTTTAAAGACGCAAGATTTCCCAATGAACTATGTATTGGACCTTGAATGGAGTTTTGAGAGATATCAAGTTCTACAAGATTTTTGAAGTGACCAATCTGGTCAAGAAGATAGCCGATAATTGAGAACCACTCAAATGCAAAATCTCTAGTGCTTGGGAAGCACAACCTGCTGAAATAATTTTCAAAATTTCAGAAAATTGTTGGTTCCACTTATTGTCTGAAAGAGCCAGTTTTTTCAAGTGGCAAAGGTTTCCCATAGAAGTTGGAATTGGCCCTTCAAAAAGATTATCGAGACAAATCAAGAGTAACAAGAGAAGTCAAGTTTCCGATGTTAAAGGAAATTGAGCCAACCAAGGAGTTTTGAGAAAGAACGAGAGACTTTAAATGACTAAAATCGTACAACCAACCAGAGATAGAGAGTTGAACCGATTTTCAGATAAATCAAGATGTTGGAGAGTTAAGTTCTTAATACCATTCACTACAAGAAAATATCATATTTGCGACGGAATTTGCGAGGGAAAAAATTCCGTCGCAAATTTTGGGCAATTTGCGAGGGAAATTGTTTTCCCGCAAAAAGGTGATTTTTGAGAGGGAATTAAGATTCCCTCGCAAATTGTACGAAATTTTGCGAGGGACGCAACATTCCTCGCAAAATGGCCAAAATTTTGCGAGGGATAAACTATTCCCTCGCAAAATGTGGCATTTTGCGAGGGATAACATATTCCTCGCAAAATTGTAGACATTTTGCGAGGAATCATCGTTCCCTCGCAAATTTTGTGGACATTGCGAAAAATGGGGGGAAATTTCCCCCAATTTTTTTCGCAATTTTGCGATGTTCCCTCGCAAAATGGCGAATTTGCGAGGGAACATGTGGTCCTCGCAAAATTGCGAAAAAATTGGGGGAAAAATTCCCCCATTTTTTTTTTTTTTGCAATTTTGCGAGGGAAGAAGGGTTCCTCGCAAAATCTGCCCATTTTGCGAGGGAACCTTCGTTTCCTCGCAAAATTGGCAAATTTTGCGAGGGAACTTCTCTTCCCTCCCAAAATCGGCAGATTTTGCGAGGGAAAATTTGGTCCTCGCAAAATTGCAAAAAAAATTGGGCGGGATATTTCCCCCAATTTTTTGCAATGTCCACAAACTTTGCGAGGGAACGATGATTCCCTCGCAAAATGTTCACAAATTTGCGATGGAATATAATTTCCCTCGCAAAATGCCACATTTTGCGAGGGAAAATTTGGTCCCTCACAAAATTTTGCATTTTGCGAGGGAATTTCATTTCCTCGCAAAAATTCGTACATTTTGCGAGGAAAACTATATTCCCTCGCAAAATAGTATATTAATATATATATATATATATATATATTTTGTTAAATATCTCTCCAAAGTAAACACAAGGCAATTAAAACAAAAAAATTCAAGTCTCTCACTCATTTCGCCTCTATTCGACTAAGTAGCATATTGATTTTATCAAGACAATTTTCTTCTAAAGAATAGTATTTTGAAATATATTGATAAACATTTGTCTTATAATTAATAGATATATTATTTCTATATATCTTCCTTTTTACCATTTAATCAAATAAATAAACGAGAACATATGACATATTTTTTAAAAATGTAAATTAATAAAAACCTTCATAAGAAATATATCAAAAAATTATAAATGACATTATTAAAAATGTTTAAATAAGCGAATAATTATTGCTACTAAATGGTAGAATAAAAGCCATTGAAATCATGAACTATATGACCATTGTAATCTTATCTCTAATTTATAGTTATCTCAACTTGCGATGTTGTCATGAATTATATATAAATGTCGCTTAGGGTTAAATGGTAAAAGGTTTGAATTTATAGACAAATGTCGCTTATACATGAATTATATATGTTTCTACTGTCGATGGAGGTAAAACGTGATTGAGGACGATGAAGTTTTACTGATAAATGCAAAAGGCAAAGGTTGGAAATGAGGATTATTTGAATCGTTAAGTTAGCACACACTTGTGAAATTCAGAAAAGAAGAAAAGATTATTTGAAACGTTTTCTTGATTAATCGGCGAAGACATTTGGTTAGAAGTTTGGCACAAATTGTACTTATTAGCGTTCTATCATTTTGGCCCATGGTTTAGTTACCTTTAACATGTATGTGAGCCTAACTCCTCACACTGCGACATAAGTATTTGGAGCCTGCCACGTTACCTTTTCCAATGCACTCTATCCATTTTGATCTTACCAACCACTCTTCCAAATTGGTTTGCGTGGGCGATTTTTGCGACGGAATTTTTTCCGCCGCAAATCAGTTTTGCGACGGAAATTTGCTCTTTTGCGGGGGGAAAATTCCGCCGCAAAAAACTATTTTTTTTTGTAGTGATTGGGGATGGAACCTTGAAAAGCAAAACTATTTAATTGAAGGTGAACTAGTTTTTTCAGTTGAAATATTCAATTAGGGATCAATGAAGTGCCAAAATCGAACCGAAAGATCTAGGACACCAAGAGATGAAAAGTCTAAGGTGGATGGTTCAAATTGATGGCTTAAATCACATCCTAATAGGTGCAACTAGGGGTGGGCATGGGCGGGGCCGGGCCGGGCGAGACCCTTGCCCGATGCCCCGCTTGAAGGATCATTGGCGAAAAATACGGCTGATGTCCACCGCCACGATAGAAGCCCTAACATTTTTGGGTCAAGGCAATAATGGTCAAGCGATGGGCGGGTTTCCCCCGCCCAAATGATGATACCTTGCCAAATCCTATGTGAAAAAAAAATAGTTTTAATAATGATAAACAATATTGTAAACTACAAATGTAATTTATAATTATACATTGTACACTTTAGAATATTTCAAAATAAGTCTACAACTTGAATCTTGAAATTAAAAAGAGTATCATATGTCTCAACAAATAGTCAAATATACATACGTGAAAAATTAAATAACATCCATAGTCTATTAAATATAAAGCATTATTAGTAATATAATGGACTAATGGTCAAATACTCAATAGATATATTAGAATTTTAGTAAATATATAATATCAAGTATATTAACTATTATATAAAAATATTTATAACAAATATAATTATATATATACTTACTGGGCAGGGCCAAATGGGCAGGGCGGGATACCCAGCCCGATGCCTGGCCCTGCCCGTAAAAATGCCCAGCCCAATTGTGCCCAGTTTTTTTGGGCTTCTTTTTTCTGGGCTGGGCAGGGCGATTTTTTGCTGGGCTTGGGCGGGCGCACTGGGCTCTTGGGCTTCATGCTCACCCCTAGGTGCAACTCTCTCAAAGAGGGAGTGAATGTAGAACCTGCAACCAATTAAATGCGTTGGATAGGTTTACATAGCTCAGCTCAAAATATTGTAGAGAAGAAAGAGTCGAAACCCATTGAAGATTTTGAACAGATGTTGAATATTCATTTCCAAGACAAAGATATATTAGATTTGAGAGGTTTCCAATTTGATAAGGAATGCTTCCACTAAATTCATTACCTCCAAGATCAAGATGTAGCAAATTGGAGAGATTTCCAATTTGCAGAGGAATGCTTCCACCAAACCCAGCATAAGATAGGT
This sequence comes from Acacia acuminata, assembly GCA_019022655.1. Taxonomy (NCBI): domain Eukaryota; kingdom Viridiplantae; phylum Streptophyta; class Magnoliopsida; order Fabales; family Fabaceae; genus Acacia; species Acacia acuminata. Next base: position 2,062,744 of record JAFJYI010000115.1, on the reverse strand, counting down.
TACGATATGTCAAACTTTTCATTGAGCCAAGAAAGCCAGGAATTTGCATACCTCCAAAATAATTACCGCTCAAATCCAAATAATTCAAGTGCTTCAAGTCAAGCAAAGAAGGATGTACCTCACCATCAAACATTGATGTCTCATAAACAAAGTAGTGTCTGACTAACTCAATAGGAGGTGGAGTTGTGAGGTGAAGCTCAAGAACATGGCCTGTGATGTTGTGGCAAACAACTAAAGCCCAGTTGCAGCAATTTGAATGGGGAGACCAAGAAGCAAGTCTGTTCGAAGGATATGAGAGATGACGCTTCATATTAAGTAAAGCATCTCTCTCACTTGGAATGCACTGAACCTCGCTAGATGCTCTGCAAATGCATAAATCCACATTTGATAAGACAAGTAACCAAACAAAGACAAATCCAACAATATTGTAGGAACCATCCAGCATCAACTCAAGATGTTTTCGGTAACAAATGTTCTGCTTTGATGGACATAAAATTCTTGAAAAAAGAGCAACTATTTATAATGTCACTTTGTGGCCCTCACTTGACAAAAATTTACCTCCTTCTTTCAAGCAATGAACAGTCTATTTCTTTTACTATTCTTATGTTTTAGAAAGAAAGTAATAGATGGAATAATGAAGGAGATAGAAAATTAATGTAAGCCGTTTTTTTTTAATAACAATGCAATTAATGTAAGCCATTCTATTCATACTTGCTTATAAGAGGTTGATGATTTATAATTAGAGACAAATTAACAGCCAAGTATTAAGTGACAACATGCGGAATTGGCAGTCCGTAATTCATTAGTTGTACTTGTACGTAATTAATTAGTGTTTTAAATTATGTTAATCTAAACTAAAAAGTAAGTTTTTTTTTTTTTTTTTTTTTAATTCAACAAAATATTTTGTAGCTACGGTAACAAAATATTTCTATACCTTGTTTAGTTTGGTGGAGGTGAGGGATTTTTTATGATCCCTTGTTTGGTTTAAGGTGAGATGAGAGGGGAGGAATGATAGCAATTTACCATATTCTATCATGACACATTTGGTTATATTTTTTTATTTATATATTATATAAATAAATTTACATCGTATCTAATTAATAGAATAACAATTTTATTTATCATTAATATAATAATATATATTTTGTTTCAAATTAATTTTGTAATAATATATTTTTTTAACTATAATATTATTTTTAAAAAGTTATAATAACATATTTTCATTTTAAATGAATTTCATAATAAAATATTTTAATATAAAAATAATATATTTTCTTTAATATGTTATTTTAAATTTAATAAACTAATATATTTTTATTTCAAATTATAGTAACATATTTTACAATAAATTTTTTTAATAATAATATTTATATTTATCACAAAATTTTTCATGAGGACATTATTGGAATATCACAAAGTTATGAAGGGTAAAGTGATCAAAATTTTGGCTCCTCTCCAACCCCCCCCCCCCCAAGCCAAAATAATACTGTTGGAGGGGAGGGGAGGGAATGCAAACTTTGGGGTCCCTTCCCTTCAAAAAAATTCAAACCAAATAAAGGAAGGGGCTCATTCTTCCTCCCCTTCCATCTCCTTCGAACCAATCAAACAGGCCCTAGGGACAGAAAATTGTATTAACAAAAAAGGACTAATGACTCATCATCTAATTAATTGATATGGATGGGACGTTCTCTCTTATTTTCTAACTTGCCGTGTTGTTTGTGTAGGGTACTGCCTTATGGGTACGTCACGATGTTTTGCATATATAAAAAAATTAGTCACCTAATGAATAAGAAAAATAAAAAGACATAAGAAATAAATTTATATTCCTAAATTTTTTATGTGTTGAAAAGGAAATTTTTGTATATCCATCAAGAAGCCCACATAATATAATTATTTTTTTCCGGTAAACCTTCTATGTGAGAGTAATAAAGAAATCCTATATATAAGGAATTTTTTCTTATTATAAAAAATGACTAAATTATTCTTAACATAAAAGTACATCTCCAAATTAATTTTATTGGTAAATTGATCAAATATTATAGATAAAAAGATTATAAGTACATTACAGTCCTACGGAAATTTGAAGAAGTAAACAAAGCATTATCTGTGTTCTCAGAATACTTGCACTAGTGCAAAAAAGGCTTTTAAGATCGGACAAAAGAGGCATCGTAGGACCGGACCCGCGACCGATCTTGTTCCAAATTATTAAAGTCTACATTTAAGACCGGACTACGACCGTCTTAAAGAAAATATTTTAGACCGGACATTTAAAACATTGGGTCTTAAAAGTCGTACTAAAATAAACCTCGAAATACTTTTTGTTCGGTCCTAAAACTCAACTTTTAAGACCGGCTAATAATTAGGCCGCTCTTAAAAGATAGAATTTTAAGACCGGACTAATTATACGCGGTCTTAAAAGATTGACTTTCAAGACAGGATGATAAATAAATGCGGTCTTAAAAATTTTATTTTAGACCGCATGTATAAATTTACCGCTCTTAAAAAGACCGACTTTTAAGACCGGGCGCTTATAATGAAATGTGTTACCTGACCTTTATAAGACGAGATATATAAATACATCCGGTCTTAAAAACTCACCATTTAAGACAGGCACATTTATTTGCGGTGTAAATTTTCCTGAATTTTTCCCCTGCTCGTTTCGTTCTTCCCGATTGTATTACACACAAATCAACCACCCAATCCAAAGACATAAAAGTCGATACTTTAAGCCGTAAGCTATGAACAATTATTTGAATAAATTGAAATGGAAAAAGAATACAAATATTATTCACCATGAGTTATTTGGCTTCTTAATTAATGTTTATACTATGACTACAACACCCAAATTAATTCATACAATAAGATAACTTACTTACAAATACAATAAGTTACAAATACAACACACATGCCCAAAATAATATTCACCATGCCTTCATCTGATTCCCACCCAACAAAGTAACATCCTCTTTTATAACATGCCCCTTTGTATCGGATCCTACCACAAAAATAAAACAAGAACAAACTTCATAGTCAAGTGACATTGTTTATGAACATAGAAGGAATATAATATAGTTAAAACCTTAAAGTTTTCAAAGAAATCTACATATGAATATTACCTTATGAATTGACTATTTTATAAAGTGATATCTTCCCATATCCCTTCTTGATGATCACTTCTTATGCTGGGTTCATTATCCGCTTCATCTTCTTCGTTTATGTTCGGTAGACCCCTTGAAAAAGGAGTACTCTTAGGAATACCATAATTTGAATTCATTTCCTCATCAATATCAATGACACTCTTTCCTTGGAGAGCTACGAGACCACATTTTATTTTCTTGATCTGATATAGAACACTTGTTTTGCCTGGTCCGCCATAATAAAAGGTTCATCTCCAAAACTTCTACCATGGACCTCGACTAATGTAAATCCTAGCCGATCGATCCGAACACCATTATTGACATTGACCCACTTGCATTTGAAAATGGGAAATCTAATTTTCACATAGTCCACCTCACAAATCTCTTCAATAACCCCATAATATGGCATGACTCGCCAATAAAGGGCTCTTGTCTTTTCGAAATGGAGAAGTCCATAGATTCAGCCTCTAACATAACACCACACGTTCGGATCAGTGCTCCTATCATCTAGGGACTTCGTGTAAAATGTATAACCTTTGATCACATACAAATTCCAATTTATAACATCGACCTCGGACCACGTGCTAACCATTTGATTGTATCGAAACACATTCCTCTCCCTCGACCTTTTGTTTGAACCAGTTTGCAAAAGTTCTCGTTATGCTCCCTAATCAACCTTTGTTCATCATTCGATGATTTTCTTTCCTTACAACTTCTTTATGTTCAGCTATGCTTGCTTGAACTTCATCAACATTATTCAAGATGTATAAGTGGACTTGTGACAATTCATCGGGATCCACACTCTTTACGGAAGCCCCTCGTTTACCCCCTTGAAGATGCCGACGTTTTGGAAGCCCAATATGTCTTACTTTGGCCAAATAATTTTGACAAAATTTCATGGCTTCTTCAGAAACATATTTCTGAACAATCGATGCTTTTAGCCAGTATGCGTTCTTCACGTACCCTTTTAGGAATTTCATAGATCTTTCAATTGGGTACATCTACCGTAAATGGATAGGGCCACACATCTTTATCTCCCTCACTAGATGAACAATTAGATGAACCATGATGTCAAAAAATGTAGGAACAAAAAGCTTCGCAAGGTGGCACAAGATAAGATATCCTCTATTCTCCAATTCATCCAACTTTTCAATCTCAAAAACTTTACTACAAAGCGCATTGAAGAAGACACAAAGTCTAGTCAAAACGACCAAGATCATATTCGGTGATGCCTCGAATAGCTATTGGGAGTAGCTATTGCATCAAGACATGACAATCATGAGACTTTTGGCCTACTAATTTCAAGTCCTTCATCGATACAAGCCTCTTCAAATTTGAAGAATACCCCAGTGGGAACTTTTGTGCCATGTAAACACGACAAAAACTTCGTTTCTCATCCTTAGACAAAGTATGAGAAGCCGGGGACAAGAAGTTCTCTTCCCATCGGCCTTGGATGTAACTCTTCGCGTATTCCCATTGCTATCGAGATCCAATCTTGCCTTCACACCATGCTTGGAACTACCTTGTATGTTGAGAAGCGTGCCGACAATACTATCACATACGTTTTTCTCCACATGCATGACATCAATACTGTGTCTCACATCAAGATTGCGCCAATATGGAAGATTGAAGAATACAGATCTCTTTTTCCATATATTTGTTTCTTTTCTACTCTTTGTAGTCTTACCGAAGATGACATTGATATTTTTCTCCTTTTTATAAACTTGCTCCCCAGTCAATGCCACCGGAGCATCTTCATACTTTTGGCCACCAAAAAAAGCTTTCTTTAATCGACGATATGGGTGGCTCCGTCTAAGAAATCTCCTATGTCCAAGATAAACCGTCTTTCTTCCATGTTGAAGTTGATGGTAGCGTGTGCCTTCTTCACAAACCGGACATGCTTTATGGCCTTTTACACTATACCCTGACAAGTTCCCATATGCTGGAAAGTCGTTTATAGTACAAAATATCATAGCTCGCATTTTAAACACCTCCTTCTTGAAAGAGTCAAAAACATCGACACCTTCTGCCCACAACTCCTTCAAGTCTTCGATCAAGGGCTGAAGGTAAACATCAATGTCATTTCCGAGTTGTTTCGGTCCCGAAATCAACATAGACAAGATGATGTACTTTCGTTTCATGCATAACATTGGAGATAAGTTGTAAATAATCAGTAGTACAAGCCATGAACTATGTATGCTGCTAAGGCTTCCATATGGATTCATGCCATCCGTGCTAAGGGCAAGCCTAAAGTTCCTAGGTTCTTCGCCGAACATCGGAAATAATTGATCGATTTTCTTCCATTGAGAAGAATCGGCCGGATGTCGAAGCTTTCCATCGAAATCCTCTCATCTGCATGCCACCTCAAATGTTTTGCATCATTTTCATTCGCAAACAACCGCTTGAACCTTGGTATGATTGGAAGATACCACAACACTTTTGCAGGCCCTATATTTGACTTGTACCTTGGGGTTTCACATATCGGACAATTCGCTTCTCTTCAAACTCTTTTCTCGTACAATACGCAATCATTCGGGCATGCATGGATCTTTTTGTACTCCATCCCCAGTGGACAAAGTATTTTCTTAGCATCATAGTATCGATGCGGCAACACATTATCATCCGGAAGCATGTCCTTAAAAGCCTCAAGCATTTCGAAAAACTCTTGTCGCTCCATCCATGACGTGCCTTCAAGCTTACCAATTTCAATACAGCGTTCAACAATTGGTATTTTTTACACCTACGGTATAGAGGGGTCTCTGCATCACTGCACATATTACCATATGCATGTGATTGATGAAAAGCCTCTTCTCCTACATCACGGATAATGTCCTCTATGTGATCATCCATATCCGTGTCATTATCATCAAAGGCCACTTCCCCATGTTGAGACCCACTTGGTATTTTTTCACCATGCCATACCCATACTGTATAAGTCTTACAAAATCCTTCACAAATTAAATGTGTGTGTATAACTTCAACACTTAGTCGCCTCTCATTCGGACATTTTACACAAGGGCAATAAAACTTCCCACTATCATCATGAGCATTTTGTTTAGCAAATTCAATAAAGTCCCTCACCCCATTCTGATATTCAATACTCGTCCGTAAAGCATTTATCCAACTGTGGTCCAAAGTAGTATTCCTATAGACGGAAAGATTTAACATATACATAATCCGAGAAAAGGCAGAGACTTGCATATAAAATAAGCCAACTCCAAATGCATATTTATGCTCAATGTCGGTTATGCATGTCTTTTTTTTTTTTTTTTTTTTACGGAGAAACTTGCCCATTAAATGCATAACGAAGAATCACTTTTGGTCATAAATGTATCACAGTGAATCCAAGAAGCAAAATAAATACATGACGAGGAAATTAAATGCATCGCATGAAGGTCTTGTGGACTCACCTGTACCATATAAATTCAAATGCGTTTGCTGAGTCTTTCTTTTCCCACCACGAACGTTGATGTTGCAGACAGCAAGAGTAACCTAAAAACATTTCTTGGTCACTTGGGTAGGTCTAAAGTGCAAATATAATCTTCAAAATACAATATTCATTAACAACGAGAAACCCACAATAACATTTCATCGATTTCGTTCAACCCATGAAAACCCCGAACCATTAGAAGGAAAATCATAAAGTTATATAACCGAAACACCTCGTACGGGTTGGTCTATAGACGTTTAGCTAAGGAACCGAGAGAGTTAATCTCGAGAGAGGAACGCCAAGCGACGACGACGCAACACACACTGGAGACAGAACCTGTGTAATCACTTTCGGCGCGACAAGTGAAGTTCTGAGAGGGAAATTTAATTTTCCCCGCGACAGAGACATGTCTTAATATTTTAGATTTTATTAAGACCAGTTAATTATACAATATACGGTCCTGAAGATATAATTCTATTAATAAATTTTTAAGACCGGAGGTTAACAATACTTGTTGTCCTAAATTTTAGTATTCATTTAATTTTAAGGCCGGAGATTTATAAAGCATCCGGTCCTAAAAGTCAAACATTTATTAACTAATTTTTAAGACCAGCGAGTTAAGAATACTCCGGTCCTAACTTTCGCATTCATTTAATTTTAAGACCAGCGGTTATAAGAACTACGGTCCTAAAAGTATTTCATTTATTAATTAACCAAAAAAAAAGAAGAGATTTGCATTTGGTGAGCGCAGCAGAAACTGAGTTAATAAAATAAATTAAAGAAAAACTGGAGAATATAAATATTAGAAAGACACAAGCTTAGTTTTACTGCTTCCATACATAACTGGAGAATATGCACGTACACAAGAAAATTAAGAGAGAAAAACAAGCAGAAAATTATCAAAAACAAGAATCTGACTAAACATCCTAAAGCTTATTATCCTCCAAAGCCTTGGTGATATCGGCGTGAACAGCATTAATTTCCCGTCGGAGATCAGCAAGTTTCTGTCTTACTCTCATCAGCCACAATGCTTTATTAGAGGAAAGAGGAGAGGGGTCAATAGTAGTCACGGTGGGGCCAAGAGGTTGGAGAGGGGGAGCGGGAACCTCTATATCATCCGAAGAAATAACAATGGGTCCAACGACTCGAGACTCTTCTGTCACAATAGGACGGACTCTCGATGGAGGAGGCGCACCGTATAACGATCGATGGAAGGCACGAGCATCACGAGTAAGAGCACCCCTACGAGCGGTTCTCTTGTATCTAACCATGGTTTGAGTAGTTGGGGTAGAGAGGTATGAGGCGTTAATTAATAAAGGCAGAGAGCTATTCTCAGATAGCCACGTATGTAGTTTGGAGTTACGAGGTAGTGAGGAATTAATAAAGAGTTATGGATAGAGAGGTATGAGGAGTTAATAAAGGCAGAGAAACTTTTAAGAGCAGGATTTATAGATACGCGGTATAAAATTCTATTATTTAATTTTTATTTTAAGACCGACCTTTTATGATATGTCCTAGGTTCTAAAAGTCTATTTATTTATAAAATCAATTCTATTACTTTTAAGACTGACCTTTTATAATATGTCCGACCCTAAAACTCTATTTATTTTTAAAATATTCAATTCTATTACTTTTAAGACCGACCTTTCATCATTTACCCGATACTAAAATTCATTCTTTTCAAATTCAGATGGCAGAGTTGTATCCTTACACTCTGTTCAAATGAATGATTCAGAGTCTCTTCGGCTTCCAGATAAACTTCCAAACTAGGCGTCTCCTCGTATTCTGATGAACTATGCGTCTCCTCATTAAAGTTTCTAGCGTTTCACATTGTTCAGGATGGATTCGCTATTTAAACCCGTTGTTACTATACTTTCTTCACATTTTTCTCCATCACTTCTACATGGCCTCCTCCACCGCCTAGCCTCCACCGTAATGGCTGCTCCCCCAAGTCCTCTGTTTCCTCCTCCTCCTCTTCAACCTCAACCCCCTCCACCATTCCCTCCTCCAATTCCGACTGTGAAGCAGTTGGTGTAGTCATTGGTGGCCTGCGTCGATCACATGGATCGACGCTTGGGCCAATTGGTTCAGCTTGTTCATAACGTGAAGAACAAGCTGAACATGGTACTTTACGCTAATGACGTGGAGTATGATCTCGCTGAAGACGACTCCAACTCTGACTCCGACGACTCCGGCTCCCCCTCCCTCTCCGTCTACGAAGAGGATTAGTTGTTTTTTGTTGTTTTGTTTTGTTGTTGTTTTTTAATCGTTGCCCTATAAAAATTATTATATAAAATATTATGAACTCTTTTTGTTCTCGTGTGAGTTTAGTACTCTAATTCATTAGTTTATCCATTATCTGAACTCGGAAAGCAATAAACAAGGCAACTATGAAAGGTGAATAATGGCGATTCAAAAAACTAAGATGAAAGAACGAAGACTTTTAGACCGCACACTTAGTAAATCGAGGGTCCTAAAACACAGCCTTTTTTGTCAGCTTTGGCTTCCATATTCGATCGCCTTGTCATTTTCATTATCGTCTTTCTTTTTCGACAAAAAGGAAACAAACAAAACATTGTCCTCGTGTAAATCAACAATAGAAATTCGTAGAATACAGTTAAGAACATACAAAAAACATCTTTTACCTTATTTGAATAAAAACAAACACAGTGACAATTCTTCTCAAGGTTGGACCGTCGTTGTCGTTGGTTTTACCTCCCCTGATTTGAAATAAAGTACCTTTTTAATATCTTCCTTCTTTTTCCGACAAAAAGAAAAGAGACAAAGAAAAAGGGAAACCGATAATGCTGCTCAAGATCAGGAGAGGTAACATCGACTACAATGAAGGACCTAACTTGAGCAGAACGCCAGAACCTCGGTTGTCTCGAACCATAATGATTTGTCTGAAAAGCGAGTGAACATTTCTATTTAAAGGAAGACTATTAAGACCGGACATTTAACAATTACATGGTCCTAAAGGTTAAGCCAACTTCTAAAATAAAAATTAGAGGACTTGTAGGAGCGGACGGTAAAATAATATACGGTCTCATAAGACTTTTAGGACCGGATGTTTAAAATATACATCCTAAAAGTTTATCTATACCTAAAAGTCTCATATTTTTTTAAACGAACACTTTTAGGACCGGATATTTATTATGTGGACGTTTAAGATCGCACTTTTAATTAATATACGGTCCTAAAAATGTCATATTTTTTAAAACGAACACTTTTAGGACCGGATGTTTATTTTGTGGACTTTTAAGACCGGACTTTTAATTAATATACGGTCCTAAAATTCGAGATCTTTCTCAAATTTCAAGCACTAAATAGCTTTATCCACCATCCAATACATTCGAAACCCAAAATGGACACAAGAAAATAGTTCGAAAAATTAAACAAATTTATTTATTGAATTTTACATTGCCTATGTATATTTACAAATGAATATTGTTCGGAAAAATAAACAAATTTACAGAATATTATTGTTGTACATGATATATTTACAAATGAATTTAGGACATTAATTATTGTCCTGACTTTATCAGGTCATACAGATATTCACAAAACAAATTGCGTATGTGCTCCAGTTCATCATCGAAAAAAGGCGGCGGTCAAACATCTCGTAACATCAAAGACAAAACCGAAATAACTTGTGTGCATATTTCATATGTAACATTAAGTCGACACGAATTAACTTGCGTGCATAATATGTAACATCAAATACATTTACATTTGCGCAATTGAGTCCTTCCCCTCGTGATAATATCATACATGTGTTTCATGACGTACTGGCCAAATAAGTTGGACCCCGGTGGTTGCTGACGGGTCTAAAAAGAATAAGAAATATATATAAGAGCATATATAGCTTAATGACCAAGTTCACAAGGCAATATGTCAGTGTACAAATATTGTACCAACCTCTGGTGTGTCCAAGATGGGGTCTTTGGTCCGATACCCACGTCTTTTCTTTACCTCGATTTGGAAGGTCTTCATGGCACTATCATCAAAATCACAAATTTATCAATAATGTTCACTAAAAATTCACAGCAGAGATTTCGGACAAGGGAATCAAAATGACATGCTTACTCATTGATGGTCTCAAGGCAACGAAGGCAATGGAACTCCGTGAGTGGAGCATAAGAAGATAACTTTATGCTCCTCCATGCACATGAGGACCAATCGCCCGTGGCGGCTGAAAATTCACGCGAGAAAGTATACTCGTGATATATGTAGCGAATTAAGTGAATTGCGACAAGATTTTGTGATATGTACCTGTGGAAGAATGGCAACAAGTACACCTTTCTTCTCACTTCACACAACCTCTTTGATATGTACTCATGTCTCTCCTCCATGGATGTTTGACTTGAATAGATAGGGCACAAGAATCCAAAATCGTTGCTCCTACCCTTTTGAACCAATTCTTGATGCAATAACCTACAATAATGACATCGATCAGGGAATTAGTATATATGTATGTGTGTCTAAACGATGCATTTAAATTATGTACTCATAGATAGAATATACTTACTTCATAAAAATTTGAACAATTGCATCAGTAAGCTCCTGTCGAGGAAGCAGCAGGGACTCAACATCAACGGTGTCAACTTGAATGGGAAGAGGATGAGGGATGCCTAATACTTCATTGACAGGCCACGATTTATCTTTAAAATATCCACTCTTCACCAGATCAGATATTTTTTCCGTTCCAATCAACTTAGCAGTAGGGGATTGAGCTTGAGGAGGGGATGGAGCTTGACGAGGGATGGAACTTGACGAGTGGATAGAACTTGAGGAGGAGGGGTTGAAGCTTGGGGACCGGTAGAGACATGTACAAGCTTCACCGGCCAAGAGATGAAGGTTCCTTGACATCACTCACAAGCTTTCACTGATCGGTTGGGAGAGGAGAGGTGCATCAATGATCACCTTTTCAACCGACACTCGGACTTTATCATCAGCCATTTGTTGGTGGTGTACAGTTGATCCCAATAAGTTGTGGATAGTCCCTTTTGCAACTAATCGTACAAGACGATCACAATCCTCCACATATAGGTCACAAAGTTGCTCTGACTGTCCAACAATGCAGCTCCCTCTAGTGCTATGCTGCACAGGTGTAGGTGAATGTGTGAAGGGAACACTGGTCTCTGAACGATTGCTCAAAAGCAGCTTCATCTGATTCAATTCCTCCCTCATCTGGCTCATCTCGGATTGATACCTTGCTTCTTTAGCCGCTGCATCCTCACTTAATTTGGCCACCGTCTGTTCCATCTCCTCCCAGGTAACCATACTTTGTCTATGGCATTTGGATTTACCAAAGTATTCCTTCAAGCCTACCTGTCCTCCAATCCCCCTTACACGCCCACCATGATCTGGTTTTTCGGTCACAACGGTCAGAACATCACTCCTCCCGTCCGACATAAAAGATCCCTCTACTTCTTTCTTTTTAAGATCTTCCTATAAGATACAGATAACGAGAAGCTTAGTAATGAAACATGTTTAGTAACTAAAAAATAAAAATAACGATACTTACAATTCTTTCGGCAACTACACGAGCTTGTTCACTCGTGTTCCGAATGTGCAACCACAACTCCTCGCGACGTATTGGAGATGGTGGATCATGTACCGTAGAAGGATTGGATTACGCTTCATCATCCAATCTCTTCCGCTTGGCCGCCATCAATTCTTTTTCAAATTTTCATATCCGCCGCGAGAAGCCCTATGCGGGCAATCATTCTTTCTCCCTATCTCCTGTGCCCATTCCTTCTTTCCTGTGAATCATAATTGAAAACAACTATTAATTATGAATTCCAGTCATCTCACTAACAGAAATTAGAGAACTTCTGCTTGATATGAACCTCAAACACTAGTCAAATTCACTTCATCAAGTTTCAACATTTTATGTAAGGAAGATGTAGAATTGTAGAAGAAATTGGAGCTATGTCTTGTACTGCTAGATAGATAGGTTAAGAAACAAAAGAGAATTATGCTTACGAGAATAATACAAAATTGATCCTTTTAAGGCATCCAGTGGGATCAGCAGTCCTCATTAGATAGTAAATTTAACGAACGAATGACAGTGTCTAACCACTACCTACTATAACAGAATTAATACTATAATAATGGCTTGACTCTTATGCCATTATTATTTCCCTAATTACCTTCTTAGTATTTTACCTTTTCGGGTTTACATATCGACTTGCATAGACAAAGGCATGAAATGTATACTTCTATTCACACACCAAACAATTTAACTAACGGGATTAGATGAACACAATAACATTCACATATCAAAGACAAGTTAATAAGCAAACAAAAGGGCAAAAAAACTAAATATAAACTCACTAGAGCTTCGGGAGTGGTCCGTGCAATGAAGAAATTGTTGCCAAGTTTGTTCATCAATAAATGTGTACTTGTCCCAAGGATTTTGGTCAGGCTGAACCTCAGCAAAAATATACTTGTTAGCGACAGAGGTCTTAAACTTCCTCCACCGATTAGCACAATAAGACAATGTCTTGTCTTTTAACTTCTCAGAGTCAGGGATAGTGTATGTAAACCGGATAGTGTCCCAAATAGGTTGCTTTACTTTGCCGAAGTCCACATTTTTCCACTCATCGGTCAAGATGCTAACCTTGTCTTTGCGTGCAAGACAATGACAAAACTAGTATATTTGCTTTTATTAGGACCGAAAGGTCGCAACTTTTCATCAAACTGAATCTCCAGCTTTGACCCAGAAGTCCGACTTAGGGTGACATCCATCATTCTTGTACCTCTTCTACCACGGCGTGTTGGGTGGTTACGAGGCACATTGTCAGATGAAGAGGGTTCGTTCTGAATCACAACCGTAATTGGCGTTCCCGGAACACGAATAGAATCGTTTTCACCGTTCATTTTCGAGACAGGAAGAGAGAAATGCCTGAGCAAATGAGAGCGTAACAGAGGCTAATGGTACGTGGGCGAGGAAAAGAGGTAATGCAACAGGAAGAGTGGTTTCACAACAAGAAGAGGGGTTTTAGAGTTCAGAGGGACAACGTAAGTCGTAAGGTAACTTTCGCGTGGGCGAGGAAGAGAGGTAATGCAAAAGGAAGAGTGGTTTCACAACAAGAAGAGGGGTTTTAGAGTTAAGAGGGACAACGTAAGTCGTAAGGAATGTTTCACGCGAAGAAGAATATATATTTGGCGCTTTATTTTTAAGACCGGATTAACTAAAAAGACGTTCTTAAATGTTAAGTTTTAAAACCGTTGTTTATTAAACTCCGAACTTAAAAATAATAAACTATTTAGTACCTCACAATTTATGTCCTGGTCTAAAAAGTATAATATTTACGACATGTATATATATCCGGTCTTAAACGTTTATTTAATTTTTTCCTCATTATTTTGGACCGCAGAAAATATAAGTCAACCCCCGTTCGAGATTTCTCTATAAAGAAATTTAAACTTTCGTTTTTTCAATAACATTTTTAAGACCGTTTGTTTTGTTAAGCGGTCTAAATAATATATTTAAGACTCATTGATAAAGGATGCGGTCCAAGAAGTTCTTTATATTTATAAATCTGCCACCGGTCATACTATTAAGACCGATGCTCATTAGGATGCGGTCCAAGAAGTTCTTTATATTTACAAAACTGCCACCGGTCATACTATTAAGACCGGTGCGTCATTATTCCGGTTTAAATGAGGCGGTCTTAAAGCCCTTTTTTCCACTAGTGTTGAAGAAAGATTGTTGAGTGGAACTAAAACAAGATAGTAGGAAGAAGAAACCATCGCCAAATTAATTCTCTTGTCCACCTTTTACACTTTATTATCATCAATTTTCAACATAGAGAGTAAAATTTATAGGAATTGCATTATTTATTACGAAAACAAATGTCTAATTTTATATGTTAACCTTTCAAAATTTCAAAGTTGTTGGACCATGCTATCGATCACATTGGTCCCTAGTTTCACAATTTCCTCACTTGAATAGTAAATGAAAGAGATTACTCATTATTTGGAGACAAGTTACAAGTATCTATGGTCGTCATAATCTAATTTTCTAAGTCTTTCATAATTGACTTTTTGTTTCTGTGCGTATCAAAAACGATATGATAAAGATAAATTCTTCTGTTAGTCGTAATTCAATTTATTTAAAATCTTTGGTCATTGACTTAATACTTTGATGCCTATCAATATAATAACAATAAATATATACATAAGTTCATAAATCTTTCGAATAACATAATTTGGTATCTTTCGGCCAAAAACATAATTTGGTATCTTAACTCCCTCCCCAAAAAACCCATACATATTTTTCAATAACCTTCCACTTTATTCTTTGGGATAGGGAGCAATTTTACACATGTACTTTTCCCCAAAGGACACATGTGGTTACGTTTTTGGGAGCGCTCGGCCACCACGGTCGTCGATCCAACCGTTAGTTGGCCGTTAACTTAGACGGAATGCTGACGTGGCGCTCATGTGGACGACACACGACGTGGGCGGCGTGGACGATGACGGGGATGCCGCGTGGAAAAAATTGAAAAATTAGGGAAAAAATTGAGAAATTAGAAATAATTAAAATAATTATTAAAAAATTCAAAAAATTAGGAAAAAATTAAAATAATCAGAAAAAATTCAAAAAATTAGGAAATAATTATAAAAAAATTAAATATTCCCACTAGTGGGCCCCACAACCACCACCCTACAGAGGCGACGGCGGTCGGTTCTTGCGGTGGTGAGGACCGACCTCAAAATTTTAAACTTTATTAATTCTATCACAAAATTTAACAATTTTTTTACTTTAAACCTATTTAACTATACATTTTTTTCAAAAAAATAATTATCTACATAAAATAAATGAAGAGTAAAAATATTCATATGAAAATTTAATTTCGTAAAAAGACTAAAAATACATTCTTTTCCTTTTATGAAAATAACCTCATCCTCTGCTGAGTGGCGTGCCCCGATGTCAGACCGCATACATGCCCTTGGCGATGGGCGGCGAAGGGTGGCGGTGGTGGGGCCCACTAGCGGGGGTATTTAATTTTTTTTATCATTATTTTAATTTTTTTTCCTAATTTTTTCAATTTATTTCTAATTATTTTCTATTTTTTAGAATTTATTGCTAATTATTTTAAATTTTTTTCTAATTTTTTGAATTTTTTATAATTTTTTTAATGTTTTCCTAATTTTTTGAATTTTTTCTAATTATTTTAATTTTTTCCTAATTTTTTTATAATTATTTTATATAATTTTATATTTTTTTGAATTTATTTCTAATTATTTAAATAAAATTTCTAATTTTTCAAAAAAAATTTCCTAATTTTTTGAATTTTTTTTTCCACGTCATCGTCCATGTTCGTCGGTCCACATAAGCGCCACGTCGGCATTCCGTCGAGTTAACGGTCCACAACTAACGGTTGACGACAAATGTGTGGTCTTGAAAGGGCGCTCCCAAAACGTAACCACATGTGTATTTTTGGTCCAGAAAAAGCACGTGGTCTTTGGCGCTCACAGGGAAAAAGCACGTGTAAAATTGCTCCTTATCCCTTATTCTTTCTACCTTTTTTAACATAAGTTATTTATATCAAAATTAAATGGTTTGAATTAATTAGTTTTTGAATATTAATTGTTTAATCTATTTGATAGGGTTCTTCATGACAAACAAAATAGATGATTGAGATAGATAGATATCTATTTTTATGACGCCTACATATGAGGAAGATGGAAATATTGGAAAGTGGATTGGGAAGACATACAATGTGTTTTATAATAAATATACTAATTTTTTATTTAATTAATCAGGAATGAGAATATAAGTGTCTATTAGCTTGTATTTAGGTCTTTAGCAAAAAAATAAGTTTAAAAATTAGAGTCGGGAATTAGAGGCCGGCCCTTGAAGGGTCGGGGTCTAAAACGGCTAGAGGTAAGAAAAATATCTTTCTTTCAACGCTTGGCCATGACCATACACGTTAGGGCCGAAAAACTTTTTTCTATATTTTAACTTTTTTCCCTGCATTTTTTTAAAGAAATATAATTAGTAAATTCCAACAATTAAAGTTATAATTTAACAAATACATATTTTCAATACTAAGGTCTAAACAACACATATCATATGACAAACAAACACATTCATTAACTTATAATCAAAAATAAACTATTGTCCATATACTACAATTACAAATAATTAATGAGAAGACTTAACAAAATAAAAAATACTTCTTATAGATATTCTTGAAAAGAGTAAGTAATCAACAAAATAAACAACACAAGATATGAACAAAACAATCACTATAAAATAAGTCAAAAAAATACAAAATTAGTAAGAATACTTATGAAATAAGAAATATCTTTTATAAATTTTTAATATTTAGGATTCTTAATACAAGATGTTCTTATGAAACTTAATTCTAAAAGAGATAATAACAACTAAATATTTGCAAAATACGCCATTACAAAAAAATAATAATAATAATATTATTAACATATAAATATTTTTTAAAAAAAAAAAAAAAAAACATACGACCTAAAAGGGCTGGCCCTTTTTTAGGTTTTCACTACAAGGTGACCTTTTTAGGCCCGCTTTCACTTTTGGAGCAAAGATCTTAAGCTTGACCCTTATAAATTCGGTCTAAATGGGTCTTTGATAGGCTCTACCCATTATTCCAACTCTAGGCATCTTACAATAAATATTAGGTATGGTAGGCTTGCAAAAATATATGAGGTAACATAGAATTCAGCACCTTGACTATTTTCTAGTTGCATCCGCCACCCTAATATTACTTATGTTGTATCTAGCATTATGTATTATATTTCTAGTGCATCCAGCACCCATTGATCTTATTTTTTAAACAAATTTAGCACTCTAATCTCATTTATGGTATAGAGTGCTAGATGTAGTATAACTAAGATTAAGGTGTTGATGCTACTTTAGAAAATAATATAAGGGTGTTGGATGCTGCTTTATCCATCCTTAAATATTTACTTATATATGTTTAATGTTTTCCTAATTCCATAGGCTGTGATTTTAATGTTTAATGTTGCATTGCATTTTTCATCTATTTTAGACTCTCGGGTTTTTTTTTTTTTTTTTCATTTCATCAAGGGATTCTCCTTTCAAGGCTTAGTGCAAAAGGTCTTTGCTTTTCCCAACAAATAGAAAGTTTTATTTTTAACTAATAATTTTGTAATTATGTGTACAAAAACATTGACAGGGACAAAAAATGGGGTAGTAATATATATGTTGTACGTGTTTGAATTATACTTGAGTGCCAATTTAACACATCGTGAAGAAAATATGAATCGATTAATCAACTTTTTGATCAAACAAAAATATGAAATAGTGATGATACTCTCTTTCTTTCGCTATCATTTTCTACCATAAATAAGACTAATGCCTCGTTTCTGCTGTTCTTAACTTCTTTTAATATGTGTACAGTAAGCTTATATCCTTTTGAATTGTTTTTTTTTTTTTTTTATATAAGGAATATTTAAATTACACAGATATCTCATTTACTTGGAAAAACTATATTACATACCCCTAGACCAATATATGCATAACACTTGTCTCCAACGTTGAAATATTGATCCTCAATGCTAAATTGCTAACCTGTGATTATTTGGTTGGATTCACTTGCGTTCAAAAGATTGCAAGTAAAGTCTCAGTCCAACAAAATAAGGAAATGAGAGAAAGAGGTGTATAGATAATAGAAATCAATAGCCAAATAGAGTTGGTAAGATAAGGATTGAATAAAGAGATTAACATACCTTGACCTAAGTTTCACAAACTTATCCATCGCCTCATTGAGTATGTTGAACTGGTCATATTGTAATTTTCATCATCATTTTCAACCTTCCGCCTTTAACTTTTCAACTTTAGGGACTTTTCGAAATCTTACTTATCTCGCTTCACTAGTTCCAAAGTGGATATTCCTATTTGATTTATCACTGATGGTATTCAAAACCTAACCCTCCTCCAATATCTTGATTTATCTTAGAATTTGTTTGACTCTTCTATTCCCAATTGGTTGTACAACTTTAGTCACTTAAAGTTTCTTTATCTCTTTGGTAACAACTCGGCTTGCAATATTTCTTATAACATTGAAACATTGACTTCTTTTGATCATCTTGCTTTGTTTGAGATAATCATCTAGAAGGGAAAATTGCAATCTCTATTGTAAATCTCTGCAACCTAATAAGAGTGTTCATTTCAAATAAGATGCGCAATCAACAAATTTCTGAAATTTGAACCCTTTTTTTTTTTTTTTTTTTTGCAAATGTGATTAACAAGTTAGAGGTTTTGTACGTCACAGGTTTTCAATTACCTGCCTATTTAACAGATCAAATTGGGCACGTCAAAAATCTTGCTAAACTTTATCTCTTTGGCAACAATATCCAGGATGCTATCCCTAGATCACTATGAAAGTTTGCCATGAAGGAGATAACCAGGAGAGCGCGGGATCACCGTACACGACAAAGGGGTGCGGTGTGTGCACAGTGAGACTGTATGTAAATAGTCTAGGTTTAGAGTGTGTGCACCTTGTTACCTGCCCTCTGTATTTATAGAGGCGTCTGGTGCGATATCCGGGGCATGTCATTAATGGTGAGCCATTAATGGGGCGGATACTGGATGATACCCCATTAATGGGACGTGTCATTAATGGGGGCGGATATCGAGATATGCCATTAATGGGACGTGCCATTAATGGGGCGGGTATCTCGGGAAGCCGATATGATAGGGGCGGATTCCGCCGAGCCGAGATTTCGGATCTCCGCCATGATTGGCAGATTACGCCTCCTGGCTCTGCTTGGGCCTCGCCCTGGGCTTGGAGGCTTTTGGGCCGGTCCGTAACAGTTGCCCCCCAGCTTGGCTGTTCATGCTTTTGGAAGGCCGAGGTGTATGATTCTCCTGGTCCGTGTGAGACCGGGGCCTGTGCTTCAGCCGGCCCGGCTTCTTATGCCGCGCTTACCTCTATGATGTCGTTCGGATGGTGACTCCGGGTCATGCCTCGACCGGGGCTTACCGGGCGGCCTCGGATTTATGTGGTAAGTCCCCGTTCGCGGGTAAACCGTTTGGTCTTCTCTTCGTAGGCGCCATCATTGCGTCTTTACACTGGCGTGTCCCGATTGGGAAGGGTCTGCAGCCGTCGCGCCGCTCCGAGTGCCGATTCGTGTGCACATTTAATGCGCCTACGTCATACCGTGCATTTCCTATCGTGTCAATGTTCAAAGACCAAACTGCCCCCGGCGTTCCCTCTTCTTCTTCTAATATGAAGTGTCCACTTTGCGTTTTTCATTATTTCCCGCCTGCGATTTGGTAGTGTTCTTGCTACGAGTTTTTTCCATGAGAACTTCATTGTCCTCCATTTTGCTGGTTCAAGTTACCATCTTCGTACTTACACAGGTATTATTCGTCCTTGTCTTTACTTGTTTGGGCATCTTTCATACCGTTTAGACATCCTCTGGTTTCTCATTTGCTTTTCCCATTCTTCTGGTTTTCTGAGTTTTTCCTTAAGATCAGTTTCTGGGTTTGCTCTATATGCTCCTCCCCTTTTGACGTAAGGCCTGTAGCTCTTAGGTTCTAGTTCCTCTTCTGATGGATAGACGTAGGCCTTTTCTTAGAGCCAGACCGGCGCTTACCCCTGAGGAAGAGGAGTTCCTCCGCCTTCGTTATCCCAGAGCCTCTTATTGGGTTCTTGAACCGAGCTCCGGCGAAGGTCGAAGGTCGCCCTACTTCGAGGTGGGAATGGTTCTTCTCGACGGATTGGACCTCAACCCATACCAAATAGAGTTCGTCACCTTCCTTGATTCGAACTTCTTTCCGATCACCTTCTCGGGCCGGAGTTGGTTCTTCTGTGGTTCCGGGCTCTTGCCTCAATGGCCCAACCGCCTCATTTTTGTGAGGGTCCATCCCACGGGAGCTTGGACCCTTATCCCGATGATTATCTCGGTCCCCCGCTGACCGCTTGGCCGAGAGTTCATTCCACATTGCGCGTGGCGAGGACTCTAGAGCTACCTCGGTCCTTGGATCTTGTCGGCACCGGCGCCCTTCGGCCCCACTTCGGCGTGCCGTTTCGTCCCCTGTCTGCCATCTTTTTTGCCTTCTAACCTTGTTTTACCAGGTATTTCCAACTCGCTAATTTCCTTTTATGTTGCATATAGGTTAATGGCTCCGAAATCTTTGCCTTCAAAGAAAAAGGCCGAGGCCGAGACATCGGATTCCTCTAGTCCACCCGAGGCCCCGTGTCGTAGGTATCCACAGGTGTCCCACGAGGTCTTGAAGACCCGGTCCATTATGTCGGACGAGGATATTGCCCGGTTGGACCTACCCGTCATGGAGGGTGCGTCCTACGCCGCCCTAAGCCGATGAGCCTGTTTGTGCTGAACGGAAGTAAATGGCGTCCAAATTTCTTTCATTTTTACCGGGATTATCTTACACGGGTTGGCGTCCGCTTTCCTTTTACCCATTTTCAAATGCTTGCCCTGATGCACCTGAGACTGGCCCCATCTCAACTTCATCCGAACGGGTGGGCTTATCTTGTAGCGTTCGAGAAATTGTGTCGCTCCTACCCGGTTCCAATCCCCTGCTCGACCAACCTTTTCTTTTTCTATTTTGGCCCCTTTACCCCCGGCTCTCCGAAGGAAGGTGACAAGTTGAAAGGGCTGGTGTCTCTCCGCGTTAACCCCGACCGAAAGCTTATGAAGCCCTTCTCTCGAGTCTTTTAAGCGGTTTAAGAATGCGTTTTCAAAGTTGTTGTCGTGCCGGTAAGCCGGCTTGGTTTTCGAAGGGGGTCGAGGCCGCCGACGTAGTATGGCGCTTCCCTTTATATTGGGTGGAGAATCACCATAAGGCCAGCCCTCGTCCTTCCGGATCTCGCAAGATGACCTCCTACCCGAGATGGCCCCTCACGTCCCCGCATTGGATGCCTTCGTGGAGCGATGGCATCCCGAGCGGCCTTTTTCATATCCGGGGGATCTAGGCCAATTCCCTCTACTTGTAGGAGTCCTTTTTTTGCCATGTTTCTTATTCTTATGTTCTGTATATTGTAGTCATACTTTGTTCTTGTTGCTGATTTCCCTTTACCTGTTCTTTTCAGCTCAAGACATGAAGGCCCTTCCTGGTTATTTGAGAAAAGTGAATCCGGCCGCCGCATCTTTGAGTAGTCGGTCTCGGAAACGGGCCGCCCCTGTCAAGACTTCCGCGCCCGAGGCTGATGCCCCTGTAGTGGCTAAGAAGGCCAAGGTCTCCGGGGCCGAGAAATCGACTCCATCCGCGCCCTCCGGATCCCCTCAGGCAGGCGTTCCTGAAATTTCCAAAGGGAAGCAGGTTGTCGTCTCCGGGGGTGAAGCCGCAGCCATCTTCGGGGCCGCGACCGTTCCTTCGCATCGGTTCTTCCGGTGTCTTCGACCGTTCCACCTCCTCCTCCTCCTTCAACCGGGCCCATACGTCCTTCTTCCGTGCTTCCTCGAGTTTCGTTTTTGAAAAGGGGGTGACCAAGGAGCCGGATGTAGCGTTCCTCCCCCCGGAATTCATGGATAACCGGGCCCCGTCCTCCTAGTGCCGAGGAAGTGCAAGCCGCGAACGGTACTTGTGTAAATCCATAGGTTTCCCGCAGGCCTATGTGATTGTGAGGAAAAGTACATACTTGGCCGATGCGAGAGAACGACGACCGGCGTCTAAGGCCGAGGCTGAGGCCAACCAAAAGGCACCGGGCCGAGGCGGCATCCGTAAAAAGGCTTTAGCCGATCTTTGAGGCCAAGCTGCGCCTTATGGAGGAGGAGCGGGATGCTGCCCGGCTTGAACGGGATTCTGCCAAGGAGGCGTTCGTGAAGGTGGAATCAGATTTGCAACAGGCGCGAGAAGGGGCGGAGAAGTCAGCCTCTGAATGTGTCCGGGCCCAGAAAGCGCTGAGCGAAAGTATGGATGTGGTGAAAACCCTGCAGAAACAGCGTGATTCGTTGTTTGATAAGGTTAAAGCCGTCGAGGAGGCTCGCCGTATCGCAATGGAGCGCTTAGAGTCCGACGAACTTCTAAAGCGGACACGCTGATTTCTTTGAGAATGCCCCGGAGCAGATCCGACTTTTGAATCCGAAGACGGAGCTTAACTTGACGGCTACGACTTCCGTGCCTTTGTGGAAGACGGAGCGTTAGTTTCGTATCAACCTCCTTCCGCCACCGTATCCGGATCGGGAGGGGGAGAGTCGGATGCGGAGAGTGAGGCGACCAAGGAGTCTCCTGAGGCCGGTCCTTCTAGTTAAGCTTAATCTTTGATTTTAGTGGGCGTCTGTGCCTTTGTTCTTTGTTGATTCCCGGCTTTTGTGCCGTAACTTTGTATGACTTATGGAGGAATTTATTTATTCGTCCTTCTGCCATTTCCTTAAATTCCATACTTGAAATTTATTGACTGCATTAGATACAAGTTGTGTACTCGACCAACACTGCGGTGTGGGAGAGTGGGACAGGGTTGTTTGTGTTACCCTCTGGGGGTGTTAACTTAACCGCATTTGCCTCATCCCTACTTAAATGGCCGAAAAGATGGTAGGAACCGATTTAAGGGCGAGGTCACATGTCGACCGAGGTGTCTAGTACCTCTGATCTGACATTTTGACTTGATCAAAGTCGGGATGGCAGCCTGCTTTCTTAAATCGGGCGAGCGTTGACGCGTCAATTTCGCGAAGGCCACGTATGGCGTTTTCGCCGAGCTCTTACCAATGCGCGTCGGAGTACAACGGCCGGTGTCATACATCTAGATGTTTTTATGTTTGTGACCAGGTACAAGTACCTCGAGTCGGGTTTGTGCGGGCTTGGTGGCCTCGGCTTTAAGCTTAAGCAAATGACTTGTGCACATTGACGCCTTTCCTTGAGGGATTCCTTCATTAAACAAAGCAGCTCTAGAGAGCGTACAAATGGTCATAATTTATTCAAATGCAAAGCAAGGAAAGTTCGAAAGCAAATGCAAAAACATGAAAGAAACTAAAAAATGACCGAGCCGTAGCCTTGGCCTAGCTGTAATAGATCTTTAACTTGTCGGCATTCCATGTCCTTCTAACCGGCTTCCTTGCCAAGGTTTCGAGAACATATGCCCCAGCGTCAAGCTTTTCTTTAACACGATATGGTCCCTCCCAGTTTGCTGCGAGTTTTCCATCTCGGAGTTCTTATTACCAATATCGGCCCTCCGAAGTACCAAGTTACCCCGGTTGAAGGATCGTGGTCGAACCTTGCGATTATATTTGGCCGCAAGCAACTGTTTGGCGGCAAGTTCCCGACAATGAGCTGTGACACGGATCTCGTCTATAAGGTCCAGATCTGTCTTTAAGGCGTCGTCATTCGATGCCGGTCCTTCCTGTCCGGCTCTGATCTTCCTCCATGATGGCTGCCCGATTTCCACCGGAATCATTGCTTCGCATCCATATGTTAGCCGGAAGGGAGTCTCCTGGGTCGAGGACTGCACACTCGTCCTGTATCCCCATAGAACACTGTGGAGTTGTTCGGTCCAACTAGAGTCGGCCTTTAACATGCGTTTCTTCAACTCGTCGAGAATGATCTTATTGGCGGACTCGGCCTCGACCATTAGGCTGCGGATGTTCGACGGAGGAGAAGTGTTGTTTGATGTCGAGGTTGGACATTAAGGCCTGGAATCTTTGGTCCGTGAACTGGGTTCCATTGTCGTGATTTACTTCGACGGGTATCCCGAACCGAGCGAAGATATTGTGACGAACGAATTTCATGATCCCGGACGACGTGATTGTAGTTAATGCTTCCGCTTCAATCCATTTGGTGAAGTAGTCAACGGCGACAATGAGCCATTTGAGCTGTCCCGGTGCCGTTTAAATGGTCCAAGAATATCCATTCCCACTTATAGAAGGGCCGAGGGAGCCGGCATCCCTTTTAACTCGTGGGCGGCCATAAGATCCCACCGTGTTTCGGCAACCGTCACACCGCTTGGCGGCCTCCATGGCGTCATGCATCATGGTGGGCCAATAATAGCCCCGCAATGCCTTCCTTGCCAACGCCTTGCCGCCCATGTGTTGGCGTTGCATCCCTCATGTATTTCGGTCGACATACCGGACTCGGACTGCCGAGGCATCGCATCATTGGCGGTGTACTCCTTTTCGGTATAGCCGATCATCGACCATTGTGTAAATGGCGGCTTCTCTCATCAGCTTTTTTGCTTCGGTAGAGTACGTGGGAATGATCCCTCTTTCCGGGTAATCTTCAATCGGTTTTCTCCGGTCGAGCCGGACGAGATGGTCATAATGCACGTGGGCTCGGCCAAATTCTGTTGGATGATCGTTCTATGACTCCCGGACCTTTGGTACTTGCGAGTTTGGAGAGGATGTCGGCCGGGCATTCTCTTCTCTCGGGATGTGAGAGACAATGACTTCTTCGAATTCCGTCATTACCTCTTTTGCTTTATTCAAGTACTTGGCCAACAAGGGGCCTTTCGCTTGATAGCTGCCATCGATCTGTGCGGCGACGAGTTGTGAGTCGGTGAACACCTTAATCCGCCCGCTCCGCTTTCTTTTGCCGAGCCAATCCCGCTAAGAGGGCCTCGTATTCGGCTTGATTGTTAGAGGTCGGGAATTCCGGTTGGAGGGAATGCTCGATGCGATTCCCTCGGGGCTTTCGACAATGACTCTGCTCCGCGCCTTTTGGGTTGGAAGACCCGTCAACAAATACCCTCCGAGTCGTTGTCGGTCATAACCGAGTCAATTCCCGATGAAGTCCGCCAATGCCCGTGATTTGATCGCCCGTGCCTCAAAAGTGATGTCGAATTCAGATAATTCAATCGCCCGGCTCGTCATCCGTCCCGCCAAATCCGGTTTGTGCAAAATCATCGGATCGGGCGATTGGTCCGACCACAATCCGGTGTCCCCGGAAGTATGGGCGAAGTCGCCTTGCCGTTGTCGATGATGCGAATGCCATTTTCTCCGGCTTTTTGATATCTCGAGCTCGGCGTTCGTAACGCTTTGCTCACAAAGTAGATGGGTGTCTGTCCGGCCTCGGTTTCTCGACCAAGGCGGCGCTTACGCTTCATCTCCTACCGAAAGGTATAGGAACAAGGTCTCCCCCTCCGGCTTTGTTAGTACCGGCGGGTTGCCAAGCATTTCTTAATTTCTTCAAAGGCCGTCTCGTCAGAGTATTCCATCCTCCCCGGGTTTCTTTCTTCAATAATTTAAAGAAAGGTAGAGCTTTCTCGACTGACCTCGGTAGGAATCTTGTCGGGGCCGCCAAGCGACCTGTTAGTTCTTGCCGCACTTCCTTATTGGAGTCGGGACCTGCATATCTAGCACGGCCTTGCATTTGTCGGATTGGCCTCAATCCCTCGGTTGGTCAACATAAAACCCAAAAATTTGCCGGCGGGCACCCCGAATGCACATTTAGCCGGGTTCAACCTGATTCGGTATTGTCTTAGTTTGTCAAACGTCTTTCGCTCTAGATCCCGGATATGCTTTTGCTCGGATGTTTTGACTTCACTATCATGTCGTCTATATATACCTCCACATTACGACCGATTTGATCTTCAAAGACTCGATTCATCATTCGCCGGTATGTAGCTCGATTCTTCAATCCAAATGGCATGACGTTGTAGCAATAGTTTGCCTTATCCGTCATGAAGGCGGTTCTCTCTCTTGATCATCGGGGTGCATAGCGATCTGATTGTATCCGGAGTAGGCATCCATAAAAGAAAGCAACGGTATCCGGCCGAGTTATCCACTAGGTCAATCTTGGGCATAGGATAGGAGTCTTTTGGACACGCTTTATTCGATTGGTGTAGTCGGTGCACACCCTCCATTTGCCGGTTGGTTTTAGAACCATGACCACGTTAGAGAGCCGAGGTCGTGTATTGTATTTCTCGATGAATCCGGCAACAAGGAGTTCTTCAATGTGACTCTCAAGGGCTTTTGCCTGTCGTCGAGATATTCCTTCTCTTCTCGGGCCACCGGTTTCGACCCGGCCATATGGCTAGCTTGTGACCAGGCGAAGTGCGGGTCGATCCCCGGTATTTCGGGCGACGTCCGCGAAGACGTCCTGGTTTTGTCTTAAGAATTCGATCGTCTTGCTTTGATATCTCGGGTCCATGTCTCTTCCGACTTTAGTTGTTTTAGAGGGATCCGTCCCGAGGATTAATTCCTCCAACTCCCCTTCCGGTTAAGGCGTGGGTTTTCGGTTCACGGAGGTCCAGTTCTACCATGTTGACCGACATCGGGGCCGCCTCATTTCGACATCGGTCATGACCTTGTTGGTTCGAGACACGGCGGGGATGACGGTCCTTCCTCTTCAACACGGAGAGTCTCAAAGTAACATTGTCGTGACGCTTTGGTCTCCCGACACTTCGACCACCTGATTCTTATCATTGATCATTTTCAATTTACGGTGCTTAGTGGACGCGAGCATATCCCAATTATGTATAGTAGGTCGGCCCGGTATGATGTTGTAAGGGGAGCAGAAATCGCCACTACAAACCTTACCCGTTCGATTTGAAGGCTTCCTTAGTTCCCAAGGTCAATCGAGGTCGACATATCCTTTTGGGAAGGAACGCTCTCCATTGAACCCGATGAGGGTAGATTTGCACGGCTTTAAGTCTTCGACATCGAGGTGCATCCTTTGGTATGCATCCCGCTTATTATGTCACCAACTACCTGCGTCGACAAATATCCGTTTGACCGGCCGGTTTACGATCCGGTGATGACCAATCCGTCTTGGTGGCCGGGAATAACCTCCTTGAGCTCCTCGTCGGTGAAGACCAAAGGGGTGGTTTTGGTTTTGACGACGTGCCCTTGAACCTCGGCACCTCTTTACCGTTAACACCTCCCGCAGGTATTTCTTGCGCCGACTTATTGTATGTCCACCTCCTCCGAAGCCGCCATCGATCCCATTGCATTGGAGATCGGCGTCCGGGTAGCCTCGGGGGGCCGGTTCTCCGCTTCTTTTTCGAATCCGTAGTGTTTGTGGCTGGACTCCTACTTCGGCGGCTATCATTCCGCTTGCCAGATTTCCCTTGAGTTTTGATGACGTATTGGCGTAGTTGCCCTTCTCTTACAAATTTTTCAATAGCATCCCCGAGTTCATAGCATTCGTCGGTTATGTGGCCAGGAACGGAACAGTCGTGGAAGGTGCAAAACTTCCCCCTGTCTGTATTGGACCGGTTTCTGAGAGGCCTAGGCTTGGCCACCTTCCTCATCTCGATCTGAGCGACCTCCTTCCACATCTGGGATCGCGGGACATTCAAGGGGGTGTAGTTTCCGTACTTCCCCTTATTGTCCGTCCGCTCTGGTCTTGGCCGGCTCTCTCGCCACGTCTGCGAGGTTCCTTGTGTTTGTCGGTCAACTCCCTCCTCTCGGCGAAGAATTCCTTGCCTTCTCGTGCTCATCCGCATTGGCGATTTCCATTTGCTCGACGTCTAGGTACTTCTTTGCTTCGGTATAGAATTCCGTCAATGAATATACTCGATTCTTACATAGATGTCGGGCCGGGCGAGTCATCGGGTCCAGTCCGTTGACGAGGCAATGTACATGGACTTCTTCGGATAAGGATCGTACACAGATCGCCGTATCTCCGAACCGGTCCCGATACTTCGCGGTGTTTCGCCCTTCTTTTGCTTTACTTTACTCAATGTGAATTGAGATTTCGGTTGTTTTTTGCTAGTGGCAAAGTGCAATTCAAACTTACGTCCGAGGTCTTCAAAGTTTCGGATTGAATTATTAGGCAATGAACTCAACCATTTGTGGGCCGGCCTGTTAATGTGGCCGAGAAGAGTCTTAGTATGACCGGGCCTTCTATTGACCTTACCCACATTAACTTTTCAAATAATTCCGGGTGATGACGTGGATCCTGGGTTCCATCATACTTGGGGAGGTCGGCTAGGTCGAAATTCTTCGGGTAAGGGGCCGTGGCCGTTGCTCGAGAGAATGGGGTCCCACTCGCCCGACCCCGGATATTTCATCTTATACTCCGCGGCGATCCTCGTGTCCGAGGCTTAGCGATCGCCTCGCGTAGTTCATCCGAGTCCTCGTCATGGTCTCGGTTTTCCCCCGTTCCTATCTTCCTGGCTGGCGGTCTACTCGCCTTCGGTCTTCCCTGTCCCGGATCCGCAGTGGTCCCTCCTTGTGCCTCCTGGAAGTCGGTTGGCGGTCTTGCTCCATTCGATCGTCCCCCTCGTTCCTACCACGGGGGCGTCGATTTGCTTCGGGGCTGGTACGCGGACTATCGCTATCCAGGCGTACAAACTCTTTCCCCTTATGGGGGTTTCTCGGGGATCCGCGACGAAAAAGGTTTTCGAGCTTTTCCTCTATCATTAGCTCCGGAGCGTGAAAATCCTCCCGCCTTTGGAGGTGATCTAGCTTTTCCTTATTCTCGAACCTCGAATCATCGACTCTTGGGTTCTCCTTAGGATGCGGACGTCGGTGTCTAATACCCGAGCGTCCGGAGCCGGACCGTCTCGGGCTTGGTCATTTGGGGGCTCCTCGTGCGGACTTGTTGGGGACGGAGATGCGCTCTCCGCATCCGTAACATGTCCCTCGGGCGTCTTCCCTCTGGGGGGTTGCTCGTGAGCCGGCGGTCTGCTCGGTCCGGCCTGAGGTTGATTTGGTGGTACATTATTTTCCTCATTTGGCCGGTCCGAGCGCTGGCTTTGCGTGTGGCTTCTGGTGTTTGCCATAAGTGGTCACGGGGATAGAAGTTTAAGGTCCCCACGGTCGGCGCCAATGTTCTGGTATAGAACACAGATCTCCAGCCGAGGGCTGGTATGTTGATCTTGGATGTAAGGGCTAGCCTGGATATCTATGAAGGAGATAACCGGAGAGCGGGATCACCGTACACGACAAAGGGGTGCGATGTGCACACGAGACGTATGTAAATAGTCTAGGTTTAGAGTGTGTGCACCTTGTTACCTGCCCTCTCGTATTTATAGAGGCGTCGGTGCGATATCCGGGCACGTCATTAATGGTGAGCCATTAATGGGGCGGATCTTGGATGATACCCAATTAATGGGACGTGTCATTAATGGGGGGATATCGAGATATGCCATTAATGGGACGTGCCATTAATGGGGCGGGTATCTCGGGAAGCCGATATGATAGGGGCGGATTCTCCGAGCCGAGATTTCCGGATCTCCTGCCATGATTGGCAGATTACGCCTTCTGGCTCTGCTTGGGCCTCGCCCTGGGCTTGGAGGCTTTTGGGCCGGTCCGTAACACTTGACCTTTCAAGTTATCAATTTAATGGATTTTCATTTGAAATTCTAGGATTACTTTCTAAGTTACGTTTTCTTCGTATTCAAGATCATTTATTTAATGGAATTGTAAAAGAGGCTCACCTTTCCAATGCATCAAGAAACCAAATCACCTTTTCAGGTTAAAAAAAAAAAAGGAACCAATTTACTTCACAAGTGAGTCCCAATTGGACTATTTAGGAATGGCTTCCAGGTACGTAGTATCTAGGTCCTGAATTTCCATTGTTGATTAAATCCTAAAGCATCTCTGTCAATTTTTAGGAACAATTAAATCATGGGTTCGACACATTCCCGACGAAATTTCCCATCAAATATGTTTCACGAGCCTATTAAAAGTCCTAGACCTTGCACAAAACAAGTTGACAGGACATATATCCCAAAATATATCAAGCGTTTGACCGCTATTTCAAAGGTAAATAGTAGTTCAGAATCATACATCCGTTGCAATGGAGTAAACAACACAAGGCGTTTGATTCTTGGGGAGCTCCATTTCCTAAAAGGAAGAGTTGATTATTATCCAGCTATTCTTGGTCTCATCACTTGTTATATTGACCTTTCAAGCAGAAAATTATCTTGAGATATACCAATGATAATCACAAGAATTCAGGGGATACAATTTTTGCATGTTTCCAATAATTGTTTGAGCGGTCAAATTCCAGATAGCATTGGGAAAATGAGATCACCAAGCATAACCCTTAAGCTTCTTGATCTTTTTGAACATGGCAAGCAATAATTTGGAAGAAAAAGTTCCTACTGGGACACAATTGCAAAGCAGCATCTAGTTTTGTTGGCAACAACTTATGTGGATCTCCTCTCACTAATAATTCCCCTTCAAGTGATTCATATCAAGATAATGACAAAAACTTTGATCATGGGGATTGATTCGGTTTTTGTAATTATAACATTAGGATTTGTGGTGGGATTTTGGCTTGTAACAGGGCCTTGGCTCTACAATAGACCATATAGATGTGTGCGATAGCATGTGGTACAAATTGCAACCTCTTTTGTTGTTAGATTAATAAGCTAGGCGTGCATTTGTACTTAGGTTAAAGGATATTTTTTTTATGGGTATAGTGCAAAAATGTCTATGAACTTTTACTAAAAGTGTATCCAGTACCATATAGACGGAGGTGCAAAAATATCTATGAGCATTCAAAATGAGAGCAAAAATATCAAACATCGTTAAATTTAACCTAACACCGTTACATTTGAATGTACAAAAAGAGAATGGGTCCGCCTATAAAAAATAATGGTGTTAGGTCAAATTTAACGGTATTGGCATTTTTTCTCTCATTTTGAATGTTCATAAGTATTTTTGTACTTATCTGAAATTTATACAATAATAGACGTACTTTTGGTAAAAGTTCATGTGTATGTTTGCGTTTTTCACTTTTTTTTTTTTTTAAAAAAAAGTTAAGTGGATTTTTCTGCTGGTGTAACCATATGAATTTTTCCTTTTCATAATCAATCAGAATGTTGATGTTTTAATAAGCCATAACAAACTGGCTACACAACCATGTCCATGAACTAAATGGAATTATTTTGCTGTTGTATATGATATATCAAACTTAAAAGTGATACCAGTAAAGCAGCATTGCCACAAAAAAGTGATAACAATTAAACTTTAAATATGAAAAATATAAGATCATTCAGCTGAAAGAATAATAGAAAATAAAAAATGAAGTTTATGAGCAACATTGTCTTTACTAGAATAAGAAAAGTTAATTGAAAAATGAAGTTTAAGAGCAACATTGTCTTTACTATAATAAGAAAAATTAATTGAATAACTAGCAGAATGGATCATTCAACTTTGCCTTTGTTGTGCATCCGGCACAGAAATTTAACTAACTAGAGGATTTAAGTTGGCACACATGGAAGTCTTCAATAAGACACCATTAGATGTGACAATGAAAACTCATATGATAGTACTGACCTAATTCTATAATGACGGTTAGTTATGCTGCTAATATAGTCGGAAAATAATCCAATTAAGGAAGCTAAATGCCTTTTACGATATCAACCCCCACATATCCAATTATGTCTTTGCCAATCTCACACACATTATTGGTCAGATATAAAATCTCACCTACAAGGAGGCTTAAGACATCTCTATCAGACTTGTTTGTGACAAATATAACATCAAACAATAATCAAAAGCCTAAAAATAAAAATTAAAACTAATTAAGTAAAATAAACATGTGATTATATAAGGAGAATGAAGAAATTTCTTGCTCTATTATTCATAACATAATATGTATGCATATACAAAGGTAGAGGCCCCTATATATAGAATTGAATATTTATAAAGGCACTTCATTATTATGAGGCTTAAGCATGCCTTTTAGTTACATATTATTGTAACATATTAATTAAAATATGTACATAATATTCTAACAAAAAAATTAGACCATACATAGCATAGATTTTACCTCAACAACTAGTATATTAGTATGGCTTTTATAATTGAGTTAATTATGGTCTAATTTTGCCCAGAAGTTGTCAGAAAAGAGCACTAAAGAAGCACTGTTGCCCCCAAAAAAATTTAGAAGCAATGTCACCCCAAAATTTTTCAAATTGTAGCAATTTTCCGTTACCTTTATCCAAGTTAAGTTTGACTGTTAGTTGACCAAATATACTGAGATGTCAAGTACACATGTCATCTACATCATTTGTATTAATTAAGGTGTAAATTTACTCAAGAAGTTTTTACTTTAAAGCAATATCGCCCTGTAAGTTTTGACAATTTCTTGACTAAATATATTGAGCTGGCTGCGTAAACAACATTGAAGAAGAAGAAGCTATATATGCAGGAGGACCTCATGTTGTCAGAGAATTATGAAGAAAAAGATTCAATTACTGGATGTAGGATACACTGAGGGAGATTATTGAGAACAAGACAACCAAAAACCCTCTGCCGTTGTTCTCCATTAATGACATTGAGATAGGAAGGTTCCACTTTGATTTTCTCTTCATCGCATAAAATGTTTTCACATCGTTGATTTTCTTCAATCCTTCAGTGGCAATGCCTTTTTTTAAATTTGTTCTTTATTCATAAATCCAACTTGGGAAAAAAAAAGTGTATTACACATAAACCTATCATATAAGCATATTTGGTCAACTAATGGGTAAATTAAACTTGAATAACGATCAGTGAAATTGCTACAATTTAGAAATTCTCGGGTAACATTGCTTATCGGTGAAAACTTATGGGACAAATTTGCATCTAAACCTATAACAAAAATGATGTGGACACATAGATTAGTAATTTAGCATATTTGGTCAACTAATAATCTAACTTAACCTGAATAACAATGAAGTTAAATTGCTACTCCTTATAATGAATAGGAAAGGTCAAAGGATATGCCATAGAAGAATTAGTTATCAATTAAAATGTACTTTGTGTAATTAGAAGATAATAAACTATCAGAATAATACCCTGAAACATTTGAAATCGCCACAATGAAACATTATTTTGTAATCTACGTACAAAATAATCTGATTATTCAAGTAGAATTAAAATTTAATATATTTAGTCATTATGTATGTATGTATTGTACATTCAACATTGGAACAAAAAATCCAACTGCTTGATTCTGAATACAGAGGTGAGAAAAAGGGACTCATGGACCAATAATAGGGAAAGAGAATAAACAGAGCAGCATAATGGGGAAGAAACAATGTAAAGGTAGGGCAGGCAATAATGGGCTCCTGTTTAATTAGTTGAGCTATATTGAGTTTCTGCAATGTGAGAGTGCCTCTTGTCTGAAACAGTAATCCTGAATCCCCACACCTATCAGATTCATTTTGTCACATTTGTGTTATGAAGTTTATTTTAGAAGTGAAGTCCTGTGAATCCTATCCTTTGTTGTAGTATGTTTTGGTTGAATACTTAGAGACGGAAATGCAATGCAATGCCATGAAATGTCATGCAATGGTCATTACCATCAGTATGTTTGGTAACTAAGCAAAACAAAAAGAAAGAAAAAATATATATATATATATAGCGGAAAAGTATTTCTCCAGTCACTGGAGATAGAGTTATCTCCAGTGAGCCTAAAACTACGTCGTTTTGAATTAATGAAGGGTGTGTTTGTAATTTTAGGTGAATTAATGAAGGGTGTTTCCGTAATTTTGCATCCTTCATTAATTAACCTAAAATTATAAATACACCCTTCATTAATTCAAAACGACGTAGTTTTAGGCTCACTGGAGATAACTCTATCTCCAAAGGATCTGGAGAAATCTTTTACCCATATATATATATTCTATTTAACCAAATAAAAATAACAATTAAAAAATTTAAATACCCCCAACAAAGAAAAACTCCTTCCTTCCGAGATTTATCGTCTATCCAGAATCACAGTCTTCTTCCTCCACAAAGATAACAAGCATAAGTCAAAATTAGGGATGGGAAAAGAAAGGATAAGAGTTCCAACAACTTAAGCTAATGGCGGATAAAGTGTTCATTCTTACTGAGAGTATCATGGGCTCTGATTTTGGGAAGAACCGAATCATTTCGTTTGGCAGCCGGTAGAGCCACATTACGACGAGAGAATTGATAATATCCAAAACAATTCGTTTGGCGGTGTAATGATGTAAGAACTTCTTTTGCTTGAATAGTATGATCAGAAAGAGCGTTTCATTCACTAGCCTATACATTGTAGGGTCTGCCAAAGAAGTATGCTTGAAAATGAATGGGGACAATAATGAACTTCCAGCAAGTGGTGGCTAATTTGCATACCCTAAAGACATGATTTAAATCTTTTGTCTCTCTTCCGCATATTAAACACATACCTCTTCGACTGTCGTCCAGCTCGTTTTCAATGTTTGTGAGAATTCTATTTTGCTGGGCAAGCCAAAGAAAAGTTCTGAACTAGCAAGGGAGGCATGCGAGTTAAAAAATTTGTTGAGTGTCTAAAAAGAGCAAGGTTCTAAAAACCGGACCGGTGACCCGATGTCACATCCCAATTTCGAAGCGATTTTTTTTTTTAAACGGTATCATGATCGAGTAGAGCACCTAAAGTAAAAATAGTATTTCAAAAGATATGTATCGATAACATCAACTGTATGTTTTGCTACTAACAGCGGTACAATAGTTCAAATGGTTCTAAATTCAAAATACATTTCAAAAAGGGGGCCCGACCAAATCCGTCCTAAGCCTCGCTTTGCTTACCCTTGTCTCGCTCCTCGTTCACTCCGGAACCTGAAGCTATGGTAAGAGCGAGGTTCAAAGTACATTGAACCCCGGTGTAACGGTTAACCTCATGTTCAAGTACAATTATGTATGACAGATATTCATGATACCACAGTAAAATTCACGTATACCAAGTAATAACACACCATATACACCTGCATATGAATGTTATTACAGTCTGCACTATTCACCAGTGCCACGATGGCCTATCGTGTCCTCAGCGCTAGGAAAACTCAACGGCGTTATTATGACTATAACCCGTATAAAGCTGTATGTGTATGAACAATTCTTTTAAAAACAGAGTCACAGTTTATGAACATATCTATCACATATAGGTATACAGTAAACATCAGAGTTAGTGTTACAGTACGCGTCCGTACCTTCGTCGGCGTTGTCGGTACGTTTGACGTCTGAACTGTGATCGCGTTGATCCTATAATGGTAATACCGTATTTATTAATTTGTAGGTAATATCCTAAGAGATATTTTGGCCCCTAATGACCATTTTGCCCTTACAACTTTTATTTTTCACTTCATTCCCTCAAAATTCGTACAACAACGCTGGTATAAATCTGGGCAGCATTTTGTCTAACTTTGAAAAATCATAATTAATTCTACAAAAATCGAAACGAGGATCCGTAAAATTCCTTGGAATCCTTAGGATGTCTACTTTCAATTAAAAATATTCACCTTTGCCCAGATTTCACGAATAACTCCCAGGTTTTAAGTTTTGAACCACTGCCCAGAATTTTTCCAGAATTTCGTAGCCTAACTTTGAGGAATTTTAACTCTCTGTACAAAAATCATTTTGACATGTTCTTGACATATTTAAAAAGCCCTATATATCTATTTTAACCATGAATTTTCTCAGAATTGTGTGATCATGATTTTAATATGAAATCCTGGCGTTTTCATGGCTGACTTCAGAATTTCCGAAACCGATGAAATTTCGCGAACTTCGTTACTTTGATGAATTTCTTCCGGAAATTTTGCCATAACCTCTACTTCATCAATTTTTCAAGATAAAGGCAATTTTAACCGTAAAAACATCTAAATAAAATTATCCTAGCATATCTAAGATCTAAGCTACTTCTAAGAATTTAAGAACTACAACTTAAAGAACTTAAAGCTAGAACTAGAAAGCTTACCAAGAACTTTGCTCCTTCTTTCTTCAAGGCTCTCACTCTCACTTTCTCTCTATGTTTCAGCTTGTAAGCTTTGTGAATTGGTGAGAAAATATGAAGAGCAAAGCCCCTATTTATAGCAAAAGGCTATGGCATTTGTGTAATTGTCTTGCTAGCTTTCATTGGTGGATTCCAAATGAAGTTTAAATTGTGACAACTTCTTGACTTCCTTTTTAATTTAGAATTTCCTACCTCTTCCATTCCACTAGATAGAATAACTAGATAAAAATTCATTTGGG
Source organism: Acacia acuminata (assembly GCA_019022655.1). Lineage (NCBI taxonomy): Eukaryota > Viridiplantae > Streptophyta > Magnoliopsida > Fabales > Fabaceae > Acacia > Acacia acuminata. The sequence goes on along the minus strand of JAFJYI010000115.1, from coordinate 2,026,351 downwards.
GACCTTAATGAAGTTTGATTCAAATTTTCTTTTTTGGTTTTGAACTCTTGAGATTTTTGGCTTTAATTACAGACCTCAATCTCTCATTTTCTCAATTGGCAAATTCTTAAAAGTTGAGAAAATAGCTTTGGTTATAGTCAAATTGAAGCTTGAATTTTGCTTGTTAATAATCACTTCTTATCTTTGATTGATGGTTAGTGGATTTCAAGATACAATTTATTTTGTATAGATTTCCCTTTGATTAAATCTTGAATTAATCCCATTGATTATCCTAATTATCCTATGTGTAAACACCTCATTGGCTAATGGTTGGATATTTCCTCTTGATATTTCATCTCACCACCTTTTCCTCTATATGCAAGTGGACAACTTGATTTTTAGCAACTCTTTCTCTCTCTCCCAAGTGCCAAAACAGACCCCCTCCCCTTTGTTCAGTTTTAGTTGCATTTTTATGCTCTAATTGATTGCATGTGGGGGTTATCTAATTGGTTGTTTGCCTAGTTACATGGATTAGGCTTTATAAGAATTAATTAGGGCCTTTAGATAATCTTTATGAAATTAATTCTTGACCTTTAGATCTTGTTGCAATTGTTGACTTTTTCACTAATTCTTGATTAACAACTTAATTATAAGCTTAATCATCTCTTGATTGTTATATTATTGGTTCAAGAAGTGTTTTATGATTGCTAACAATTCATTTAATGCTAAATCTTACTCCCTTATTAGCTCTTGACATTTGATTAGGCTAATACACCTTTAATCAATGGCTATTTTAATATAAGTTGCTGAATAACTATCTAAATATTTCATTAGGGTAGTTTTAATTGCTCATTAATTATTAAAAATTGCCCTTAATTATTTCAAGTGTCTTGGTAATTTTTTTATGGCCTTTTATAAATTAAACATGAGCTATTTATTAATATGGTATTTGTGGTATTTTATGGTATTTTATGATGACTAATATAATTCCTTACTTATTGGCTATTCTAATGCTAGGGGAAAAATTGCCTAGAAAATAAAATAAACATGTCTCAAAATTTGAGACCACATATTCACCTATTAAATAGACTCTATTTATCAAAATATTGTATTTAAGACCAACAAGAAATTTTGGGTATTACATTTCTCCCCCCGTTAAATAAAATTTCGTCCCCGAAATTTATTCTATACTAGCTAAGTATTGTGCCATAAACTCTGGATATTTCTCTTTCATCTCCTCTTCCGTTTCCCATGTTGCCCCTTCCGGAGATAAACCTCTCCAGGCCACCTTCACGATTGGAATATTTCTACGTCGAAGCCACTTTTCTCGGCTTTCGAGAATTTGCTCCGGCTCGACCTCGAAAGTGTTATCATGCCGTAACTCAACATTCTCATCTTGGATGATATGATCGTGATCGGGTTGGTATTTCTTCAATTGAGAAACATGGAAAACGTCGTGGAGTTTACTCAAGTTCGGGGTAAGGCTAAGCGGTATGCGGCCGGACCACGTTTTGCCAAGATTTCGAATGGCCCTATGTAACGAGGACTTAGTTTTAGCCTTTTAAGGGTTCTACCGACACCGTTACCGGGGATACTTTCGAAACACATGGTCTCCGACTTCGAATTCTAACGGCCTCCTCCTTTTATCGGCGTAGCTCTTAAATCCGTCTACTCTGCTTGCCGTTAAGAGTCTCTCGCTTGATCGGAGCGATTTGTTCGGAGGTCATATCAACTATATTTGTCCCAATGAATTCTTGCTCAGACAATTCCGTCCAGCATATAGGCGATCGACACTTTCGCCCGCACAATGCTTCAAACGGAGCCATCTGTATGCTTGAATGGTAGCCGTTGTTGTTGTAAGCGAACTCGGCTAGGGGCAAATGTTGGTCCCAATGTCCCTTGAAGTCCAATACACACGCTCTAAGCATATCTTCTAGCGTACGTATTGTCCTTTCGCATTGGCCATCGGTCGAGGGTGATAAGCCGTACTAGGTCTTAGCTTTGTCCCCATCTCTTTGTGCAAGGCCTCCCGGAATCGGGATGTGAATCGCGGGTCCCGGTCGAGACAATGCTCTTAGGTACGCCATGAAGTCTCACGATCTCTTTGATGTAAATCTCTGCTAATCGTTCGGCGAGTAGTTAATACTAATAGGAAGGAAATGTGCCGACTTAGTCAATCGGTCAACAATTACCCGGATCACGTCGTGATTCCTAATCTTAGGTAACCCTACTACTAGATCCATGGTAATGTTCTCCCATTTCCATTCCGGAATTTCTAGTCCTTGAAGAAGACCGGGGTCGTTGATGTTCATCTTAACCATTTGACAAGTTAAGCATCGGCCACATACTCGGTTACATCCTTCTTCAACCGGGGCCACCAAAACTCTGATTTTAAGTTCTGGTACATCTTGACCATTCCGGGATGTAGAGTGTATCTACTCTTATGGGCCTCATCTAGTATTTTCTGTCGCAAACCTTCATCTTCCGGTACGTAGATCCTCTTCTTGTACCTAACCAAACCACTAGGTGATAGGTCAAGGTCTTGAGTCTCGCCCTGGGAGAGCGTTTCTCGTGCTGCAATCGCCCATTCGTCGTGTTTCTGAGCTTCCTCGACTTTATCTCTCAAATCGTACTCTCCTTGATTAACAAGAAGGTTTGCAAGATAGGCGTCATCGGGCGCATTATAGTTCATGCAAATCTGATTTGACGGGTTCGGTCTTGGAAATCTTCAAGTAGCCTCCGTTCTTGGATCATCATGTACGGTGCCGTGTGCACTTGTCTTTCTATGAGGGCATCTCGCAACGACGTTCGCTTTCCCGGATGATACTTGATTTCTAGATCATAATCTTTCAATAGCTCCATCCAAATGACGTTGCCTCATGTTAAGTTCCCTCGATCGTACGGATACTTCAGGCTCTTGTGGTCGCAGAATAGTTCTACGGTCGCACCGTAGAGATAATGCCTTCATATCTTCAAGGCGAATACGATAGCTGCTAATTCTAAATCATGCGTGGGATAGTTTGCTTCGTGAGTCTTCAACTGACGAGAGGCATAAGCTACTACTCTGCCCTGTTGCATCAGGACACATCCCAACCCATGCCCACTGGCGTCACTATAGACTATGTAAGTCTCGCTCGGTTCTGGGATGATCAACCCTGGTGCAGTAGTTAGCCTTTCCCTCAGTCTTTGAAAACTCGTTTCACAATCCTTGTCCCAAACGAATGGTTGGTTCTTCCTCGTAAGTTTCGTCAATGGTAAGGCAAGACGCGAGAAATTTTGTATGAATCTGCGGTAGTATCCCGCTAGGCCTAGAAAGCTACGTATCTCACCACGATTCCGGCCTCTTCCAATCCAGAACTGCTTCCACCTTGTTGGGATCAACAGCAACGCCGTCGCGTGATATGACATGGCCCAGAAATTTCACTTCTGGTAGCCAAAATTCGCACTTACTCAGCTTCGCGAAAAGTCGTTTATCACGTAGTATGCCTAATATGAGTCGCAGATGTTCTTTGTGCTCCTCTTTGCTTTTAGAATAGATTAGGATATCGTCGATGAATACGACTACAAATTTGTCAAGGTGTTGACGAAAGATTCGATTCATGTAATCCATGAATACAGCGGGTGCATTTGTCAATCCGAAGGGCATCACAAGGAATTCGTAATGCCGTACACGGTTCTAAAGGCTGTTTTAGGAACATCACCGGCTTTTACTCGCAACCGGTGGTAGCCCGAGCGTAAATCGATTTTGGAGAATACACAAGAACCGATAGTTGATCGAGTAGGTCATCGATCGAGGAAGTGGATATTTGTTTTTGACGGTTACTTTGTTCAACTCGCGGTAGTCGATACAAAGTCGCAAGCTTCCGTCTTTCTTCTTTACAAACAACACTTTGGGGCTCCCCACGGTGACACGGCCGGGTCGGATGAACCCCTTCCCTAGCAGCTCTTCAAGCTGCTTTTTCGGTTCTTGCATCTCGTTCGGTGCCATACGATATGGTGCTTTTGATATTGATCCGGTGCCCGGCATCAGGTCAATGGCGAACTCAACCTCTCTTTCAGGGGGTAACTCAGTAAGATCGTCGGGAAATACGTCAGGAAATTTGTTCACAATGGGAATGTCTTCGAGTGAGGGTTCCGCATCTGCCTTGACCGAGAAGAACACCATATAAGCTTGGCATCCCGCTTCATGCATCTTTCGGCTTCCGCAAGAGAGAAGGTTCGATGGCATCAACCTTGTTCTTACCATGCGAAGGTGAGAACAACATCTGTTTATTACCACAATCGAGGATCGCGTTGTTTGCGGTTAGCCGATCAAGACCGAGAATGACGTCGATGCCATGAAGCGAAGTCGGATAAGGTCTATGTTGGAATTTCGCCCATTTACTCCCCGCAACGCAATTTAGACATGCATCAGAAGCTAAAGATTTTGCGCCAAGTGGCGTAGCTACTATCAAATCGTAAGGTAATCTATAGGCATGCATCCCTAACCGTTTTGCACAGTCATAAGAAATAAACGAGTGACTAGCACCCGAGTCATACAATGCACGAAGTAGATTCCCATTGAGAGAGATAGTACCTTGGATCATTTCGGGAGATTTTCCGGCCTCTTCGTTCGTCGGGGCAAAAACCCGACTGGGTTTTGCGGCCTTGCCTCTAAGGCTTTTTGAGGGCGTTCACGCTAATGTGCCGGGCCTCGGCACTTGTAGCATACGATTTTTCCCTCGCAGTTGGTCCCCTGATGGTACCTCTTGCATTTGGGACACGCTTGGAGCGTCTGCGTTTGCATCCTTGGGAAGTTCTGCTGCCACGGCTGAAACGGCTTGTTGTTCCATCCTCGGTTGTTTCCCCAGGGTGCCTTCCTCTTCTGCGACGAGTTGTTGCGGTTGAAGCTGCTACGATTTGGGCCACTGCTATTAAAGTGCAGTCCTTCGCAGCTCTTTCAAATTACGCTCGATTCGTCGGCAAGCCTCTACCGCTTGGATTAAGTCGAGAACCGGTGAGACACCGGTCTCTCTTTTTTATATCGTATTTCGGCCATAGATTAGTATGTTCGCCATACTACTTTCGTTATCATCACGTCTCGAACGATGAGTATCGGGATAGATTTGTGAAACGTGCGAAGTAGTCATCGAAAGACTCCTCTTGGCCTTGTTGGATGTGAAGGAACTCGAGACTCCTTGGTCATCTCGCACGGAAAGCGGGAAGTATTGTTTGTTGAATTTCGTTTGGAAGCTCTCCCACGTAACGGGACGACGAGCGGGCTCGTAAGGTCACCGCGGTATTCCTCCACCATCGGTCGGCATCTCCCTCTAGCTTGTAGATTGCTAGTTGAGCTTTTCGGTCTCTGGACATTCCAAGACCTCGAAGATCTTGTCCGGACGCATCAGCCAATCTTCGGCGGAATCGAACTTACCTCGGAAAGATGGTGGTTTGTGCTTACAGAATTGGGTCACCCAATACTGAGTGTCCCTAACCTCTCTAACAGGTTGAGGCAGTATTACCATCGCTCTCCCCCATTGGGGAGGTGACTGAGATCGGTCAGATCTCTCGGATGCATTACTTTGTTCGTCTTCTTGCTCGGTGTCGTCTTCTTCTTCCTCATCCTGCTGTTCCTCATTCTGTCTGTTGTTCCCTCCCCCTTGTTGGTTAGCGAGGAGAGTATCAATAAGTACTCGTTGCTCTTGCATGATTCTTCTCATTTCTTGTAATTCATTCGGAGGTGGTGGTGGTGGTGGTTCATGCCGATCGAGCTCGTGTATCGGTACTATTCGAGGCTCTCTAATTCTACCTCTCCTCTGCCTCGGCCTCGGCCTCGGCCTGCGGGAGCACCGGCACCTCTTAAAATTGCCATATTCTAATTTCGGAGGTTAGTAGATGAAAACATCGAAACACAGATTCAAACATTGCACACATGTACACAACATATATATATTGATCACAAATATTTTACATAAGTCTCATAATTCAACAACAAGTCATACATCATAACCCTTTTATCTAACAAGTATTTCATATCTCCTCCGGTATTTAGAGGAGTGATCACACACATTACATTTAGTACTACTAACTACTACTACTCTTTCCACGGCATTCTTGGACCGTACGGGATTGCCCTCGTTAAACTACATGTTCCAAGATACGAGGCGTTTGAGGTAAAAGAGACATGAGCATACATCCTCGAGGTTGCCCTCGTCTAACATCTCATTGGTTTTAGCTATCCAAAAATGAGTGCGGGAAAATGGTGGAGAGTGGATCTAACCCAATCTCCGGGTCCGAGGGTTATAAAAAGAGGAATTCATCCGGTAGTAGTCTTTCACTCGTCTTAGGTAAATCGGGTATTTTTCTTGTTCGGTATCTCGCAATTTGCTCGGCATGAGCGTAGTCTAATCCTAATGCTTGGGTCAAAATGGTGTTGTCATTTAGGACATAGTCTAAGTCATCGGAGTTGGCATCGAATTGTTTTCAAGAGTTTGGATATCGGGAAATCAAAGTTGTCTCCTGCGAGGAGTGGTGTGGACTGTTAGGATTTGCAGGTACAGGAGGATATACTATATTTATGGGTTCCGCGTATATGGGGTCATATAGATTGTCAGGGTATTCAGGTGCTGGGTGGTACTCTGGCTCTTCAGGTGCTAGGACAAAGATAGGATCAGGGGCAGGATAATAGGGTTCATTCATAGGTAAGGGATCAAAAGGTAAGTACTCTGGTCCAGGGTGGTATTTCGGTTCTGGTTCATCATCAGGATAGTTAGGTATATAATCGGGGTCTAGATGATGTTCCAGAAAATTTGGCTCGGGTATAAACATCGGAGGTGAATTACTTGGTTCAGGATTCAGTTTGACTCTAAGGTTTCCAGGAACAGCTGTCCTATGCGCTACGCGCCTCCGCATCCCGTAGTAATCTACGTAAGGTTCGTTGTCCATTACTACAACAATATCAGGATTTATCAGTACTTGTTTTCAAAATTTTCTTTGAGATAATGGCTTAGAGCCTAACTTAGCTAATCAACCGATTGGCCAGGTAAGTGTCTATCATGGGAGCCTCACCGTGCTAGGGTGACTGATTGGGCTGATCCACATAGACTAGCCTTGCCTTCGGCACCAATGGTTTGTTATAACGAGTCGGGTTCATACCGGATAAAATGCTTTTGGTTGAAAAACCCCGAACTTAACTCCGTTACTCAAACAATCTGCCAGCGGTCGTAATTATGGAAGGCTCGCGAGTTCACGGGACTCGATTGCCAACCACAATACTTCTTTCTAGACACCCATCAAGTAGAGTAGCATAGTTAAATTCGTGCCAGGATGTCTGCTCTGATACCAAAAATGTCACATCCCAATTTCGGAAGCGATTTTTTTTTTAAAACGGTATCATGATCAGAGTAGAGCACCGGAAGTAAAAATAGTATTTCAAAAGATATGTATCTGATAACATCAACTGTATGTTTTGCTACTAACAGCGGTACAATAGTTCAAATGGTTCTAAATTCAAAATACATTTCAAAAGGGGGCCCGACCAGTCCGCCCTAAGCTGCGTCGCTTACCCTTGTCTCTCGCTCTGTTCACTCCGAACCCGAAGCTATGGTAAGAGCCGAGGTTCAAAGTACATTGAACCCCGGTAACGGTTAACCTCATGTTCAAGTACAATTATGTATGACATATATTCATGATACCACAGTAAAATTCACGTATACCAAGTAATAACACACCATATACACCTGCATATGAATGTTATTACAGTCTGCACTATTCACCAGTGCCACGATGGCCTATCGTGTCCTCAGCGCTAGGAAAACTCAACGGCGTTATTATGACTATAACCCGTATAAAGCTGTATGTGTATGAACAATTCTTTTAAAAACAAAGTCACAGTTTATGAACATATCTATCACATATAGGTATACAGTAAACATCAGAGTTAGTGTTACAGTACGCGTCCGTACCTTCGTCGGCGTTGTCGGTACGTTTGACGTCGAACCGTGATCGCGTTGATCCTATAATGGTAATACCGTATTTATTAATTTGTAGGTAATATCCTAAGAGATATTTTGGCCCCTAATGACCATTTTGCCCTTACAACTTTTATTTTTCACTTCATTCCCTCAAAATTCGTACAACAACGCTGGTATAAATCTGGGCAGCATTTTGTCTAAATTTGAAAAATCATAATTAATTCTACAAAAATCGAAACGAGGATCCGTAAAATTCCTTGGAATCCTTAGGATGTCTACTTTCAATTAAAAATAGTCACCTTTGCCCAGATTTCACGAATAACTCCCAGGTTTTAAGTTTTGAACCACTGCCCAGAATTTTTCCAGAATTTCGTAGCCTAACTTTGAGGAATTTTAACTCTCTGTACAAAAATCATTTTGACATGTTCTTGACATATTTAAAAAGCCCTATATATCTATTTTAACCATGAATTTTCTCAGAATTTTGTGATCATGATTTTAATATGAAATCCTGGCGTTTTCATGGCTGACTTCAGAATTTCCGAAACCGATGAAATTTCGCCAGAACTTCGTTACTTTGATGAATTTCTTCCGGAAATTTTGCCATAACCTCTAATTCATCAATTTTTCGAGATGAAGGCAATTTTAACCATAAAAACATCTAAATAAAATTATCCTAGCATATCTAAGATCTAAGCTACTTCTAAGAATTTAAGAACTACAACTTAAAGAACTTAAAGCTAGAACTAGAAAGCTTACCAAGAACTTTGCTCCTTCTTTCTTCAAGGCTCTCACTCTCACTTTCTCTCTATGTTTCAGCTTGTAAGCTTTGTGAATTGGTGAGAAAATATGAAGAGCAAAGCCCCTATTTATAGCAAAAGGCTATGGCATTTGTGTAATTGTCTTGCTAGCTTTCATTGGTGGATTCCAAATGAAGTTTAAATTGTGACAACTTCGACTTCCTTTTTAAGTTAGAATTTCCTACCTCTTCCATTCCACTAGATAGAATAACTAGATAAAAATTCATTTGGGGACCTTAATGAAGTTTGATTCAAATTTTCTTTTTGGTTTTGAACTCTTGAGATTTTTGGCTTTAATTACGACCTCAATCTCTCATTTTCTCAATTGGCAAATTCTTAAAAGTTAAGAAAATAGCTTTGGTTATAGTCAAATTGAAGCTTGAATTTTGCTTGTTAATAATCACTTCTTATCTTTGATTGATGGTTAGTGGATTTCAAGATACAATTTATTTTGTATAGATTTCCCTTTGATTAAATCTTGAATTAATCCCATTGATTATCCTAATTATCCTATGTGTAAACACCTCATTGGCTAATGGTTGGATATTTCCTCTTGATATTTCATCTCACCACCTTTTCCTCTATATGCAAGTGGACAACTTGATTTTTAGCAACTCTTTCTCTCTCTCCCAAGTGCCAAAACAGACCCCCTCCCCTTTGTTCAGTTTTAGTTGCATTTTTATGCTCTAATTGATTGCATGTGGGGGTTATCTAATTGGTTGTTTGCCTAGTTACATGGATTAGGCTTTATAAGAATTAATTAGGGCCTTTAGATAATCTTTATGAAATTAATTCTTGACCTTTAGATCTTGTTGCAATTGTTGACTTTTTCACTAATTCTTGATTAACAACTTAATTATAAGCTTAATCATCTCTTGATTGTTATATTATTGGTTCAAGAAGTGTTTTATGATTGCTAACAATTCATTTAATGCTAAATCTTACTCCCTTATTAGCTCTTGACATTTGATTAGGCTAATACACCTTTAATCAATGGCTATTTTAATATAAGTTGCTGAATAACTATCTAAATATTTCATTAGGGTAGTTTTAATTGCTCATTAATTATTAAAAATTGCCCTTAATTATTTCAAGTGTCTTGGTAATTTTTTTATGGCCTTTTATAAATTAAACATGAGCTATTTATTAATATGGTATTTGTGGTATTTTATGGTATTTTATGATGACTAATATAATTCCTTACTTATTGGCTATTCTAATGCTAGGGGAAAAATTGCCTAGAAAATAAAATAAACATGTCTCAAAATTTGAGACCACATATTCACCTATTAAATAGACTCTATTTATCAAAATATTGTATTTAAGACCAACAAGAAATTTTGGGTATTACATATTTAATGTTGAGAAACCGACTCTATTGAACTTGATTTGTTTACACAATGGGCACCATGATCAGATCTCTCTTTCCTTCTTTCTCTTTTCTTGTCGTCTTGATTCGAGCGACGTTCGAAAAAATCAAGAACTGTGTGGCTCCCATTCAACTCGGCCGGTTTAGGCGGGTTGACCGAGGATTGACTCCGGGTCAACTCGAGACCCGGTTCTACCCTTAACTCGGACCGGTTTTCCGCCGGTTCACCGTTTTCGGTCCAACCCGGCCGTCCGGTCGGTTTGAAAACATTGAAAAAGAGTTACTTTTTTTTTTCAAAATATAAATTATATTTAAATAATTTGCATTTTATTAAGAAAGACAGATAAATTAGTTAATTATAATAAATATTACATATTTTTTAAAAAATATTTATGTGTATGGTTAGATTATATATCAATTTTAAAAGTTAGATAAATTAATTTGGGATAATGATTAATTTAGGAGATCAAGAAATAGATTCAAAACTTCAAGAGGGAGAGGGATTAATGTGTAGCAAACTAATATTCAAATTCTTAATTGTTAGATATATTCATATTTAATATCCAGTGATACCCATACAAGAGTGGCTTCAATATAAGGATATATGTGTCTATAAAATAAAGATGGAGATATCTTAAATGGAATTCAGACTGCCCTTCTCCATTAGTTTGAATAAAAATAGCCGTTGCAAAGATCATTTAAAATTTGAAATTTTCGATCTTTCACAAATTGTACCGTTGGGACTAGGAAATCTGTTTATATTATCGGCTCCACTTACTGGACGCTGCTGTAAAATCTCTTCTTCTTCATTTTCCTTCCAGATCTTCGCCCACTCTCAACGGTCTCTCTGCAAAAATATCGCTACCTTCTTCGCCTCCTCTGTTTTTCCATTTTCCTCTGCAGCAGCAACAATGACTGCAACATCTAAGTGAAACCCCTTCCTTTCCATCTTCTTGTTTCCTTCAATCCTCTGATAAAAGCCGAACGGGGGAGAAAAACTCATGTTTGGTTTGTATAATCCGAACTTCTCACAACTTAGAGCGGTTCCTCCTCAGATATGGATAGGTAGGTGCTTGTGAATGACTGATGAAATTCCAGTAGGGAGTGAAAGACACTTGCTTGTTCTAGTTCGTCACAAAAATTGATCTGTTCATTTGATTCAAAAGTTGCTATCCTTCTTTTTTTATTTGGTTGGTTTTTTATTTTTTTGTGTGTGCAGTCAGTATTTTTCGGAGTTGTTAACATTAACACAGCATCAGGAGCTGTTAAATCAAAGGTTCATTCCTTTTGTTTTCTCACTCCTCTGCTTAAGATAGCGTATCTAAGGCTTTTTTTTTTAAAAAAAAAAAAAGTGTTTAGCTTATGTTTTCCTTACCTTCAGACCTCTCGATGTACATTGATTGCTTTGCTTGTAATCCATGATTACCCATTGTGGTGCTTCAATTCTCTTTTCATTATTCATACCGTAAGTCTCCAATCATCACATTTTATTCTAGATTGCACTGTTTCATGCTTACTGTTTTTCAGAGCATTCTAATTTGGGCTTTTAGATATCTTCATTATTCACTGTGTTTATCTTGCTTTGCCTTGAATCTGAGATAAAATTGATCATATGGTAAATCCTTTTCTACGTGGACATATTGTGAACCAGTATAGAATATATTTTTTTTCAGTATAAACGAGAAAATACCCGTGCGTCCACCGTTGGATTGGATGAAATATAGTTAAAAACACCTAAATCAAACATTTAAGCCATCATATTCTTTTTACAAGAGCCCAAAATTTCAATATTTGGATATTTTTAATGATAGCCCATTATGAGTTATCATTGCAAAAAAAATTGCATCCCAATATTCCAAGATTAAGTGCCTGTTTGGCCTAGCTTATTTTTTACTTATAATCTGCTTATAAGCATAAGCTAGGCCAAACATGATTTTAAATAAGCTCTTATATTATAAGAGCTTATTTTACAATAAAGGAAAAAACTCTTATAAAAAAAGCTCTTGAGAGGAGCTTATTTTATAAGCTCTATTTTGATAAGCTCTAAAAACAAGAGAGCTTCCACGAGGTCCCCATCGAGCGCCGATCCTTCTCAAGAGCTTGCTCTTTTCATCGCCTACCTTCCCGTTTGCTACCGAGGTTTTCTACGGCGCAATCCCGACCGATCGAGGATCCTTATCGATCGATGGAGCCTCCTTCTCCAAGATCCCGTTTGCCTCGGTGAGCACTTTGTTGAGGTCCTCGCTCACTGAGATCTCATCTTCTCCTCTCGCTCACGATTTCATCGTCTCTTATGCTCGGTTAGTTTCAAATCCTATTTTCGCATTATCTTTTTCCTTAATTCTACCGGTTGTGATTTATAGATCTGTGCTTATTTTTGTTTGAGTGTTTTCTTCTACCAAAAACAAAGGGTGGGGTTCTTGGGATTTCTTTCGGTTCGATGTGTGTTAGGAAAGTAGAGGGGATTTGCTTATAAATTGCATTGGAGATTCCCTGTCAGTGCATTTTCAAGCTCAGGGCTTATTGGGGCGAAAGGGGCGAAAATGAGAAGTAATAATGGACCGAAGGGTTATGTGCATCCATATGAATTGCTTTAACGATATGAGCTGCATTTGAATGCTTCAAACACATCCTTTAGATTATCTAGCTAATCGGGCTTCATTTGTGAGTGGTTTCCCGGAGAAGCAAATTTTCTACAAGTTAGATTAGGCTGCCAAGACTTTATTGGTTATGAGTAGAATTGTTGACTCGAATCACTTGAGTTGTTTAGAGTTAGTCAATTCCTACCGTGTGAAAATTCTCGCCGCAACAATCTATGAGCCGCCATTGCTATGTTCTCATCTTGCATAAAAATCTTTTGGAAGTGCATTGAACTATGAACACTTGGTGCATATTGAACTCATATAATTTTGCTTTTGCTAGAATGCCAAATTATACGAATTTAATTGTTGTCTATAACTTGCCAAGTTAGATATTTCAATTTCCTTCTATGGATTTCAAGTCTAGAAAACCTCAACGTCAAGAAGACATGGCTTTTCTTTGATATTTCAAATGACCATAATCTTGTTTTTAAATTAGAAATATAAGTTATCTCATGAATTTTAAAGAGGGTGGAGTGATCATACTCTTTATTGGTTTGTACTTCCTTCCTTAGGAGGATGGAGGAATGGCTTGTCACATTCCTCTTACATTTCTAGTCATTTGCATTTTATGGTTTGAACTTCTTTACTCAAATTCTGATGAGGACCCGGCATTGTGTATGGGCATTCTGATGAGGACCCGGCATCTTTGTCGGCTAGGGGGTACTGATGAGGACCAGGCATTGTGTGCTTAGTCCCACATCAAGTGGTATGATCTACTCAATAGTGTATTTAAGGCAGGTGGATTACACCTTGCCAGCCATGGCTTTTGAGCTGGGTTCACATGCTGTGCTTTGGGTGCGCATCAATTTCTATTTTTGTCCTATCATTTGAAGGAAGCATATGTTTTTGATGGCTTTACAAAAGGGTAGTAGGGATGTCTTCAAGGCTGCCAAAAATGATAGGAAAGGAAATTCAAGTGCTCTCTCTATTGTTGTATCTGTTAATAAAGAAGGGAGAGAGGTCAATCACAAGTGTCCTAAAATACATAATATAATAAATGTTGATTGAGCAAAGAAATATGGATCCAGGGAGTTTTAAAAAAATGAAAGAAAAAGCAGAAAAGAAGAAATATTTTGATCTTTGAGGACAGTGATTTGAATACTTATATCTGTCGATTGATGTTCATAATGTCCTAAAAGAATAATTTTACACACATATTTGAGTCAATTATTCTCTCTCGTATTTTATTTTCTTTTTCATCATGTTGTTGCCAGTTTGTCAAAGTTACATCCCAAGGATGCAGATGCTCCTGCTGATGGAGTTGATGATATGACCAAGCTTGCTTATTTGCATGAGCCAGCAGTGCTTCAAATACTGAGAAATTTGAAGGCTGAAGGGAGATTGGATGCCAAACAATTTTTCTATGCAGTAGATTTGCTTAGAGTCCAACAAGAAAGGATCATTATTATGTCCTTTTCAAAGTCAATTGATGAACTCATAGGGTGGATTTTGTACAAATATGAGTTAGATAAAAAGTCTAGTGATTAGGTTTGAATTCGATTTTATATTTGTTATTCTCATGTTTACTGTTGGATTGATTTCATACCTTATATTCTCATGTTAATTGTTGGATTGATTTCATACCTTTTATAATTCATGAAATAGATGTTTATCAGAAATTAAAAGTGCTTATGAATAGAGACCATTGGAGAATGTGAGTTAGATAAAACATCCAATGGATTTTGTACAAATATGAGTTAGATAATATACTTTTTAAGTTAATTTTTATTAGAAAAAATGCTTATGACAAAATTTTCCAAACATTTTATTTTTAATTTCAAACTTTTAAGAAACTTTTAAGTTTAAAAAATTTATATAATCATCAAACGGGTTTTAGATTTTTTTATAAGCTCTTTTTTTTAGCTTTAGCTTAAAAGTAGCTTAAAAGTTGAAAATAAGCTACGCCAAACGGGCTCTAAGTTCTAACTTCTTAGAAGTTAGAACCACCCTTGCTTCTTCTGATCATATTTCATGTCAAGTATAATATAGAGCAACCATTCAAATCATAGAACCATTCATTCAATGCTAGACAACCTTTTCTCATATCTTCCACAAAATGCTGCCCATTATGAGTTATCATTGCAAAAAAATTGCATCCCAATATTCCAAGATTAAGTTCTAACTTCTTAGAAGTTAGAACCACCCTTGCTTCTTCTGATCATATTTCATGTCAAGTATAATACAGAGCAACCATTCAAATCATAGAACCATTCATTCAATGCTAGACAACCTTTTCTTATATTTTCCAAAAAATGCTTCAACTTATGAAATTTTATGCACTTCACCCAATTTTAATCAAATTGTACAACTCATTTCAAAATTTTGTATAATCATCACTATACACTTAGCTTCACCAAAATTTCATCCACTCCCCCAAACTTGAAATTGAAAGTGTCTACATTGTTAAGTTAACAAAAGAGACTTTCTATGCTCACTTGCACAAGAAGCCAAGAACAGAATCCAAACAAAATCAACAATGCATAGATAGATATGTTATGAAATCATTAGTTAGCAATCATTCAAAGTTATGAGCCATCAATTGCAGAATGAGCTATTAGTAGCTCCATCAATATCCAACAAAGTCCTGCAACTAAACAACAATCTGCTAAAAGTTTCATAAAATAGAGATTCAGATCTAGTTAATTCCACAACAAAAGACAAGGCAGGCACCAATGATAATCATCAATATCTTCAATGAACTTGGACTTGAGGATCCAATTGAAGTTGCCAACACTTGGACCTACACTTCCTCAGGTTTCTTTGTGAAAGGAATTTCCCTTTCCATTTTATTCCACATTATCAGATAACCCCAAATCTGCTTCAGCCTCAATTATGAAAGTGAAGGAAATCACTAAGAGGGGGTGAATTGGGGATTTTAAAATTCTTTTCGGATCACCCACACAACAGATAATATCAAGGCAAAGTGGAGATAGAGAAGAAGAGCTTGACACGAGAAGATTTATACGGTTCGGTCTCACTCCTTGACCTACGTCCGGTCCCCGCCACTCGGGATTTTCCACTATCACTCGTAAACAATTACACACTCGTAAACGAAGGATGCTCCTCACTCTAGGACTCACTCCCCCTTACAAGTCGTAATTGCTAACAACGGATACACACTCGTAAACGAAGGATGCTCCCAACCTAGGACACACTCCCCTTACAAGCCGTACTCGTAATCGATACCCACTCTATAAATGAAGGATGCTCCTCAACCTAGGACACACTCCCCCTTACAAGTTGTACTCTGATTTTCCCAATCTCCAAGTCACCTGACTTGAGATTATTACAATGAATGATTTACACGGAAATAAACTCTCTCTAAGAGTAGATATGATAAGCACTGAAGCTCAATGTATCAAAGATACAATCAAATGAATAAACGAGAGAAACCGATGTAATTCGTGTAAGCTTTCTCGTATGTGTCTTCTCGTCCAACTTCAAATCTTCATGTATTTATAGTGATTTGAAGCTTGTGAACGTTATAGATCCGTTGAGGCTTCAACCCATTCGAAAATATAGCTGTTATGGGTGTTGCTTCATGAATCTAGTCATTGCATAAGTTTGTTTGTTTGAATATAGCTGTTGGAGACTTTTGCAGATTTGAATTCTTCAAATGGGAATAAAGTCTTCGTGTATTTGGCTCCTCAAATTCGTCCCATGTTGCTTTGAAGATCTGCTTTAGCTAGTGGAGGCTTAGCCGTTTTGTATTAGGTGAGAAATCTGCCCACAACTCAAATTGTCTTCCATTTGCTATTTTGTCTTTGAGGATAAGTTAAAATAATTCAAATGTTAAAATTCAAATCCTCTCAAAACTCACAAGCAAACTTGTTAAGATTGGTTAGAAATATAGATAAGAATCATATAAAACATATGTAACCAATTCGCAACTTAAAATTTGAAGCATTAATCAAAATGTGTAATTTTAAGTTCAACACGTTTTTAGTCACGATGATCAAAACTCGAGTTTTCACCAAAACTCGAGTTTTCATCTTCCGAGAGATGAAAATCGTGATTTATGCTTCGAAAGGGAGTTTTGACGTAAAACTTCAAAACTCGAGTTTTGACTCCAAAACTCGAGTTTTGGACTATTGATGTGAAAATGTAGTTTTAGTCCAAAACACCAAAACGGCGGTTTTTATCAAAAACGCGGTTTTCAATTGTGAAAAACTTGGATACTCTCGGGTTGCCCAAAACTCGAGTTTTGCTTCCCAAAACTCGAGTTTTCATTTAACACGTGAAAACTTTGAAAAACAATGAATATATCAAAGGCGCGGTGTTCAACCAAAACTGGCGGTTTTGAACTTGTGAAAACTTGAATGCTCTTTGCGACCAAAACTCGAGTTTTGCTTCCAAAACTCGAGTTTTCATATGTTCAATGAAAACTCAATGAAAACCATGTAAAATGAAAAATGGAGGTTTTGACCCAAAACTCAAGGCGGTTTTCATATGTTGTAAATCAAGTGCACGACCAACGAGACCAAAACTCGAGTTTTGAACATTTCCCGAAAATATGAGAAATGTCAAAAAACGGCGGTGCTCTTTGAAAACCGGAGGTTTTGATTCTTCGAAAATCCAAAGGCTCTCGGCCAAACCAAAACTCGAGTTTTGCCCCCAAAAACTCGAGTTTTCATATGTTCATGAAAACTCAAAACCGCGAATGCTTCTTGATCGAGATTTGCCTCGAGACAAGCCAAAACTCGAGTTTTGACCCCAAAACTCGAGTTTTCATGTTTTTCATGAAAACGAAAACTTGCGGTTTTAACGAAAACGCGCGTTTTGCTTTGTTTAGGATTTTCTCGAAACCTCAAAACTTGAGTTTTACTTCAAAAACTCGGAGTTTTCCCTTGACAAGAAAGTTTATTAAATTTGCAAGAGAAAACTTCTCATTTTGTTTACAATTGTTAAAACATCATCAAAACACATGTAGAACTAACATTCTCCCCTTTTTGATGATGACAACACTTGTAAACAATCAATTGCTTTCAAAAATTTAATTTGATCATTTGAACAATGGGAAAGCAAGTTTGAACAAAAGCATTTGCAAACTTTGAGATTTTAGTAAAACACAATTCATTTCATCAAAGTTAAAGCAAATAAAAACTCATGACAACTTCATTTTATCAATTAAGAACAGTCATGATAGCCGATACCAAAATAATAATATAACTCATTGATATACTCATAAACATTGAAAGTTAAACCATAAAGTTCGATGAGCAAATATCGAGTTATCGAGTTCAACGAGATATCAAAATGCAATAAACTACATAACTTAAATATTCATCGATATTAATCAATTAGAAACAGAATGTTAAGTAAATTGCAGAATATCATTAGAGTTTCGAAAGAAAATATGCAATATAATTTCGAAAGCATTGATTGATATCCTTCACAAACTTCTCCCCCTTTGTCATCAGCAAACAAGGGTGGATCAATTGGGATATTTGAAAGTGTAAGAATAGGATCCTGTTGCTGAGATGGAGGGTTCATCTGAGTGGTATGAATGGATGGCTCAGGTTTAATGGTAATGGCTGGTTCAGAAGTGATGTTAGGCTTTATCAGAGCTTGGTCCAGCTGAATTAGAAGTGCCCAAACCAGAACCAGATGCAATCATGGACTGATTTTGCAGTAGTTTGTCCAATTTATCACTCAGGCTCATCATGGTTACCATAAGAGTTGAAATGTTATCTATGTGGTTTCCAATCTGATTCCTCATTGCTTCTTCTCAATTCTGAATCCTTCCTGAATGTTCTCCACATTGTCATGTCCTTTAGTAACCTCAGTCACTAATCTCCCAACTTCTTCTTCTACCTCATCAAATAACTCAGAAATTGCTTTGTCAAAAATTTCCTTGTCCTTGCATCAAAATCATAAGGTAAAGAAACATGAGGAGGAGGAGGAACACTCTGAACTTCCTGGCCTTGAGAGTATGTGTCTCTTGATCTTGTTGGCCTTGAAGATTGAAGAGCTCTTGACTGATCTGACCCTTCTTCCAGATTAATTCCTATAAGATTTAGGATATGTTTGCCAAATTCTTGTGGTTTTACTGGTGATTCATTGACAAGCAAGTACCAAATCTTTTCATGGAATGGAATGACAGAAATGAGGCTTGAAAAAAAAAATATGTGATGTCTTTCTGGAAGAGAAGAGAAACTTGGCCATTTCTTGAGATATCCAGTTACCAATGTTTGTGTGGTTTCTCGGTCAATGAAAGAAGTAAAGATAGGAAATCCTTCTTTACCAAATGGGTGAAGTTTCTTCCTTTTCGCAAGAGATCCCTAGAGTATGTATATACCAAATTGGTTCATTGGGTCTCGGCAAGGCATATATCTCCCGTTTAGTATAACTCGGTTGAGGTACGAGAAGATTTGCGAGAAGAAGGTTTAAATAAGAAACAGATATGGTAAATCTCTGTCTCCTAAGATTTGTGGTTGTCCTTTCTTCAACAAGATTGCCATTTCTATCGATCCGATTATCCTCATTGTTGTTGAAATGCGAAGGAACAAGTGGACTAGCTTTTCCCGAGTAGTAGAACGAATCTTGAGAAGATTTCTTCGATTTCTGCTTCTGTTTCTCCCTGGGAGTCTCAGTAACTTCTGGAACCTTTCTTTTTACTTTCCAGAAGCTTATTCTTGCTTGACTATCTCCTTGGAAAACTCAGGTTGCTTCTCAAGCACAATTCCTTTCAGTCTGGATGAAGTAGAAGCTTCTTTCTCAGTTTGCTTCTGAAACTCCATTTTTCTTCCTCTTGAGTGTTGGAGGTTGTAGAGCCATTATCCTCAAGGTTTTGTTGGAGAGGATGAGAGAACTTGAGAGGATTATGATTTAGACTCAAGGGTAGAATGAAGTGAATAGAATCAATCAGGTTTTCAAAAATATTTCAATTGCAACAAGCTAACCTGGATGTCAAAAGTGTAATGAGAACTTTTGACCTTCTGAGTGCAAAACTCGAGTTTTCAGCCCAAAACTCGAGTTTTCATCTGTTTGAAAACTTTGCTCATTTTCTGACCCCGATATCGCAAGGCCAAAACTCGAGTTTTGTCTCAAAACTCGAGTTTTCGCTCTTGACAAAGAAAAACTCGAATGTTAAATCTCAAGCTCGAGTTCTCTTCTGTTGCACAAGTCAGGATTCTCTCTGATTGTCACGAGCTCGAGTTCATCCTGGCAGGCTCGAGTTTGCTCCTCTTGACAGCAAACTTCAGCAGGATTTCAGAGAATTTAAACAAGATAGACATCTTGCATAAAACCACATCTAGATTCTCCAATGCTTAAGTTAGTGATTAGTTAATCATCAAAACACATAACTAACATTAAGTGGAGGCAATTCACAATTCTTTGGGATTGGCCATTCCCAAATTTTCTTCTTATAAAACTGAATTGCTATTAGATGAGTAAGTTATCTCCAAGCATGGAGTGTATCACAAATAATCTTATCTAATTGATTCATAACACTGAACATATAGATAAGCAAATAAGTGATACCAAGAAAATCATCTTTCAATGACAATTTGTAAATACATTCAAGTAGGAAAGTATGTCATTGATATGAGCTTTTCATAAACTATGCAAATAGTTTTCAAATCTCAAATATTCTTTCAAATCATGATAATGCTTTATAAAATTGAGATGTTGATATGAAAACTCATCTTTGAAGTTATGTTCAGAAAATCAATGCATATTAAATTCCAATTTGAAATATCATTTGAGTACAATAAAAACATGCATATTTTCAAAAACATTGGAATGCATTTTCCAAACACAGAATGAATTGTGATTAAAAACAAGTTTTTGAATTGTGCATTTCAGAAACTTTAAAATTAGAAGATTATGCACAAATTCACTTGTGATCCATTAGCAATCTGAAAGTCGTTTTAAAAGTCATAAATGATTGATTGCTTAATGGAATGCATCATTGGACAAGTATTCAATACCCAAATATGAATTTCACATAAGCACAATATAGGGTAAGGTTAGATATCACCGTAATTTCTCTTGTCCTTGCAGAAACTTGCTGAGATGAATTGATGCAGATAACTTCTGCTTTGACATTCATCATCAAGCATTGCTTCTTCAGCTTCCTCAAGAGTCAAAATATTTTGCTAAATAGTTGTTCTCTTGATAAGCTGTCCTTGATCCTACAATGCTGTATATGAGCTTTTTCTCTCTTGGTATCCAATCTCGTTTGGATCCAATCGTTGTTAGCTTGTAAGAACAAAATTCACATGCTCCAAGAATACATTCAGATTATGATAATTGAGCATAATGAAATAAACATAGCTTTATGCATAAAAGATAAATTTTTCAAATCATTATGCATGCATAAAGAGTTAAGCTACTGAACATTGTAAACAATATATAAATAAATCATCAAATAGATTTTCAATTTCAAAAAATCGTTTTCAATGTTCATTCCTAATATCCAATGCGTAAAAACCTTAAAGATTGTTACTAATAGCAGCACATGAGGTTTTACCATTGTGTACCTTTTACCTTAGGTACTTGGAGGATTGGCTTTGCATACCCAATGTCTCTTAGGTGTCTGCAAAGTCTTCACAAAAGATACAGGTTTCAAGTATCTCCTATTTGATACTTGAGAGGATCTCCTTTTTGGTGCATAAGGGATTTTCTCGATTCTTAATCCCTTTATGTCCATTTCTCTTAGAATCGACCGCACAAACAAACAGACGATGGACATTTTGGTACCCATTTATGCTTGGGTCCTTCGGGTTAGTTTGAACCTTAGGGAAAACATAAGTTCCCTTTGGTAGCCATTGATAATTGCCGCGGGTTTATCTCTCCTATCTTTCCTATGAAAGCATGATGAAGTATTGTGACCTTTACGGTTACAATAGTTACAATGTGCAAAGGGATTTGAAGTATGAACAGATTTCAAAATAATTCAAATAAGATTTTTGTCCATGTTTCTTCTTCCCTTTCTTCTTATCAAAATCGGGTTTATAACCAATCCCGATTTGTCATTTGTAAACCTTTGTCGTTTTAAAATCACTTTGAGCATTTCACTACCTCTAGTGAATTTCTCAAGAGTTTTTGTAAGATACAAATTCCTTTTCTCTAAGACACAGCAATTGTCACAAATCTTTTCTGAAATCTTTTCGCAATCATTTTCAGGAATGTTTTCGAAATATTTTCGAAAACAAAACAAACAAAAGAAGAAACATTCGAACTTGTTTTTCCAACAATTTTATTTTCTTCTTGGATGCAATGAACTCTTTTGCAAGTTTTTCATATTCGAATATAGTTCATTGTATTCAGAAAATAACTCATCATAGGAAGGTTCAATCACTTACCTCATTGTCATTTTCAGATTGTTCTTCAAGAACTAGACAAACATTTGCTACTCCTTCCTCATCACTTTCTTCATCTCAAGATTCATCTCCCCATAAGGCAGATATATAAGCTTTCTTCTTGAGGTGGTTGAATCTTGCCTTTCTCTCCTTTCCTTGACTTTCAGGTGAGGACATTCGAGCTTGATATGACCCGACTTTCCACACTCGTAGCAAATGATTTGATCTTGTTCGTTGCTTGAAGTTGCTCTCTGAAATCTGTCTCTAAAGCCTTGATCTCTCTTATAAAGTTTCTTGAATTTTCGCACAAACATGGCCATCTCTTCATCATCTTCATCTTCCTTATTGGGTTTCACTTTCACAGCATTCAAAAAAATACCTTTGCTTCTATTGTCATGAATTTCATTCGTGCCATTCTTGAATTTGAGCTTGCCTTCAAATTCGAGATAAGCTTCCGAATAGAGCAGCTACGATGCATTGATTCTCCATGGGCTTCTTCGATTCTTTGTGACTTTGGCTTCCCAATCTTTAGTGAGGATATTCAGAATTTTCCTCACTTGGACCAGTTGATCGTAAACTTTGCCCAAGGCCGCAAGTTGGTTGACCAAATGAGTAAACCTGAGTGGAATTCGCCAATGGATTCTCCGGACTTCATACGAAATAAATCATATTCGATCATGAGAGTGTTTACTCGATTTTCCTTGACTCCATTGTTCCTTCATAGGCTATTTCAAGAGCTTCCCACATAGCCTTAGCAGATGACAAAGTGCAAATTCGAAAATACTCTTGTTGGCTTAGAGCACTTTGCGGCATGTGGATGGCTTTCATGTTGAGAGTGATTTGCCATCCGTCATTCTCATTAAACTCTTCTTCTAGCTTAGGAGTTCTAACTCCATCTTCAACTCGAGGATGGAACATAATTTCCTCTTTTCGAATACTCTCCATAAACTATATTCGGATGCCATTATATAGACTCGAACTTTGCCTTCTAGTAGGAGTAATAATTTCCATTGAAACCTGGTGGTCATTGATTGCGGCTCCTTCGGGTAGAATTCCTTCCATTGGATCTTTGATCTAGGATGTTAATCCTTCAAATAGATAACCAATGCTCGATACCAAATGAAAGTGAAGGAAATCACCAAGAGGGGGGTGAATTGGGATTTTAAAATTCTTTTCTCGATCACCCACACAACGATAATATCAAGGCAAAGTGGAGATAGAGAAGAAGATCTTGACACGAAGAAGATTTATACTTGGTTCGGTCTAACTCCTTGACCTACGTCCAAATCCCCGATCACTGGGATTTTCCACTATCACTCGAACAATTACACACTCGTAAACGAAGGATGCTCCTCACTCTAGGACTCACTCCCCCTTACAAGCCGTAATTGCTAACAACGAGATACACACTCGGAAACGAAGGATGCTCCCAACCTAGGACACACTCCCCCTTACAAGCCGTACTCTAATCGATACCCACTATGTAAACGAAGGATGCTCCTCAACCTAGGACACACTCCCCTTACAAGTTGTACTCGATTTTCCCAATCTCCAAGTCACCCGACTTGAGATTATTACAATGAATGATTTACACGGAAATAAACTCTCTCTAAGAGTAGATATGATAAGCACTGAAGCTCAATGTATCAAAGATACAATCAAATGAATAAACAGAGAGAAACTGATGTAATTCGTGTAAGCTTTCTGTATGTGTCTTCTCTGCTGTCCAACTTCAAATCTTCATGTATTTATAGTGATTTGAAGCTTGTGAACGTTATAGATCCGTTGAGGCTTCAACCCATTCGAAAATATAGCTGTTATGGGTGTTGCTTCATGAATCTAGCTGTTGCATAAGTTTGCTGTTTGAATATAGTCATTTGGAGACTTTTGCGATTTGAATTCTTCGATTGGGAATAAAGTCTTCGGTATTTGGCTCCTCAAATTCGTCCCATGTTGCTGAAGATCTGCTTTAGCTAGTGGAGGCTTAGCTGTTTTGTATTAGGTGAGAAATCTGCCCACAACTCCAGCTGTCTTCCATTTGCTATTTTGTCTTTGAGGATAAGTTAAAATAATTCAAATGTTAAAATTCAAATCCTCTGAAAACTCACAAGCAAACTTGTTAAGATTGGTTAGAAATATAGATAAGAATCATATAAAACATATGTAACCAATTCGCAACTTAAAACTTGAAGCATTAATCGAAATATGTAATTTTGAACTCAACAAGCGTTTTTCGACACGATGATCAAAACTCGAGTTTTCACCAAAACTCGAGTTTTCATCTTCCGAGATGAAAATCGCGGTTTATGCTTCAAAAGGGAGTTTTGATGTAAAACTTCAAAACTCAAGTTTTGACCCAAAACTCGAGTTTTGGACTATTGATGTGAAAAATTAGTTTTAGTCCAAAACATCAAAACTGGAGGTTTTCAATCAAAACCGGAGGTTTTCAATCAAAACCGGAGGTTTTCAAGTTGAAAAATACTTGATGCTCTCGGGTCGCCCAAAACTCGAGTTTTGCTTTCCCAAAACTCGAGTTTTCACTTAACACGTGAAAACTTCGAAAACCTGTGAACATATTAAAACCGGCGGTGTTCAACCAAAACTGGCGGTTTTGCAATTGTGAAAACTTGGTTGCTCTCGGCCTGACAAAAACTCGAGTTTTGCTTCCAAAACTCGAGTTTTCATATGTTCAATGAAAACTCAATGAAAACCGAGTGTAAAATGAAAACTGGAGGTTTTGACCCAAAACGCGGTTTTCATATGTTGTAAATCGTACACGACGACCCGAGACCAAAACTCGAGTTTTGACCCCAAAACTCGAGTTTTGAACATTTCCGAAAAATATGAGAAATGTCAAAACGGCGGTGCTCTTTGAAAACTGGAGGTTTTGAAACTTCGAAAATCCAAAGGCTCTCGGCCAAACCAAAACTCGAGTTTTGCCCCCAAAACTCGAGTTGTCATATGTTCATGAAAACTCAAAACTGGCAATAATGCTTCTTGATCAGATTTGCCTCAGACAAGCCAAAACTCGAGTTTTGACCCCAAAACTCGAGTTTTCATGTTTTTCATGAAAACTGAAAACTTGCGGTTTTAACGAAAACTGCGGTTTGCTTTGTTCGGGATTTTCTCGAAACCTCAAAACTTGAGTTTTACTTCAAAAACTGGAGTTTTCCCTTGACAAACAAAGTTTATTAAATTTGCAAGAGAAAACTTCTCATTTTGTTTACAATTGTTAAAACATCATCAAAACACATGTAGAACTAACAAATTAGACCCCTAACTTGCCGGATGCTTTCCATAATGATTTCCAACCTCTTCAAGCGACGCTTATTGTAACACCGCCTTGATTTGAGACCAGAACAAAGTGACACCTTACCTTAAACCCTAATTACTGCTTCAGGCTTCAACATTATACCAGTTAGATGCATTATTTTAATAAATAATTTAAACCATTAAGCTACGCTTGGTCCTGAGAAGTAAAAACATTTTTCAAAGAGTTCAAAAACTTAAACCAAAACACAAGATATGGCTTTTCTTATCCGGTGATTCGAATGACTTTTCTGAAATTTAAAACTTTTGAAAACATTTTATTAGTGGTTCAAACTCTTCTTTAAAAATCCATCATTCCTTAAACCATGGTTTTTTATCAGAGTACTTCATTGTTATTAAATTGAACCTGGTGCTCTACACTCCACTTAATCATTCATCATGTTATAGGCTCATTTCATACATGCCTATCCCTACAGTAATAACTAAGCATACTATATATGTCAGTTTCTACCTATAAGGTCATATGTATCTATGTATATATACATCACGGCCATACTTGCCTAGTTCAAAAGAATATCTAATCATAAGGAAAATATTATACAGAATGTGATATATACATCAATGCCATACTTTGCCATTTATGCGCTTTGCCCTTTCTGTAAGTGATTTTAAGGAAAGGGCTGGTTCCAGTAGTAACCACAAACAATCATAACATATGCAAGTTCACAAAGCATGCAAAACAAGTGAACATCCCCATTTTTCATGTGCCTCAATGTGAATTCATTTGCATATATAAATTTTTATGAAGTCATGTATGATAAATATTTACTTGCATGAAATAATCGAAATAGGATAAGGTTGTGAAATTATTTGTTTGTGTGTGTTATGGTTAGGGACAACCTTAAGAAATCGATGATTATGGAAGTCAAAACATATTATATTTTCCCTTTTTAACCTTGGGCAAAATGCATAATCAAAGAAATAGATAAAAGAGCATAAAATTCCAAAAATGCCCAAGAAGGTGTTATGAACTTAACCAAGAATTATGTATTATTGGGGTAAGTGGGAAGGATAATTTTTAGAGCCTAGAAGGAAAGCCCAATTCAAAAATTTGAAGGATGGAGGGAGCTAAAAAAAATTGTGTTCTTGAAACAAAAGATGTTGACAAGTTATCAAGTACACCTAATATTCTTAAAGGAAAATAATGGTCATTTTTTAGGCAAGTACCAAAGGTATTGGAATAGGAATGAAATGAAATTTCAACCACTCCCTCTCCTTCATTTTCGTTGGGCAGAAGACATAAAAGAAGAATGAGAAGAAAATAATATTTTAATACTCAAACATCAAATTTTATTCTTCCATTTCTTTCTCATTCACGTGTAGCAAGGAGGGAGGAGGGAAAAAAACATATAAAATGAAGGAGGAAATGATATTTGATGAAGCCATCACTAGTGCAAAAAAAGGATTTAAGACCGCCTCATTTAGAGCGGACAATGGACACCCCGGTCTTAAAGGAATGACCGGTTGCAGTTCCATAAATATAAAGAACTTCTTGCACCGGACCAATTTTTCACCGCTCTTAAAAACATTATTGAGACCGACTAAAATACAACCGGTCTTAAAAATTGAACTGAAATTTCAATTACTTTCTAAATATATCTCATATAGCCGTACTTATATTTTACTGCGGTAAAACATAATAAGGAAAAATTTAAATATAAAAAGTCTAAAGTTTTAAGACCGAACTTATCAAAAAGACGGTCTTAAAAGTTTTCTTTTAAGACCGAACTTATCAAAAAGACGGTCTTAAAAGTTTTCTTTTAAGACCGGACATATGATACTTTCGGTACGAAAAAAGTTCATTAATATTAAGGCCGGCGTTTTACAAGGAACGGTCTTAAAGGTTAAATTTTTAAGATCGGATGTTTAATATGACCGGGATTAATGTAAATATTAAGACCGTCTCTTTTTCATCCGGTCTTAAAAATCCACGCAAGTTATACATTTCTTCACGCGAAAGCTTTTGTTACTCTGTGGAGAACCTCTCGTTCACGTTACGAAACCCTTCCCGTTGCATTATCTCTCTTCCTCGCCCACGTACCATCAGCCCCTGTTACTCTCTCATTTGCTCAGGCATTCCTCTCTTCCTGTCTCGAAAATGGACGGTGAAAATGAATCTATTCGTGTTCCGGCAACGCCAGATCCTGGTGTGACTGGTTTGAGTGAGAATGAACCCTCTTCATCTCACAATGAGGCTCGTAATCGCCCTGCACGTCGTGGTAGAAGAGGCACAAGAATGATGGATGTGACCCTAAGTCGACTTACGGGTCAAAGCTCGAGATTCGATTTGATGCAAGGTTGGAACACGTCGGTCCTAATAAAAGCAAATATAATATTTTTGTCGGTTGTCTAGCACGCATAAGGTTAGCATCTTGACGGATGAGTGGAAAAGTGTGGACTCTAAGAATGTAAAGGATCCAATTTGGGAGACTATCCGGGTTACATACACCGTCCCCGATCGAGAAGTTGAAAGACAAGACATTGTCTTATTGTACTGATCGGTGGAGGAATTTTAAGACCTTTCTCGCTAACACGTATATTTTCTCCGATGTTCCGCCTACCAAACATCCTTGGGAAGTTTACACATTTATTGATGAACGAATTTGGCGATAATTTGTTCTTCTGCGGACCACTCCTAAAGCTATGGTGAGTTTATATTTAGTTTTGTTTTCCCTTTTGTTTGCTTATTAACTTTGTGCGGATATGTGAATGTTATTGTGTTCATCTAATCCCGTTAGTTATATAATGGTTCGGTGTGTGAATAGAAGTATACATTTCCTGCCTTTGTCTATGCAAGTCGATATGTCAACCCCGAAAAGGTAAATTACGATGAGAAGGTATTAATTGTGTAATGGTTTGTCTTGCAAAGGAGGAAATGAATAGTCGAAAAGGGGGAAACTTTATATACCCAATTGTTACTATCTAATGGGGACTCATTTGATCCCACTTGGATGCCTTAAAAAGGATCAAGTTTGTATTATTACGTAAGCATAAGTCTCTTTTGTTTCTTAACCTATCTATCTAGCTAGCACTACAAAACATAGCTCCAATTTCTTCTACAATTCTACATCTTCCTTAAATAAAATGTTGAAACTTGATGAAGTGAAGAATTTGACTACTTGTTTGATTGACGTTCATATGAAGCGAAGTTCTCTAATTTCGTTAGTGACATGCATGGCTGGAATTCATAATTAATAGATGTTTTCAATCCTAATTCACAGAAAAGAAGGGAACAAGCATAGGAGATAGGTAGAAAGAATGATTGCCCTCATAGGGCTTCTCGCGGTGGATATCAAAAGGCCGAAAAAGATTTGATGGGCGCCAAGCGGAAGAGATTGGATGATGAAGCGAATCCAATCCTTCGTGATACATGCTCCTCCATCTCCAATACGTCGCGAGGATTTGTGGTTGCATATTCGGCAAAAGCCAAGCGGCGCCTACACGAGTGAACAAACTCGTCTAGTTCTTTGAAAGAATTGTAAGTATCGTTATTGTTATTTTTTAGTTACTAAACATGTTTCATTACTAAGCTTCTCGTTATCCGTATCTTACGGGAAGATCATAAAAAGAAAGAAGTAGAGGGATCTTTTGTGTCGATGGGAGGAATGATGTTCGGCCGTTGCGACCCGAAAACCGAGATCACCGGGCGTGTAAGGGGTATTGGAGGATGGGTAGGCATAAAGCAAGTCTTTGGTACATCTAAACGCCATAGACAAAGTATGGTTACCCAGGAGGAGATGGACCAGACGCTGGCTGCTAATGAAGCTTCAATGACTGCAATGTTTCAATCCGAGATGAGCCAGATGAGGGAGGAACTGAGTCAGCTGAGGTTGCTTTTGAGCAATCATCCAGAGACCAGTGTTCCCTTCACACATTCACCCGCAACCGTGCATCGAGCACTAGAGGAGCTGCATTGTTGGACGATCGAGCAACCTTGTGACCTTTATGTGGAGGATCCCGATCATCATGATGGACGATTATTGGTTGCGAAAGGTGCGTTCACAACTTGGGATCAACTGTACACCACCAACAAATGCCGATGATGAAGTCGAGTGTCGGTTGAAAAGGTGATCATTGATGCACCGCTCCTCTCCAAGCTGGCTGAAGCTTGTGAGTGATGTCAAGGGAACCTTCATCCCTTGGCCGTAAAGCTTGTACATGTCTCTACTGCTCCTGAAGCTTCAACCCCTCCTCCTCAAGTTCCATCCCCTCGTCAAGCTCCATCCCCTTCTCAAGCTCTATCCCCTCCTCAAGCTCTATCCCCTACTGCTAAGTTGGCTGCTGCCAGGGAAAAAATATCCGATCTGATGAAGAGTGGATATTTTAAGGATAAATCGTGGCCTGCCAATGAAGTAGTAGGTGTCCCTCATCCTATGCCCGTTCAAGTTGACACCGTTGATGTTGAGTCCCCGCTTCCTCGACAGAGCTTACCGATGCGGTTGTTGGAATTTTTATGAAGTAAGTATCTTAAATCTATGAGTACATCATTTAAATGCATCGTTTAGACATACATACATATATACTAATTCCCCGATCGATGTCATTATGGTAGGTTCTTGCATCATGAATTGGTTCAAAGGTGCGGGATCAACGATTTTGGATTCTTGTGCCTGTCTATTCAAGTCAAACAACTATGGAGGAGAGGCAGGAGTACATATCAAAGAGGTTGTGTGAAGTGAGCGAGAAAGTTGTACTTTTTGCCATTCTTCCACAGTACATATCAAAATCTTGTCCGCAATTCACTTAATTCTGCTACATATATCACTGAGTATAGTTTATTGATGTGAATTTTCAGCCGCCACTGGCAGTTGGTCCTCATGTGCATGGAGGAGCATAAAGTTATCTTCTTATGCTCCACTCACACTGAGCCATTGCCTACGTTGGTGCGGACCATCAACGAGTAAGCATGTCATTTTGATTCTCTTGTCGAAATCTCTGCTTGAATTTTCAGTGAATCATTGATAAATTTGTGATCTTGATGATAGTGCCATGAGGACCTTCCAAAGAGTAGAAAAGAAAAGGCGTGGTACTCGGGACAAAGACCCCATATGGTACAGACCAGAGGTTGGTACAATATTTGTAGCACACTGCCTTGTGAACTTGGTCATTGAGCTATATATATGCTCTTATATATATTTCTTGTTCTTTTTATGAAAGTGAAGGAAATCACCAAGAGGGGGGGTGAATTGGGGATTTTAAAATTCTTTTCGGATCACCCACACAACAGATAATATCAAGGCAAAGTGGAGATAGAGAAGAAGAGCTTGACACGAAAGATTTATCTTGGTTCGGTCTAATTCCTTGACCTACGTGCGGTCCCCGGTATCTGCGGGATTTTCACTATCACTCAAGAACAATTACAATCTGTAAACGAAGGATGCTCCTCACTCTAGGACTCACTCCCCTTACAAGCGTAATTGCTTACAACAGATACACACTCGTAAACGAAGGATGCTCCTCAACCTAGGACACACTCCCCTTACAAGTTGTACTCGATTTTCCCAATCTCCAAGTCACCCGACTTGAGATTATTACAATAAATGATTTACACGAAATAGACTCTCTCACGAGTAGATATGATAAACAACGAAGTACAATGTATCAAAGATACAATCAAATGAATAAGCGGCAAAAGACGATATTTTTGTGTAAGCTTTACGTGTATGTCTTCTCTCTTTGTCCAACTTCAAATCTTCATGTATTTATAGTGATTTGAAGCTTGTGAACGTTATAGATCCGTTGAGGCTTCAACCCATTCGAAAATATAGCTGTTATGGGTGTTGCTTCATGAATCTAGCTGTTATACAAGTTGCTGTTTGAAATATAGCTGTTGGAGACTTTTAAAGATTTGAATTCTTCAGTTGGGAATAAAGTGTTCAGGTATTTGGCTCTTCAAATTCGTCCCATGTTGCTTGAAGATCTGCTTTAGGCGGGAGACTTTAGTTGTTTGTATTAGGTGAGAAATCTGCCCCCAACTCAAATTTGTCTTCCATTTGCTATTTTGTCTTTGAGGATAAGTTAAAACAATTCAAATGTTAAATATTCAAATCCTCTCGAAAACTCATAAGCAAACTTGTTAAGATTGGTTAGAAATATAGATAAGAATCATATAAAACATATTTAACCAATTCGCATTTAAGCCAATGTATAAATCAATACTGAACATTTTCTGCAAAAACTGCGTTTTCTGTCTGATGCTCCAAAACTCGAGTTTTGACAATCAAAAACTGGAGTTTTGAAGCGTATGCGTCACCAAAGCGGCGGTTTCAAAACTGAAACTCGAGTTTTGGAGTTCCTCTGAAGTTCGTTGCTCACTTGAATCCATTGAAGAACATTGCTTCGAGAATTCAACTTTATTTCTTCCAGTTCCTTGTTGAATTCGTTCTTCTCTCACATCATTTAAAAATCTGCAAACAAGTTCTTTCTCCATTGTGACAGATTTTGACCATTGTTAAGTTTGATGCAATCTCAAACTCTAATCACCTAAAACTTATACACAAATGATGTAAATGATGTTAAGAAGTAGTATAAATCATTTGGGTAATCATCTGGATGTTTTTTATATGAAACAATATTTCAAATATGGTGATTTTTCGATCCACGTTGTAAACTCGAGTTTGCTCTTGAAAACTCGAGTTTTCCTTTTGTTGTCGAATGTTGGATTCCTCTCGGCACTGAGCAAAACTCGAGTTTTGTCCAAAACTCGAGTTTTCATATGTTCATGAAAACCCAAAACTGGCAATTTTGACCCAAAGCCGACGGTTTTCATATGGTCTGAAATTAGGTGCTCTGCAGTCGATGAAAACTCGAGTTTTCACTTGCAAAACTCGAGTTTTGCTTTCTCCGAACTTTGTTGAGTTTTCTTGAAATAACAGTCAACTTTCGAAGACCATATCTCCCTGGTATGTGCTCCGTTTTGATCCATTCAACTCTTGATGGAAATCTCTATGTGTCTACTTTCCAATGCCACCAATTTGAGCCCTATTGGATTTGTAGTTTGTGAGATACACTCAAAACATTGAAGCTTGGTCTGAAGCATGGCGTGAACTGATGTGCCAATTTCTAAAATAAATAGCTCCTTCATCTGAACACCTTTAGACTTCAATTATATATCGAAATGATGCTTTGGATGTCTAGTTTCATATGCCACTGGTTTCGTCTCAATCCGATTTCTGGTTTGTGAGATATCATTGAAATACCAGAGGTCGCCCGTTCTGAACGTGAGACAGTGTGGAGCTGAAGTGCTGATATCAGTTCAAAACTCGAGTTTTCCCTCTCAAAACTCGAGTTTTGCTAGTCCAGAGACCCAAAACTCGCATTTTGCCTCAAGACCCAAGTGTTGCTGGTCCAGTGTTCCAAAACTCGAGTTTTGCTTGTCCAGAGACCCCAGAAACGCTGTAAACACTTGATAACTCGAGTTTTCCCTCAAAACTCGAGTTTTCTCCTATCAGATGACTAAATTACAGCAGCAAGGTTGGAAACTCAAGTTTAATACTTGGAGACTCAAGTTTACTCATCCAAAACCTTATTTCTGCTTGTTTTAACTCGAATTGAGTCATTCTAACTTCGCTTATCATAGAGACCTTCATGTATCATAACAACTTGAATTCTTTCTTTAGTCTCTTCTCTTCTTCCTTGATAAGCTCTGCAAGTTCTTCTTTTTTTTTAATTCCTTATCTCCTTCTTGATCATCCTCCTTAATTTAACTTGGATTGATCTACATTAAATACAATAGTTAGTCAAAGTAGGAGATAACTATATTACTCAATCTTTTTGCTTATAACAATGGCATCTATATAAGACATCATCAAAACTAATCATAACCAACATTCTCCCCCTTTTTGATGATGGCAAATACCTTATGAAAAATATGTATGAATATGAAAATATGACAATGCAACATATTTTTCTTGCCATTCTCTCCCCTTATTTGTCATTAGCAAAAAGTTGAAGTAAAGAAGAAATGTTTAAAGAGAGAACTATGAAACCAGATTAGAAAGAGTCAAAGAACTGATTTTCTCTCCTCGATTTGAATGTTTTTTCTGAAATCAGAATGGAATGTTTTTCTGAAAACAAAGTTGAAAGAATTTGGAGAGGTTTTCAAGACATCTTTCACAATTAAAGCATATAGATACCAAACATGTGCAAACTTTCTACTTGAATATAAAAAGGTAGAGTTCAGAAATGCTCATGTTGGTTTTGCAAATTGATGAATGGTCAATGAAGTCCATTTGCTTGCTGCATGAAGTTTGATTGTGTAAATGGAGCTATATACCCAAGAGGGGGTGAATTGGGTATTTTAGAACTTTTCGAGAAAATGCTTTTTTTGATGCTATGAAAACGAGGTAAACGAAGTGAGGGAAGAAGAAGCTGGACACAAGGATTTATACTTGGTTCGGTCCAACTCTTTGACCTATGTCCATCCCCGTAAACACTGGGATTTTCCACTATCACTCAATTACAATTACACACTCGTACTCGGGATGATCCTCTCCCTAGGACTCACTCCCCCTTACAAGCTGTAATTGTAAACAATCAGATACACACTTTGTACTCAAGAGTTATCCTCTCCCTAGGACTAACTCCCCCTTACAAGTTGTGCTCTAATTACAATCAGATACCCACTCTGTAAACGAAGAATGCTCCTCAACCTAGGACACACTCCCCTTTACAAGTTGTACTCGATTTTTCCAATCTCCAAGTCACCCGACTTGAGATTGTTACAATGAATGATATACAAGGAAACAAACTCTCTAAGAGTAGATATGATAAGCACCGAAGCTCAATGAATCACAAGATACTACACGTATAAAAACCGAAGAAATAAATATGAGACTTGAATGATTTTCGTCTTCGGCGGTGTAGTTGTTGTAGAGACTTGAATGCAGCTCTATTTATACTCACAGATCATCAAATGACCGTTGCTAACCCAATAGATCCGTTGGAGATGTTCTCCCAGTGTTAGGAGGTGGCTTAGGCACTTTCTCTCTCTAATATTCTCTTAAACCAGCTGGCCAAGTAATCTATGTTGACCTTCTGCAAATTAATCCGTTGGAGATGCAATTGCTTGTTGTAGAAAACATTCTTAAATGGTTTGCGAGACGTGTGCGAGTGGATTAGCCAAAGTTGTGCAACTTTCTGGGTTTTGCTTTTAAAGTGCTGATGTCACTTTTGCTTTTGCTTTAAACCTTTAATAAACACTCTCTAATTTATCTGAAACTCACCAATAAAGTGGTTAAACATATCTAGGAACATTAGAGATTAATCATAGGAAGTATTAAGATCAAACAAGAAGGTTTCACGATTCGTAGAATTTGAATTTTTGAATCGGCGATGCAAACCTGAGGTTTGTTTTTCCAAACTCGAGTTTGCTCAAGTATTGAATATGAATCTTTGCCTCTGTATGGATCAAACCTGAGGTTTGTATATTTAGGCTCGAGTTTGCTGAATATTAAAAATGAAGTTTCGCCTCGTCTAGACCAAACCCGAGGTTTGTATATTTAGGCTCGAGTTTGCTTGAACATTAAAAATGAAGTTTCGCCTGCATGCGGACCAAACCCGAGGTTTGCGTAGAGAACCCGAGGTTTGTAAAATTTGTTCGGGACCAAACCCGAGGTTTGCATATTTAGGCTCGAGTTTAGACTTCTATCGAGCAAACCATCGGGTTTTCAAATCAAAACATATTTTGAGCAAAACACGAACTCGAGTCTATAAGTTAGTGAACTCGAGTTTGACACTATTCATGTCAAAAATTAGTTTTAGCTCTCAAAACACAAACCGGAGGTTTCCAGTGCAAACCTGAGGTTTCCAGTGCAAACTCTAGAGTTTTCTCAAGTTAAAATCATTTTGCTCTCTGTAAGGCACGAACTCGAGTTCATAAACTTAAACTCGAGTTTGCTCAACTTAGAAAACTTTTGGAAAACTTTTGGCCTGACGCAAACCGGAGGTTCATGGAAGCAAACCTGAGGTTCATGGAAGCAAACCTGAGGTTCATGGAAGCGATCTCAAGTTTATGAAAATCTCATTTGAAAAATTCTTCCGCTTAGGCAAACTCGAGTTTGTCTCCACAAACTCGAGTTTACATATTTGTAAACTCTTTGAAACTTTTCTCTCGGAGGTGCGAACCCGAGGTTTAAGAAACGTGTTGGTTATGATTAGTTTTGATGATGTCTTATATGGATTGAGTAATATAGTTATCTCCTACATTGACTAACTACTATGTTTAATGTAGATTAGTTCAAGTTGAATCATAGAGGTTATTCAAGAGAAGAGAAGAAAGAAAGGAGAACTTGCACAACATTCAAGTTCTTGTGGTACATGACGTCTTGATGATCAAACCAGGAGTTGGAATGAAGCTTCATCATATTTGAGCTACAATGCAGATACGAGAAAGACAACACATGAAATTCTCGGAAGCTTTTTGGGTATTGAAGAAGGTAGAAGCTGCAAAGAATAAAGAGCCCAAGTTAAAAGATGAAGAATGATCAAGTTGGGAGATCGAAGAAGGAAGAACTTGTTGTATGAAGTGAAGATATCATTATTCAAGTTCTAAGATTGATGCTAGAGGTTTCCAAGGTCATATGGAAGTTGAAATGACTCAATTTGAAGTTAAAATCAGCAAAAATTAGCTTCAAGATGAGAAATCTCGAGTTTGGGACTCAATACTCGAGTATGCAAGTGTTTACTCGAGTATGGAAGTGTATACTCGAGTAAGGAAGTGTCTTCAGCACCTCTGGCGTCTCTGGACAAGGTTTACTCGAGTATCCAAGTGAATACTCGAGTATGCAAGTGCTTACTCGAGTATGTAAGTGTATACTCGAGTATGCAGGCGTGATCAGCTCTTCAGCAACTCTGTTTCACTTTCAGCACGGGCGAGGTCTAGTAATTCGATGATATCTCTCAAACCAGGAATCGGATTGATGTGAAACTAGTGGCATTTGAAAATAGACCTCCAAAGCGTCATTTTGATATATAAATAAAGTCCAAAGGTGTCAAGATCAAGGAGCTATGATTTTTACAAGTTGCCACAAGAATCAACGTCACAGTCCAGACCCACCTTCGGTATTTTGAGTGTAACTCAAAAACTAGAAATCCGATTGAGCTAAAATCAGTGGCATATGAAAGTAGACTCAAAGAGCTTTCCATCAAGAGTTGAACAGACCAAAACGGAGTTCAGACCAGGGAGATATGGCCCTCGAAAGTTGACAGATAATTCCAAGTTTTTCAGGCTAAGTCAATACTTCCACCTTTACTCCGAAAAGTATGTAAGTGAAAGTATGCTATACTCCGATAAGCAAGATCCTTACTCGAGTAAAGGTCATCCGAGAGCAAATGTGTTTTTCAAATTGTTCCTTACTCGAGTAAAGGTTTACATACTCGAGTAAAGGGTCTTACGAGAGCTCCCAAGTTTTTCTAAACTCGTGCATACTCGAGTAAACGTTTTCATACTCGAGTAAAGAACTCTTAAAATGATTTTCAACTTAACTCATGTTCGTGCTTACTCCGAGTATGAATTTGTTTACTCCAAGTAAAGAGGCATCTTACACTTTGAGTTTTCAAGCAAATAGTTGCTTACTCGAGTAAACCACTAACTTACTCGAGTAAAGACTTTGGTTTCAAAAGTTCAAGTCTCGATGGTTTGCTTCGGAAGTTGCTTACTCGAGTATCCTTTTGGATCTTGCAGGTAAAGACTCTCTCACCACAGGACTTACTCGAGTAACGATGAACTTACTCGAGTAACCAACGCTGAAACCAATTTTTGAATTATACGAATTTGCATATCACTCTTGTTTGTTCTAATTGCTTTCATGAATCAATCACCTATGAACCCAACTATGTTTAACAAGTTTGTTGAGTGAATTTCAGTTAGCACGAGATGAAGATTATTGAAGGTCAAAGCCATAAAGCAAAAAGTGTACAGTGCATTTAATGCACTTCTACAAATCAACCTTCTTTTGGATAATCCACACGAGCACGCATTCTCAACGGTCAAGAATGCTTTCTTCATCAAGTAAACTCTTCCCCAACGGGCAAAACTCCAAAGAGCCACTTCAGATCAATTAATCACATGGATTAGTTGGAGTTTAGAGAGAGAAGCAGACCACACTTAATGATAATCAACTACAACGGTCGATTCATCCTACAACGGTCATAAACGGTCACGTAGACCTTTCTCTATCTATAAAAGTCATGGACACAAGCGAGAAAAATGTGGAGATACAAGATTACAATGCCAAAATGCTGATACTGCTTCTACATCCTTTTCACTCTTTTTTACTTGTCTAGATAGCTTAGAGAGTGAAATGAATTGTGTTTGTACTTCGGTGATTATTTATCCATTCCTTTGAGAGGAAAATTATTGTAAACACATTATCTTTTCGAGAGTTACTCAAGATTGGGGAATCTTGAGTGGGATATACATTGTGTTGATTACAACTTGTAAGGGGGAGTGAATCCTAGTGAGAGGATTACTTGAGTACGAGTGTGTAATCAAGCGGTGTGTTGATTACAGTTGTAAGGGGAGTGAATCCTAGAGAGAGGATTGCTTCGATTCTGATCGTGTAATCAAGAAGATTAAAGATAGTGGATTGAAAATCCCAAGTGAGGCTTGGGGACTGGACGTAGGTCAAGGATAAGGCCGAACCGGTATAAATCTGTTTGCAAGCTCTTCTCCCTTATCTCTTACATTTCCAGCATTTACATTTGAATGTTTGTCAATTGGTTTATAACTCACTTCTTTTATACAAGTTGAATTTACTTGAATTGAGAAAAGATTTTCATAGAATCTAAATTTTTATACTTCACCCAATTCACCCCCCTCTTGGGTTCAGTAGGTACTTACAAAACGAACACCGAGGTTTAAGAAACAAACACGAGGTTTAAGAAACCGTAGTCTCAAGTTTAAAATGCAAACTTGTGAGTTTTGCCTCTGTCGCAGCAAACTCGAGTTTGCCAAATCTAGGCTCGAGTTTGGCGCCGATGAATGTTTTTGGGTTGAAATCAACAAGTTTAAATCTCCATTTAGTTTATCCAAAAACATCCATACATGTTTACAATTGTCGGTTATCATCAAAACACATATAGAACTAACATTCTCCCCTTTTTGATGATGACAACACTTGTAAACAATTAATTGCTTTCAAAAATCAGATTTGATCATTTGAACAATGAGAAAGCAAGTTTGGTTAACAAAATTCTCATGACAGCTTACTAGTAAATTCATTTAATCAATTAAGAACAGTCATGATAGCCAGATATCAAAATAACAAAATAGCTCATTGATGAACTCATAAACATTAAAAATTAATCAGAGAATTCAGATGAGCTCATAGAGTAATAGACTGCATAACTTAAACATTCATGAGATATTAATCTAATTTGAAAGCATTGATTGATCCTTCTCACTCTTCTCCCCCTTTGTCATCGGAAACAAGGGTGGATCAATTGGGATATTCGAAGGTGTAGGGATAGGATAAAATCCTTTTCATTCTTCTCCTTCAAATGAAAGTGTAGGAATAAGATCCTGTTGTTTGAAATGAAAGGTTAATCGAGTGGTAGGAATAGATGGCTCGGGTTTAAGTGGTAGTAGCTGGTTCGAAATGATGTTAGGCTTATCGAGCTTGGTCTTTGATCTTGCTGGCCTTGAAGGAGGAGGAGCTCTTGATCGATCGATCCTTCTTCCGTTAGTTCTCATTAAGTTGAGGGTTGGATTGGATTTGTTCTTGGTCGGATTCTGGAATTTTGGTGGTTGTAGAACGTTTAGAGGTCATTTACTCAGGATTTCGTTAAGGAGATGAGAGAACTTATGAGGGTTTAGGTTTAGACTCGAGGGTGGAATGAGGTGAAGAGGAACAATCAGGTTTTAATATAAATGAAAACCGCGACAAACTCGAGGTTACAAGTGTAGGCCCGAGTTTGCATATACTTGTACTAACCTGGACTTCAAGAGTGTATGTGTGAACTCTTGAATTTCACTCGTGAACTCGAGTTTGGCTTTCTTCGACTTTCATCTCCTCTCTGGTTGTCTCGAGCTCGAGTTTAACTTGGGTAGGCTCGAGTTTGCTCCTCTTGACAAAAACTTTATTAGAATTTCGAGAGATTTTTAATCATGATAAACATCCCGCATAAAACCACACATCTAGATTCTCCAATGCTTAAGTTAGTAATTAGTTAATCATCAAACACATAACTAACATTAAGTGGAGGCAATTTACAACCCATTGGGATTGGACATTCCCAATTTACTTCTTATAAAACTGAATTGCTCCTAGATGAGTATGTTACATCCAAGCAAGGAATGTATCACAGATAATGGTCTCCAATTAATTTTAAATTCTGAACATACGGGGCAAGTGAATAGGTAATACCAAGAAAATCATTTCTCAATGACAATTTGTAAATACATTCATGTAGGAAAGTATGTCATTGATATGAGTTTTTCATAAACTATGCAAATTGTTTTCAAATCTCAAATATTCTTTCAATCATGATAATGCTCTATGGAATTGAGATGTTGATGATATGAAAACTCATTTTTGAAGATATGCTTAGAAAATCAATGCACCAATCAAAGTATGCATATTTTCAAAATCATTTGAATGCATGTTTCATAGACCGAATTAACACCAGAATTTTGAATTGTGCAATTCAAAACATAAACTCGAAAGTTATGCA
The DNA here is from genome assembly GCA_019022655.1 of Acacia acuminata. Lineage (NCBI taxonomy): Eukaryota > Viridiplantae > Streptophyta > Magnoliopsida > Fabales > Fabaceae > Acacia > Acacia acuminata. The sequence continues at coordinate 1,986,298 of JAFJYI010000115.1, read as the reverse complement.
CAAATTCATTTGAGGTCCATTTAGTAATCTGAAAAACATTTTGAATATCATAGATGATTGATTGCTTAATGGAATGTATTATTGGACAAGTATTCAATACCCAAATATGAATTTTACATAAGCACGGTATAGGTAAAATTAGATATCACCATAATTCCTCTTGTCCTTGATGAAGCTTGTCGGGATGAATTGATGCGATATATCTTGTTTTGACATTCATCATCAAGCATTGCTTCTTCAGCTTCCTCAAGAGTCAAAATGCTCTTTTGGGAAGCTTTCCTTGATCCTACAATGCTGTATGCAACCTTTTTCTCTTTTGTATCCAATCTTGTTTGGATCCAATCATTGTTAGCTTGTAGGAACAAAATTCATATGCTCCAAGAATATAATCGATTATGATAATTGAGCATAATGAATTAACCATAGCTTTATGCATAAAGGATATATTTTTCTTTTCAAAATGTCATGTATGCATAATGAATTAAACTTTTTGAACAATGCAAAAACTAATGAATGAATTTTAAAAATAATTTCGGGATGATTTGCGGTGTTCATTCCTAAATCCAATGTATAAAACCTCAATAAATATTCTAGATAATAGAGTAGGAGGTTTTACCAACATGTACCCTTGCCTTAGGTACTTGGAGGATTGGCTTTGCAAACCCATTGTCTCTTAGGTGTCGCAAAGTTCTCACAAAAGGTACGGGCTTCAAGTATCTTCTTTTTGATACTTGAGAGGATCTCCTTTTCGGTGCATAAGAGATTCTTTGATTCTTAACCCCTTTATGTCCATTTCTCTTAGGATCAACCTGCACAAACAAACCAATAGATGGACATTTTGGTACCCATTTTTGCTTGGGTCCTTCTGGGTTAGTTTGAGCCTTAGGGAAAACATAAGTTCCCTTTGGTACCCATTGGTAATTACCTACGGGCTTGCTCTTTCTTTCCTTTTTATGAAAACAAGAAGAAGTAGCATGGCCTTTACGATTGCAATAGTTGCAATGAGCAAAAGGGTTAGAGGAATGGATAGATTTTCGAAAATAGTTCATATAAGATTTTTGTCCATGTTTCTTCTTCCCTTTCTTCTTATCAAAATCGGGTTTATAACCAATCCCGATTTGTCATTTGTAAACCTTTCTTTGTTTTAAAATCACTTTGAGCATTTCACTACCTCTAGTAAATTTCTCAAGAGTTTTTGTAAGATATAAATTTCTTTTCTCTAAAACACAGCAATTGTCACAAAACTTTTCTGAAATCTTTTCGCAATCATTTTCAAGAATGTTTTCAGAAACAGAAGAGGAAACATTCTGAACTTGTTCTTCCAACAATTTAATTTTCTTCTTGGACGAATGAACTCTTTTGCAAGTTTTTCATATTCAGAATATAGTTCATTGTATTCAAGATAATTCATCATAGGAAGGTTCGAGAGACATTTACCTCATTGTTATGTTCGGGTTGTTCTTCAAAGAACTAGGCAAACATTTGCTACTCCTTCCTCATCACTTTCTTCATCCGAAGAATCATCTCCCCGTATATAAGCTTTCTTCTTGAGGTGGTTGAATCTTGCCTTTCTCTTCTTTTCTTGACTTTCGGTGAGGACATTCGAGCTTGATATGACCATGCTTTCCACACTCGTAGCAAATGATTTGATCTAGTTCGTTGCTTGAAGTTCTTCTCTCAAATCTGTCTCTCTAGAGCCTTGATCTCTCTTATAGAATTTCTTGAATTTTCGCACAAGCATAGCCATCTCTTCATCATCTTCATCTTCCTCATTGGGTTTCTCTTTCACAGCATTCAAAACAATACCAAACTTCCTATCATCTTTGATATTATCTAAGCCCTTCTTGAATTTGAGCTTGCCTTCATATTCGATAAGCTTCCAAATAGAGCGAGCTCTCGATTGCATTGATTCTCCACGGGCTTCCTTGATTGCTTTGTGACCTTGGCTTCCCATTCTTTAGTAAGGATATTCAGAATTTTCCTTACTTGAACCGATTGATCATACTCCTTTCCCAAGGCAGCAAGTTGATTAATCGGATGGGTAAACCTCAACCGAAATTCGCCAATAGATTCATCGGGCTTCATGCGCATAAGATCATATTCGGTCATAAGAGTATTGACCCAATTTTTGCTTGACTCATTTGTTCCCTCATGAGCTATCTCAGAGCATCCCACATATGTTTTGCAGAAGGTAGAGTGCAAATACGAAAGTATTCTTGTTGACTTAGAGCACTTTGAAGCGTGGACGGCCTTCTGGTTGTTGAGTGTGACATTTCTTTTGTCATTCTCATCATATTCTTCTTCTAGCTTAGGAACTCTAACTCCATCTTCAGCAGTTGATGGCTCATAATCTCCTCTTTCAAATACTCTCCACAGCCCATACTCAGTAGCATTCACAAAGACTTTGAACTTTTCTTTCCAAAAGGAGTAATGCTCTCCATTGAAACTGGGTGGTCTGTTGATAGAAGCTCCATCAGGTAAGATACCTTCCATACTGATCCTTCTCGAGATGTTAAGCTCTTTTGAGAAGACCTTGCTCTGATACCAAATGTAAATGGAGCTATATACCCAAGAGGGGGGTGAATTGGGTATTTTAGAACTTTTCATAAAATGCTCTGTTTTGATGCTATGAAAACAGAGGTAAACGAAGTGAGGGAAGAAGAAGCTGGACACAAGGATTTATACTGGTTCGGTCCAACTCTTTGACCTACGTCCATCCCCGAAACACTGCGGGATTTTCCACTATCACTCAATTACAATTACACACTCTGTACTCGGGATGATCCTCTCCCGGGACTCACTCCCCCTTACAAGCTGTAATTGTAAACAATCAGATACACACTTTGTACTCAAGAGTTATCCTCTCCTTAGGACTAACTCCCCTTACAAGTTGTGCTCGATTACAATCGATACCCACTCTGTAAACGAAGAATGCTCCTCAACCTAGGACACACTCCCTTTTACAAGTTGTACTCGATTTTCCCAATCTCCAAGTCACCGACTTGAGATTGTTACAATGAATGATATACAAGGAAACAAACTCTCTCTAAGAGTAGATATGATAAGCACTGAAGCTCAATGAATCACAAGATACTACACAGATAAAAACTGAAGAAATGAATATGAGACTTGAATGATTTTCGTCTTCAGCAGGTGTAGTTGTTGTAGAGACTTGAATGCATCTCTATTTATACTCACAGATCATCAAATGACCGTTGCTAACCCAATAGATCCGTTGGAGATGTTCTCCCAGTGTTAGGAGGTGGCTTAGGCACTTTCTCTCTCTAATATTCTCTTAAACCAAATGGCCAAGTAATCTGTGTTGACCTTCTCGCAAATTAATCCGTTGGAGATGCAGTTGCTTGTTGTAGAAAACATTCTTAAATGCTTTGCGAGACGTGTGCGAGTGGATTAGCCAAAGTTGGGCAACTTTACGGGTTTTGCTTTTAAAGTGCTTGTCACTTTTGCTTTTGCTTTAAACTTTTAATAAACACTCTCTAATTTATCGAAACTCACCAATAAAGTGGTTAAACATATCTAGGAACATTAGAGATTAATCATAGGAAGTATTAAGATCAAACAAGAAGGTTTCACAGATTCGTAGAATTTGAATTTTTGAATCAGCGATGCAAACCTGAGGTTTGTTTTTCCAAACTCGAGTTTGCTCAAGTATTGAATATGAATCTTTGCCTCGTATGGATCAAACTGAGGTTTGTATATTTAGGCTCGAGTTTGCTGAATATTAAAAATGAAGTTTCACCTCTGTCTAGACCAAACCCGAGGTTTGTATATTTAGGCTCGAGTTTGCCGAACATTAAAAATGAAGTTTCGCCTCTGTCGGACCAAACCCGAGGTTTGCGTAGAGAACCCGAGGTTTGTAAAATTTGTTCGGGACCAAACCCGAGGTTTGCATATTTAGGCTCGAGTTTAGACTTCTATCGAGCAAACCATCGGGTTTTCAAATCAAAACACATTTTGAGCAAAACACGAACTCGAGTCTATAAGTTAGTGAACTCAAGTTTGACACTATTCATGTCAAAAATTAGTTTTAGCTCTCAAAACACAAACCGGAGGTTTCCGGTGCAAACCCGAGGTTTCCGGTGCAAACTCTAGAGTTTTCTCAAGTTAAAATCATTTTGCTCTCTCGTAAGGCACGAACTCGAGTTCATAAACTTAAACTCGAGTTTGCTCAACTTAGAAAACTTTTGGAAAACTTTTGGCCCGACGCAAACCCGAGGTTCATGGAAGCAAACCGAGGTTCATGGAAGCAAACCTGAGGTTCAAGGAAGCAGTCTCAAGTTTATGAAAATCTCATTTGAAAAATTCTTCCCGCGAGGCAAACTCGAGTTTGTCTCCACAAACTCGAGTTTACATATTTGTAAACTCTTTGAAACTTTTCTCTGGAGGTGCGAACTGAGGTTTAAGAAACGAACCCGAGGTTTAAGAAACGTAGTCTCAAGTTTAAAATGCAAACTTGTGAGTTTTGCCTCATCGAGCAAACTCGAGTTTGCCAAATCTAGGCTCGAGTTTGGCGCCGAATGTTTTTGGGTTGAAATCAACAAGTTTAAATCTCCATTTAGTTTATCCAAAAACATCCATACATGTTTACAATTGTCGATTATCATCAAAACACATATAGAACTAACAAATTGTGTCGCCATGGTCGAGATGAAGCGATTGGAAGGCTCTCTTCCTTGTTGTGTGAGATTCTTTGAAGAGGATCGGTAAACGGGATCATGAATATCTTGTACAATGCAAATAGGATGAAAGTACGGCTTCTTGAAGATTATCGCATCGAATATGATCGTACTCGGCTTCCATCCTTTGATCTTTCTTCATAGATCATCTATGTAGAGCACATCTCAGCTTCAATGATCGATCGCCAAAGCACCTTTCCTTAATTTAATGGTTTCTCCTTGCCGTGTATTAAGGAAAGTTGTAACACAACCAAATCTCCTGCTATAAATTAAAAACATTCTTTCCAGAAGAGATTTGTTAGTGCAACTAGATATCAAAGTATTCCTTTCGAAAAGATATTTTCAAATAATAATGAAAGGAAAATATGATATTAACTCATCATCAAAACTAATTAAAGATAGTGAATGCAGATGAGTAAGCTTAAAGAAGTTTTCTTCAAATGAAGAAGATAAGCTTTTAAAGTATAGGACACATATGAATGTGAGGCTCCCCTTAATGAATGCATGACTAATGCTTGATGAATTTGAGTAACATACATGAGTTCTAGGATTGATGGATGATGAAGCACAAATTCTTTAGTCCAAATGACTAAAGTTCCAAAATATTATCTTAGTAAGTTATTCCATATAATGGTTAATGCATATAATGCATTAATGAACATTCATAATGCTTGGAGTAACTTGGCCAATAAGGCTTTATGCAATAAGCATAAGTTTTCACAAATTGAATCCTTTTCAGGAGATAAGCTTGAAGCTCATATATGATTAACTTGTTAGACATGAGGTCCAACTAGTTAGAGAATGAAACTAAAGAGTTCAAGCAAAACATTGAATTCCAAAGATCAATAAGTGAGAGATAATGAAAACTCATTTAGAGAAATTTGAAGTATATTCAACATTTAGTAACAATATTAACTTCCAATTTGAAATATCATTTGAATGCAATCAAAGTATGGATATGTTTCAAAACATTTGTATGTACTTTCTCAAAACAATGTGAGTTGAAATCCAAACAGATTTTATATTTGTGCATTTCAAAAATATGAAATCAACAAAGTTATGCACAAATTCACTTGTTTGATCATCAAAAATTCACTAACAAATTGATTAAACATAGTTAGAAATATGAGTGAATGATGAAGGGAAGTATTAAGATCAAACAAGAAGATTTTGCAAATTCAGAAAATCTGATTTTCAAACTGAGTGTTGAAAACTCGGAGTTTTGAAACAAAACTTGAGTTTTCAACTATTCCCTAAAAGCAAAACGGAGGTTTTCATGAAAAGCGGCGGTTTTGAAATTGGGTAAAACGTGAATGCTCTCTGCCGGACCAAAACTCGAGTTTTGGTGTCAAAATTCGAGTTTTCATATGTTCATGAAAACTCGAAAAACTTGTCGATGTCAAAACTGGAGTTTTCAAATGAAAACTGGAGTTTTGGACTGTGCTGAAGCAAAACTGGAGGTTTTGGAGAAAACTGGCAGTTTTGAAACTTGAAAAATTCGAAGGCTCTCGGCCAAGCCAAAACTCGAGTTTTGCTTCCAAAACTCGAGTTTTCACAAAACCTGTGAAAACTGAAAGCGCGTTTGACCCAAAACTGGAGGTTTTCGTTTGCTTTGAAATCAAGTGTACGAGTAAAATATCAAAAACTGGAGTTTTGACCCCAAAACTCAAGTTTTGAACTATTTCACAAAATATGAAAATTTTTTGAAAAGTTCAAAACGGCGGTTTTCATCAAAAACTGGAGGTTTTCAAGTTATAAAAATGCTAAAGCTCTCGGGTTGCCCAAAACTCGAGTTTTGCTCCCAAAACTCGAGTTTTGCTCCCAAAACTCGAGTTGTCACATAAAATATGAAAACTACGAAAACACCGTGAACATATCAAAACGCGGTTTGCTTCAAAACTGGCGGTTTTGCACTGTTCATGATTTTCTCAGAAAACTCAAAACTGGCGGTTTTGCTTCAAAACTGGAGGTTTTGCACTGTACCTGCACCGAAGCAAAACTAGAGTTTTCATTTCAAAAACTCGAGTTTTGCTTTGACAAGTAACATTGTTGATTGAAATTGAATAATTTTCAAAACCTTTAACTTAACCAAAGATAAATCAACAATGAATTTCATATAACCATAGTATGAGGTAAGGATTGGATATCACCATAATTCCTCTTTTCCTCATAGAAGCTTGATTGGTTGAGATGGATTGATGTAGATAACTCTTTTTCCAAACTTCACCATCAACATCAAGCTTAGCTTGTTGAGCTTTCACAAGACTTGGATCATTTCTCTGTATTACATTCTTGAGAAACTTTCTTTGATCCTACAAAACTTTACAAATCTTTTTCTTTCTTGGTATCCAACCTTACTTGGATCCATTCATTGTTGGCTTGTAGAAATCAAAATTAAATTCTCATGCTCTCATGAATATAATCAATTCAGAACAACAAGGCATGGTGAATAAAACATGACTCTTTTGCATAAAAGAAATACTTTCTTTTCAAAACATTATGTATGCATAAAGAGTTGAACCTATTAAACATTGCAATCTCTTTAGAAATATATATCAGGATATGAAAAACAAAATTAAAACAGATAGCTTGCAATGCTCATTCCTAAGGTTACAAAATATAAAACCTCAATGATTATTTCAGATTATAGCATAGGAGGTTTTACCATTGCGTACCTTTTACCTTAGGTACTTGGAGGATTGGCTTTGCATACCCATTGTTTCTTAGGTGTCTGCAAAGTCTTCACAAAGGATACAGGCTTAAAGTATCTCCCATTTGATACTTGAGAGACTCTTCTCTTCTTGTTTTCCTCAAGATAACTGAGTGATACTCTCTGGTAGTTTGTTCTTGAGGTGGAACATACTCCTCTAGCTTGTGTCCATTGCTTCTTATGATTTGACTTCGTTGTTTCTGCAATGGTTGCTCTGGAGGTTCTTCCTTTTAGTGCATAAGGGATTCTCTGATTCTTAATCCCTTTATGTCCATTCCTTTTAGAATCAACCTGCACATACAAAGCAACAGATGGACATTTTGGTACCCATTTATGCTTGGGTCCTTCTCGGGTTAGTTTGAACCTTAGGGAAAACATATGTTCCCTTTGGTACCCATTGATAATTGTCGCGGGTTTATCTCTCCTATCTTTCCTATGAAAGCATGATGAAGTATTGTGACCTTTACGGTTACAATAGTTACAATGTGCAAAGGGATTTGAAGTATGAACTGATTTCGAAAATAATTCAAATAAGATTTTTGTCCATGTTTCTTCTTCCCTTTCTTCTTATCAAAATCAGGTTTATAACCAATCCCTGATTTGTCATTTGTGAACCTTTGCTGTTTTAGAATCACTTTGAGCATTTCACTACCTCTAGTGAATTTCTCAAGAGTTTTTGTAAGATATAAATTTCTTTTCTCTAAAACACAGCAGTTGTCACAAATCTTTTACTCAAATCTTTTCGTAATCATTTTCGGGAATGTTTTCGAAATATTTTCGAGAAATGTTTTGAAACGAGAAGAAGAAACATTCTGAACTTGTTCTTCCAACAATTTAATTTTCTTCTTGGATGCAATGAACTCTTTTGCAAGTTTTTCATATTCAGAATATAGTTCATTGTATTCAGAAAATAATTCATCATAGGAAGGTTCAGAATCATTTACCTCATTGTTATTTTCAGATTGTTCTTCAGCAACTAGGCAAAGATTTGCTACACCTTCCTCATTACTTTCTTCATCTCAAGAGTCATCTCCCATAAGGCGAATATATAAGCTTTCTTTTTGAGGTGGTTGAATCTTGCCTTTCTCTCCTTATCTTGACTTTTCTTGTGGACATTCGAGCTTGATATGACCCAGCTTTCCACACTCGTAGCAAAAGATTTGATCTTGTTCGTTGCTTGAAGTTCTTCTCTGAAATCTGTCTCTAAAGCCTTGATCTCTCTTATAGAGTTTCTTGAATTTTCGCACAAATATGGCCATCTCTTCATCATCTTCATCTTCCTTATTGGGTTTCTCTTTCACAGCATTCAAAACAATACCTTTGTTTCTATTGTCATGAATTTCATTCGAGGCCCTTCTTGAATTTGAGCTTGCCTTCATATTCGAGATAAGCTTCCGAATAGAAGCACTCTTGATTGCATTGATTCTCCACGGGCTTCTTCGATTCTTGTGACTTTGGCTTCCCAATCTTTAGTAAGGATATTCAGAATTTTCCTTACTTGGACAGATTGATCATAAACTTTGCCCAAGGCTGCAAGTTGGTTGACCAAATGAGTAAACTGGCTGGAATTCGCCAATGGATTCTCCGCACTTCATACGAAATAAATCATATTCAGTCATGAGAGTGTTTACTCGATTTTCCTTGACTCCAGCTGTTCCTTCATAGGCTATTTCAAGAGCTTCCCACATAGCCTTAGCGGATGGCAAAGTGCAAATTCGAAAATACTCTTGTTGGCTAAGAGCACTTTGCAGCACATGGATAGCTTTCATGTTGAGAGTGACTTGCCATTTGTCATTCTCATTATACTCTTCTTCTAATTTGGGAATTCTGACTCCATCTTCAACTGAGGATGGAACATAATTTCCTCTTTCGAATACTCTCCACAAACCATATTCAGATGCCATTATATAGACTCGAACTTTGCCTTCCAAGGGAGTAATATTCTCCATTGAAACCTGGTGGTCTGTTGATTGAAGCTCCTTCGGGTAGAATTCCTTCCATTGGATCTTTGATCTAGGATGTTAATCCTTCAAATAGATAACCAATGCTCTGATACCAAATGAAAGTGAAGGAAATCACCAAGAGGGGGTGAATTGGGGATTTTAAAATTCTTTTCGGATCACCCACACAATGTATATAATATCAAGGTAAAGTGGAGATAGAGAAGAAGAGCTTGACACGAGAAGATTTATCTTGGTTTGGTCTAATTCCTTGACCTACGTCCAGTCCCCAGTATCTCTGGGATTTTCACTATCACTCAAGAACAATTACAATCTGTAAACGAAGGATGCTCCTCACTCTAGGACTCACTCCCCCTTACAAGCTGTAATTGCTTACAACGAATACACACTCGTAAACGAAGGATGCTCCTCAACCTAGGACACACTCCCCTTACAAGTTGTACTCGATTTTCCCAATCTCCAAGTCACGACTTGAGATTATTACAATCAATGATTTACACAGAAATAGACTCTCTCACAGAGTAGATATGATAAACATTGAAGTACAATGTATCAAAGATACAATCAAATGAATAAGCAGCAAAAGACTGATATTTTTGTGTAAGCTTTCTGTGTATGTCTTCTCTACTGTCCAACTTCAAATCTTCATGTATTTATAGTGATTTGAAGCTTGTGAACGTTATAGATCCGTTGAGGCTTCAACCCATTCGAAAATATAGCTGTTATGGGTGTTGCTTCATGAATCTAGCTGTTATACAAGTTCTTTGTTTGAAATATAGCTGTTGGAGACTTTTAAAGATTTGAATTCTTCGTTGGGAATAAAGTGTTCAGGTATTTGGCTCTTCAAATTCGTCCCATGTTGCTTGAAGATCTGCTTTAGGTGGTGGAGACTTTAGTTGTTTGTATTAGGTGAGAAATCTGCCTGACTCCAGTGTCTTCCATTTGCTATTTTGTCTTTGAGGATAAGTTAAAACAATTCAAATGTTAAATATTCAAATCCTCTCGAAAACTCATAAGCAAACTTGTTAAGATTGGTTAGAAATATAGATAAGAATCATATAAAACATATTTAACCAATTCGCAGATTTAAGCCAATGTATAAATCAATACTCGAACATTTTCTCGCAAAAGCTGCGTTTTTTACGTACGATGCTCCAAAACTCGAGTTTTGACAATCAAAACTGGAGTTTTGAATCATCGTCACCAAAACGGCGGTTTCAAAACGAAACTCGAGTTTTGGAGTTCCTCTGAAGTTCGTTGCTCACTTGAATCCATTGAAGAACATTGCTTCTGAGAATTCAACTTTATTTCTTCCAGTTCCTTGTTGAATTCGTTCTTCTCTGTCATTTCTGGAAATCTGCAGCAAGTTCTTTCTCCATTGTGACAGATTTTGACCATTGTTAAGTTTGATGCAATCTCAAACTCTAATCACCTAAAACTTATACACAAATGATGTAAATGATGTTAAGAAGTAGTATAAATCATTTGGGTAATCATCTGGATGTTTTTTATATGAAACAATATTTCAAATATGGTGATTTTTCTGATCCACAGTTGTAAACTCGAGTTTGCTCTTGAAAACTCGAGCTTTCCTTTTGTTGTCGAATGTTGGATTCCTCTCGGCCTGAGCAAAACTCGAGTTTTGTCCAAAACTCGAGTTTTCATATGTTCATGAAAACCCAAAACTGGCAATTTTGACCCAAAACTGACAGTTTTCATATGGTCTGAAATTAGGTGCTCTGTCGATCCGATGAAAACTCGAGTTTTCACTTGCAAAACTCGAGTTTTGCTTTCTCCTGAACTTTGTTGAGTTTTCTTGAAATAACAGTCAACTTTCGAAGACCATATCTCCCTGGTATGTGCTCCGTTTTGATCCATTCAACTCTTGATGGAAATCTCTATGTGTCTACTTTCCAATGCCACCAATTTGAGCCCTATTGGATTTGTAGTTTGTGAGATACACTCAAAACATTGAAGCTTGGTCTGAAGCATGGCGTGAACTGATGTGCCAATTTCTAAAATAAATAGCTCCTTCATCTGAACACCTTTAGACTTCAATTATATATCGAAATGACGCTTTGGATGTCTAGTTTCATATGCCACTGGTTTCGTCTCAATCCGATTTCTGGTTTGTGAGATATCATTGAAATACCAGAGGTCGCCCGTTCTGAACGTGAGACGATGTGGAGCTGAAGTGCTGATATCGTTCAAAACTCGAGTTTTCCCTCTCAAAACTCGAGTTTTGCTAGTCCGAGACCCAAAATCGCATTTTGCCTCAAGACCCAAGTGTTGCTGCTCCGGTGTTCCAAAACTCGAGTTTTCACCCCAAAACTCGAGTTTTGCTTGTCCGAGACCCGAAAACGCTAAACACTTGATAACTCGAGTTTTCCCTCAAAACTCGAGTTTTCTCCTATCGGATGACTAAATTACAGCAAAGAAGGTAGGAAACTCAAGTTTAATACTTGGAGACTCAAGTTTACTCATCCAAAACCTTATTTCGCTTGTTTTAACTCGAATTGAGTCATTCTAACTTCTCGCTATCATAGAGACCTTCATGTATCATAACAACTTGAATTCTTTCTTTAGTCTCTTCTCTTCTTCCTTGATAAGCTCTGCAAGTTCTTCTTTTTTTAATTCCTTATCTCCTTCTTGATCATCCTCCTTAATTTAACTTGGATTGATCTACATTAAATACAATAGTTAGTCAAAGTAGGAGATAACTATATTACTCAATCTTTTTGCTTATAACAATGGCATCTATATAAGACATCATCAAAACTAATCATAACCAACATTTTAGACCCGTCGGCAACCACGAGAGTCCAACTTATGTGGCGTACGTCATGAAACACATGTATGATATTACAAGGCGAGGGATACTAAATTAACTGCAAAGGTAAATGTATTTGATGTTACATATTATGCAAGTTAATTCAGTTTAAACTTTGTTACAAATGAAATATGCACGCAAGTTAATTCGATTCTTGTCTTTGATGTTACGAGATGTTTCAATGCAAAACTCCATTTTACGATGATGAACTGGAGCATATACGCAATGTGTTTTGTGAATATCTGTATGGTCTGATCTTAGAGTCACAAAAATGACAATAATTAATGTCCTAAATTCATTTGTAAGTATATTCTGTAGCAACAATAATCGATCTTCTGTAAATTGGTTTATTTTTTTGAACAATTCATTTGTAAATATATTGAACAATTCATTTGTAAATATATATAGGCAATGTAAAATTCAATAAATAAATTTAGTTAATTTTTCAAACAATTTTCTTGTGTCCATTTTGGGTTTTACGAATGTATTATTGGATGGTAGATATAGCTATTTAATTTATCTTGTTTGAAATCGAGACTTTTAGGACCGTTCATTAACAAAGCATGTCCGGTCTTAAAGGTCCGCAAAGTGTTCGGTGTAAAAAGTATGAGACTTTTAGGACCGTATATTGCTTTAGTGTCTGCTCCTAAAAGCTTAAAAAACCACATGAACTTTTAGGTCCGGATGTATTATAAAAGGTCGGTCTTAAAAGTCACTCTTAAAAGCCCGCTTAACTTTTAGGACTGTATTTTTATAAATAATCGGTCTTAAAAGTCCTTTGCTAACAAGTCTCGCTTAACTTTTAGGACCGTATGTTTTTATTTGTGCGATCTTAAAAGTCAATCACCTTTAAATACTTCTTTTCAAACAAATTAAATGGATAGGGTTGAAGACAACCGAGGTTCTGGCGTTCTGCTCAAGCTAGGTCCTTCATTATCATCGTTTTTACCTCTCCATGTGTAGAGCAGCATTATCGGTGTCCCTTTTATTTGTCTTTTGTCTTTTTGTCGAAAAAGAAGGAAGATAATGAAAAGGACACTTTGTTTCTAACATGGGGAGGTAAAACCGACGACAACAAAGGACCAACCTTAAGAAGAATAGTCACTTTGTTTGTTCTTATCCGAATAAGGTAAAAGCTCCTTTTTTTGTATGTTCTTAACGTATTCTCGAATTTCATTGTTGGATTTACACGAGGACAATGTTTTGTTTGTTTCCTTTTTGTCGGAAAAAGAAAGACGATAATGAAAAGGACAAGAGGCAATCGGATATGGAAACCAAAGCGACAAAAATGGCGTGTTTTTAGGACCGTCGATTTACTAACTAAAGTCTTCGTTCTTTTATTTTAGGTTTTTTAGTCTGCCATTATCCATCCTTCATAGTTGCCTTGTTTATTGCTTTCCAGGTTCAGATAATGGGATAAAGTACTAAACTCGCACGAGAACAAAATTTAAAAATATTTTATTTACTAATTTTTTACGCTGCCCTATAGGGGCGATCACACAAAAAAAAATCAAAATAAAAAAGCAACAAAAAAAACTAATCCCTCTCGTAGTCGGAGAGGGAGGAGACGTCGGAGTCGTCGGAGTTGTTGGAGTCGTCGGAGTCGTCTTCAGCGGGATCGTACTTCACGTCATTGGCGTGGAGTACCATGTTCAGCTTGTTGTTCATGGTATGAGCAAGCTGAACCAATTGGCCCAAATGTCGATCGATTTGATCGACGCGGGCCACCAGTGACTGCACCAACTGCTTCACAGTCGGATTTGGAGGAGGCGGTGGCGGAGGGGGCTAAGGTTGAAGAGGAGGAGGAGGAAACGGAGGACTGGGGGGCAGCCATTACAAATGGGGGCTGAGGTTGAAGAGGAGGAGGAGGAAACGGAGGACATGGGGAGAAGAATGTGAAGAAAGTACAGTAACAACGGGTTTAAATAGAGAACCCATCTTGAACAATGTGAAACGCCGGAAACTTTAATGAGGAGACGCATTGTTCATCAGAATACGAGGAGACGCCTAGTTGGGAAGTTTATCTGGAAGCCGAAGAGACTCTGCATCATTCATTTAGGCAGTGTGTAAGTACCGGGTAAATGATAAAAGGTTGGTCTTAAAAGTAAGACTTTAAGGACCGGACTTATTATAAAAGATCGGTCTAAACAAAAAAAAAATAAATAATAGAATTTTATACCGCATACCTATAAGTACCGGGTTAATGATAAAAGGTGGTCTTAAAAGTAATTTAGACTTTTAGGACCGGATATTTTAAAAAATGTCGGTCTTAAAATAAAATGAATTGCAAAAATATTAAATAATGGAATTTTATACCGCGTACCTATAACTCCTTATTAATTCCTCACTACCTCGTAACTCCAAACTACGTACGTGGCTATCTGAGAATAGCTCTCTGCCTTTATTAATTAACTCCTCATACCTCTCGCCCCTTAACCGCTCAAACCATGGTTAGATTCAAGTGAACCGCTCGTAGGGGTGCTCTTAGTCGTGATGCTCGTGCCTTCCGTCGATCGTTATACGGTGCGTCTCCTCCATCGAGTCTGTTCTATTGTGACGAGAAGAGTCTCGGGTCGTTGGACCCATTGTTATTTCTTCGATGATGAAGAGGTTCCCGCTCCCCTCTCCAACCTCTTGGCCCCACCGCAACTACTACTGACCCCTCTCCTCTTTCCTCTAATGAAGCATTGTGGCTGAATCGAGTAAGACAAAAACTTGTTGATCTCCGGCGGGAAATTAATGTTGTTCACGCCGAAATCGCCAAGGCTTTGGAGGATAATAAGCTTTAGGAGATGTTTAGTCGATTCTTGTTTTTGATAATTTTCTCGCTTGTTTTTCTTTTGTATTTTTTCTTGTGTACGTGCATATGCAAGTAATATATGTAATTAAAGAAACTCCTGTTTTCCTTTAATTTTTATTCATTCATTCTTTGCGCTCGTCAAATCCTTTTTTAGAAATCACAAAAACGAGGAATTTTAGGACCGGAGTATTATAAAAACGGCGGTCTTAAAAATTGTATATATAAACCGTCTACTTTTTAATGAACCGGTTTAATTGTCTCAATTTAGGTCCGAGTATTATAAAACTCCGGTCTTAATAAAATCCCAAATATAAAACATGTCTCGCTCTCGCGGAATATTAAATTTCCCTCTCGAACTTCTCTTGTCGCGCCTAAAGTGTTACTCGGGTTACGTCGCCACTTTGTCGCCGGTTCGCGTTGCTCTCTCGACAATCACTTTCTCGGTTCCTTAGCTAAACATCTATAGACCAAGCTGTAAGAGGTGTTTCGGTTATATAACTTTATGATTTTCCCGCTCATCGTTCGGGTTTTTCCTGGGTTGAGCGAAATCGATCAAATGTTCTTGTGGGTTTTTACGTGTTGATAATGGATATTGTATTTTGAAGATTATAATTGCACTTTAGACCTACCCAACTGACCAATAAATGTTTTTAGGTTACTCTTGCTATCCGCAACATCAACGTTCGTGGCGGGAGAAGAAAGACTAAGCAAACGCATTTGAATTTATATGATACAGGTGAGTCCACAAGACCTTCACGCGATGCATTTAATTTCCTCGTCAAGCATTTATTTTGGTTCTTGGATTCACTGCGATACATTTATGACCAAAAGTGATTCTTCATTCTGCATTTAATGAGCAAGTTTATCCGGAAAAAAAGGAAAAAAAAAGACATAACCGACATTTGAGCATATATATGTATGTTAAATCTTTCCGTCTATATATATAGGAATTCTACTATGGATCACGATTGGATAAATGCTAAACGGACGAGTGTTGAATATCGAGAATGGGGTGAGGGACTTTATAAAATTTGCTAAACAAAATGCCCATGCTTTGAGGGTGGGAAGTTTTATTGCCCTTGTGTAAAATGTTTGAATGAGAGGCGACTAAGTCCTGAAGTTATACACACACATTTAATTTGTGAAGGAATTTGTAAGACTTATACGGTATGGGTATGGCATGGTGAAAAAATACCCAAAGTGGGTCTCAACATAGGGAAGTGGCCTTTGATGATAATAACACGGATATGGATGATCACATAGAGGACATTATCCGTGATGTAGGAGAAGAGGCTTTTCATCAATCACATGCATATGGTAATATGTGCGGTGATGCGAGAGACCCCTCTATACCGTGGGTGTAAAAAATACCAATTGTTGAATGCCGTATTGAAATTGGTAAGCTTGAAGGCACGTCATGGATGGAGTGACAAGAGTTTTTCAGAAATGCTTGAGGCTTTTAAGGACATGCTTCCGGATGATAATGTGTTGCCGCATCGATACTATGATGCTAAGAAAATACTTTGTCCACTCGGGGATGGAGTACAAAAAGATCCATGCATGCCCAAATGATTGCGTGTTGTATAGAAAAGAGTTTGAAGAGGAGCGGGTGTCCAAATGTGAAACCCCAAGGTACAAGTCAAATAAAGGGCCTGCAAAAGTGTTGTGGTATCTTCCAATCATACCAAGGTTCAAGCGGTTGTTTGCGAATGAAAATGATGCAAAAAAATTGAGGTGGCATGCAGATGAGAGGAGTTCTGATGGAAAGCTTCGACATCCGGCCGATTCTTCTCAATGGAAGAAAATCGATCAATTATTTCCAAACTTCGGCGAAGAACCTAGGAACCTTAGGCTTGCCCTTAGCACGGATGACATGAATCCATATGGAAGCCTTAGCAAAGATACATAGTTCATGGCCTGTACTACTGATTATTTACAACTTATCTCCAATGTTATGCATGAAACGAAAGTACATCATGCTGTCTATGTTGATTTTGGGACCGAAACAACCCGGAAATGACATTGATGTTTACCTTCAGCCCTTGATCGAAGACTTGAAGGAGTTGTGGGCAGAAGGTGTTGATGTTTTTGACTCTTTCAAGAAGGAGGTGTTTAAAATGCGAGCCATGATATTTTGTACTATAAACGACTTCCCGAAGATATGGGAACTTGTCGGGGTATAGTGTAAAAGGCCATAAAGCATGTCCGGTTTGTGAAGAAGGCACACACTACCATCAACTTCAAAATGGAAGAAAGACGGTTTATCTTGGACATAGGAGATTTCTTAAACGGGGCCACCCATATCGTCGATTGAAGAAAGCCTTTTTCGGTGGCCAAGAGTATGAAGATGCTCCGGTGGCATTGACTGGGGAGCAAGTTTATGAAAAGGTGAAAAATATCAATGTCGTATTCGGTAAGACTGCAAAGAGTAGAAAAGAAACAAATATATGGAAAAAGAGATCTGTATTCTTTGATCTTCCATATTGGCGCAATCTTGATGTGAGACACATTATTGATGTCATGCATGTGGAGGAAAATGTATGTGATAGTATTGTCGGCACGCTTCTCAACATACAAGGTAGTTCTAAGGATGGTGTGAAGGCAAGATTGGATCTGATAGCAATGGGAATACACGAAGAATTACATCTAAGGCCAGATGGGAAGAGAACTTATTGTCCCCCGGCTTCTCATACTTTGTCTAAGGATGAGAAACGAAGTTTTTGTGAGTGTTTACATGGCACAAAAAGTTCCCACGGGTATTCTTCAAATTTGAAGAGGCTTGTATCAATGAAGGACTTGAAATTAGTAGGCCAAAAGTCTCATGATTGTCATGTCTTGATGCAACAGCTACTCCCAATAGCTATTCGAGGCATCGCCGAAGATGATCTTTAGGTCGTTTTGACTAGACTTTGTGTCTTCTTCAATGCGCTTTGTAGTAAAGTTTTTGAGATTGAAAAGTTGGATGAATTGGAGAATGAAGGATATCTTATCTTCTGCCACCTTGAGAAGCTTTTTGTTCCTACATTTTTTGACATCATGGTTCATCTAATTGTTCATCTAGTGAGGGAGATAAAGATGTGCGGCCCTATCCATTTACGGTGGATGTACCCAATTGAAAGATCTATGAAATTCCTAAAAGGGTACGTGAAGAACGCATAGCGACGAAGCATCGATTGTTCATAAATATGTTTCCCTGGTTGAAGCCATGGAATTTTGTTAAGATTATTTGGCCAAAGTAAGACATATTGGGCTTCCAAAACGTCAAGATGCTTTGATGGGGGTAGAAGAGGGGCTTCCGTAAAGAGTGTGGATCCTGATGAATTGTCACAAGTCCACTTATACATCTTGAATAACGTCGATGAAGTTCAAGCCAGCATAGCTGCACATAAAGCAGCTATAAGGAAAGAAAATCATCGAGTGACTGGACAAAGGTTGATTAGGGAGCATAACGAACTTTTGCAAACTGGTTCAAACAAAAGGTCGAGGGAGAGGAATGTGTTTCGATACAATCAAATGGTTAGCGGTGGTCCCGAGGTTGATGTCATAAGTTGGAATTCGTATGTGATCAATGGTTATACATTTTACATGAAGTCCCTAGATGATAGGAGCACAGTCCCGGAATTGTGGTGTTATGTTAGAGGCTGAATCTATGCACTTCTCCAGTTCGAAAGACAAGAGCCCTTTATTGGCAGTCATGCCATATTATGGGGTTATTGAAGAGATTTGGGAGGTGGACTATGTGAAAATTAGATTTCCCATTTTCAAATGCAAGTGGGTTAATGTCAATAATGGTGTTCGGATCGATCGGCTAGGATTTACATTAGTCGATGTCAATGGTAGAAGTTTTGGAGATGAACCTTTTATTATGGCAGACCAGGCAAAACAAGTGTTCTATATCATCGATCAAGAAAATAAAATGTGGTCTGTAGCTCTCCAAGGAAAGAGGGTCATTGATATTGATGAGGAAATGAATTCAAATTATGGTATTCCCGAGAGTACTCCTTTTTCAAGCGGTCCCGGACATGAACGAAGAAGATGAAGCGGATAATGAACCCGGCATAAGAAGTGATCATCAAGAAGGGATATGGGAAGATATCACTTTATAAAAGAGTCAATTCATAAGGTAATATTCATATGCAGATTTCTTTGAAGACTTTAAGGCTTTAACTATATATATTATATTCCTTCTATCTATGTTCATAGTTAATGTCACGACTATGAATTTTGTTCTTGTTTTATTTTTGTGGCAGGATCCGATCCAATGGGGCATGTTATATAAGAGGATGTTACGTTGTTGGGTGGGGGAATCGATGAAGGCATGGTGAATATTATTTTGGGCGCATGTATGTTGTACTTGTAACTTATTGTATTTGTAAGTAAGTTATCTTATTGTATGAATTAATTTAGGTGTTGTAGTCATAGTAATCATTAATTAAGAGGCCAAATAGCTCATGGTGAATAATATTTGTATTCTTTTTCCAATTCAATTTATTCAAATAATTGTTCATAGCTTGTAGCTTAAAGTATCAACTTTTATGTCTGGATTGGGTGGTGGATTTGTGTATATATATAATCGGGAAGAACAAATAGGAAAAATTCGGGAAAATTTAGGCCGGAAATAATAAGCCGGTCTTAAATGTTCACTTGTTAAGACCGGATGTAATTATATGACCGGTCTTAAAGGTTAGGACGACTTTTGAGTTTTGATATTAAACCCGGTCTTAAAAGTTGGTCTTTTAAGACCGGTATATTTAACGTCCGGTCTTAAATCAAAATCTTTAAGACCGGATGTATTTATCATCCACTCTTGAAAGTCGCCTTTTAAGACCGTGTATAATTAGTCGTCTGGTCTTAGAAGCCGCTATTTTTCAGGCCGTATGTGTCCTGTCCGGTCTTATAATTACGATCTTTTAAGAGCGGCCTATTTTTTTGCGGTCTTAAAAGTTGAGCTTTAGGACCGAACAAAAAATATTTCGGCTTTATTTAGTACAACTTTTTAAGACCGACGTTTTTAAATGTCCGGTCTTAAAATAGTTTCTTTAAGACCGGTTCGAGTCCGATCTTAAATGGTAGACTTTTAATACCGGCTGGAACAAGACCGGTCGCATGTCCGGTCTTACGACCCCTCTTTTGTCCGGTCTTAAAAGCCTTTTTTGCACTAGTGCATTCTAGTGTCTATTACCTAGAGCTAATAATGGCTAGCAAAGGAGATATGACTCAAGCTTTAAATGGGGACTTTGTGCAGATTTTTCAAGCACATTTCAAACCAAATTTCCCCCCTAAACAGCCCCTGAATTTTTGTCCAGCAGAAAAATAGGAGAAGAGAAGAGTTTTTGTGAAAAATGAGGAAAAATCTAGAGAACTTATGGGCATAAAGGTAATTCATCAAAACACAAGGTTTGAGCATTTTAAAAGGCCAACTCCCCCCTCATTTGGCCCCTCATTTGGTTGCTTGTTCAACTGAAGGAAAGAAAGAAAAAAGAGAGAGAAAGTGTTTCCATATAAGAAAGCTAAAGAAGGATCAAGTAGGAAGAAAGGTTGAAAATAAGGTAAGCTTTAAGACTTTAGAACTCTAATTTACGCTCTTCTACCTTTTCTAAAGTAGTGAAGTCATTAGAACAACATTTTTCTTGGTGTCTTGCATGTGGTGAAGGACAAGAGGTTGGGGGGTCAAAGGAAGCCAAGATCCAAGGTGACTAAACACAAAGACAAGTAAGCCACCTTTGAACCTTCTTGTAAGGAAGCCAAGATCCAAGGTGACTAAACGCAAAGACAAGTAAGCCACCTTTGAACCTTCTTGTGTTTTCTTTTGGTTATTTGAGGTTACAAATAGCCATAGACTTGAGTATATATATTCTTGGGTTCAGGCTAGTGAAAAGTATGAGTAAAGGTTTATAACTAAGATTTATGGCCTAAAATGGTAGATCAAACCTAGTATGTGGAAGATATGAAGCTAGAATGAAATTTGGTATTTTGTTGATTAAATAATAAATTTCGTGCAGCTGAGTTTTCTTGATGATATGAATTGATTTTGATATTTTTGAGGGTTTTAAAGTGTTTAAAATGAGATTTTGTATAAGGATGAACTTGGATCAAAATTTTGGATCCCTAAATAGAAGTGTAAAAAAACGTTGGGGGCTGATTGGAGAAGTTTTTGTGGAGTCAGTCAAAGTTTTCATGATTTTTTACGTAGTATGGAATTAATTTGGTATATAATTCATATTTTTCGGAATTTTGTGTTAAGAGAAATAAATGTTTCAAAATAGCCCCTGAAAACTGGTAATTATTTCGGACAGCAGGGGTATTTTGGGCTATGGGTGAATTTTTGACTTGGTCTGGCCCAAATGAGTATTTTTTTTTTGGTTGAAAATAGACATGTTCAGGGTCATTTGGGCTTTGGAATCAACTCAAAAAATATTTTTCTAGATTTAATTATGAATTTTTGAAATTGGGCCTTTATTTCTAGAAATTTCAGAATAAGGACGAAAATTAAAAGAATATAGGCCCATATTAAATTCCTTAATAAGAAAAGGAATTTAGTAAATATGGACACATTAGTTGGGCTTATTTTAAATTATCAAAGGAATATTTATTGAAAGGAATTTAATTATATTTATATATTATTATTATTATTTTAGGTTTAATTGTAATCTTTTACGCCCGAAGAAATTATTTTTAGATGTAGTCGATTTGCCATTAGTAATCTTAATCTTCATATACTCTGTATGACTTATGTATGTATGTTTTTCCATGTATATTGCATACATTCGGTTATCATTCATTTTCCTAACGCTATGGAACCGGAACATGTTGTGTGCACGGGCCTAGCTGTGTGCCGTGCCCGGCAGTCTGTGCTGTGTGCTAATAGGACTGTTGTAGTCTGTGTTGTGTGCTATTAGGACTGTTAGTTCTGGATTGGCCGTGTGTCTTTGTGTGCATAATACTGAATGAGATGTGGTTCAAATTATTTTTATTCGTGGTTTTTGCTTACATGGTTTGTTATATATTTTATATGAAATTAACGGTTACTCTGGGATTCAAATTCAATTTTGAATCCCAGCCCCTTTTAGGCCATAAATCTTTACTAATACTTTTCAATAGTCATTCAAACCCAAGAATATATATACTCAAGTCCATGGCTATTTGTAATCTCAAATAACCAAAAGAAAACACAAAAAGGTTCGAAGGTGGCTTACTTAGCTTGTCTTTGTGCTTTAGTCACCTTGGACCTTGGCTTCCTTTGACCACCCCAACCTCTTGTCCTTCACCACAAGATACCAAGAAAAATGTTGCTCTAATGACTTCACTACTTTAGAAAAGGTAGAAAAGAGTAAATTAGAGTTCTAAAGTTTTAAAGCTTACCTTATCTTCAACATTTCTTCCTACTTGATCCTTCTTTAGCTCTCTTGTATGGAAACACTTGCTCTCTTTTTTTCTCTTTCTTTCCTTCAGCTGAACAAGCAACCAAATGAGGGGGGGAGTTGGCCTTTTAAAATGCTCAAACCTTGTGTTTTGATGAATTACCTTTATGCCCATAAGTTCTCTAGATTTTTCCTCATTTTTCACAAAAACTCTTCTCTTCTCCTATTTTTCTGTTGGACAAAAATTCAGGGGCTGTTTAAAGAGGAAATTTGGTCTGATATGTGCTTGAAAAAATCTGCACAAAATCCCCATTTAATGCTTGAGTCATATCTCCTTTGCTAGCCATTATTAGCTCTAGGTAATAGACACTAGAATGGCTTCATCAAATGTCATTTCCTCCTTCATTTTATATGTTTTTTCCTCCTCCCTCCTTGCTGCACGTGAATGAGAAAGAAATGGAAGAATAAAATTTGATTCAATTCTCATTGTCCAATGGTACTTACACTCCCCATCCAAGATATGCTTGAGTGTTCAAATATTATTTTCTTCTCATTCTTCTTCTTTTATGTCTTCTGCCCAGTGAAAATGAGGGAGAGGGAGTGGTTGAAATTTCATTTCATTCCTATTCCAATGCTTCCTTTTGTACTTGCCTAAAAAATGGCCATTATTTTCCTTTAAGAAGATTAGGTGTACTTGATAACTTGTCAACATCTTTTGTTTAAAGAACACAATTTTTTTAGCTCCCTCTATCCTTTCAAATTTTTGAATTGGGCTTTCCTTCCTGGGCTCCAAAAGTTATCCTTCCCACTTAGCCCAATAACCCATAATTCTTGGTTAAGTCCATAATACCTTCTTGGGCATTTTTGGAATTTTATGCTCTTTTATCTATTTCTTTCATTATGCATTTTGGTCAAGGTTAAAAAGGGAAAATATAATATGTTTTGACTTCATATTCATCTATTTCTTAAGGTTGTCCCTAACCATAATTATTTAATTACACACAAACAAATAATTTCACAATCTTATCCTATTTTGATTATTTCATGCAAGTAAAATATTTATCATACTTGCATATGCAAATCAATTCATATTGAGGCACATGAAAAATGGGGATGTTACAATGAGGCATCAAATAAGCAAATCAACAGCTCCAGCAAATCAACAAATGCAACAAATCAACATATTCACAAAACAACAATCATCATACGTCACAGCCCAATACTTACCTTATTGCATAATAGGTCTTACTGCCTTTAGACACACAGTCCAATGATCAGGTCTTATATCCTTAGGACACACAGTCCGATCATCAGGTCTGACGGCCTGAGGACACAAAGTCCAATACGCATATTGCATAATAGGTCTTACCACCTTAGGACAACAAGTTCGATGATAAAGTGTTACAGCCTCATCAGGTCTTACGGCCTTAAGACATAGTCCCACATAATAAGGCCTCGCGAGCACTTTCAGACAATTGACTGAAGCAAATAGGATAGGCGGGGTGGGAACGACGGAAGTGGAGTTGCAAACTGCTGCCAAGCAAATGCTAATAGAGTCAAGGATACTACTAGACTTTCACTGGGAGGGGTCTTTAATGCCTCAAGGCACACTGTCCAACAATCATGCTGAATGCACATTAAGGTCATATAGCCCTAGCAGGTCTTACGGCCTCTAGACACACAGTCATCTCTTTCCCTAAAAGGTTGGTTGACCAATGGTTCGGATCTATTTCTTTGTCTTCCCCTATGACTTATGGTGTCCCTCACCCAATAGGACTAAAACTTGTTACTAACCCATCATAATATATATATTTCATACGAGTAGAGCACCCTAACCTATTGCTAGAACCTATGCTCTTATACCAATAATTTCTCATTTCCATTTTGGAATTTCAGGACTTTACATAAGCCCTGGTGGTCTTTGATGTTCCACCTTCACCTTTTGCATGTGAGACAACGCACAACATATACATTTTGGTCATTAGTAAAGGGACTTTGTGTAACGGCCCACCCACCAGTTGGCTCTAGCCATGACCAGTTCTGGCCCCCATTGGGATAGGTATTGTCCTATCTTCTAGAGGATTTATCCCTTAACAACAGCTAAGAATGCCTCCCCAAGGACTAAGGCCACGACCTGAGGCATAAGTACATGCCTTAAGTACATAGGTGCACATGGTTACTAAGGGACTCTTAAGGCATGTACTTAGGTCATTCCCTCGAGTTGTTGAGGAGGCGATCTTGGTTTTGCCAAGGGACAAATGCTCTACAGATGAGGATAATGCCTTCCCTAGTGGGGGCCGACACTGATTGTGGTTGGAGCAACCGGGGGTGGGCCATTACAATTTAAACTATGATACATTTTGGTCACACCTAGGTGACGAGTGTATTTGCTTTTGTGCGCCTCTTCAAGGATTTTTCGCCTAAGTTCATCCATTAATGGAATTTTTCTTTTCTTTGTACCTAACCAATCCACTAAGCGAAAGATCATATTCCTATGCCTATCCCTGTTACAAGAAAAGAATATATGTTCTGTTAAAGGCTGAACTTAGACGGAAAATCCTTAAAGAGGCGAACAAAAGCAAATTGTACTCTTCACCTACGGATGACCAAAATGTATCATAGTTTAAAATCCCTTTATTGGTAGCAAGGGATGAAAATTGATGCAATCAAATATGTTGTGTGTTTCTTCACATGTCATCAAAAGGTGAAGGTGGAACATCAAAGACCACCAAGGCTTTTGCAAAGTCCTGAAATTCTTAAATGGAAATGGGACAATGGTAGTATGTTCGTATGAATATATATATATATATATATATATATTATGATGGGTTTAGTGATAAGTTTTAGTTCTATTGGATGTAGGAACACCATAAGTCATAGAGGAAGACAAGGAAATGGATTTAAACCATTGGTCAACTGACCTTCTAGGGAAAGAGATGAGTTAGTATACGATGCAATGTTGCGAAGATGTGTGGCATCCAGCTAGAAGCCCAAAAATAACTAACTTGGTATCTAGTGAGGAATTGGCCATGGGAGATATTGAAAATTTGGAGCCAGAAGTAATCCTAGATTTAGGCACTACCCCTTTTCTTTAGAGTACGAGTGGGAACCTCACCCCCAAACTTTTTCTGATATACTGTGGAAGAAATATACCGAAACACTTGTAGAACTCAAGAGACTATACCGTCATTACATGGTACTCTTGGGTGAGATAACAAGATTATCTGGGATGGTGCTATGAGTTGGTTATAGGTATTGAAGATTTGATTTGAGCCATTCTACATTTCTTCCATAACATTGTCTTTTGGATTATAAAGAAAAATAAGATCATGGAGTATGGTCCATTTAGAATATTTGAATTTGTTGATCACATGAGAAGATTTGTACTTGATCATGTTAGATAAATGATGTAATCATGTGAGAAACAATAATAATGTAATATTATCTTAATGAATGATATAAATTCAGCATGTTATGGTATATATGGATTGGCATATTGGTATCTTATGTCGTAATTGAAATTGAGGATTCTTCTATATCAAATTTGATATTGATGGTAAATTCTTTTTCTCAATATGAGGAAGATGGAAATATAAGAAAGTGGATTGGGAAGATAATGTGTGTTTTTTAAAATAAATTTACTATTTTTTATTTAATTAATCAGGAATGAGAATATAACAATCTCTTAGTTTGTATTTAGGTCTTTAGCAAGATAATTAGTTCATGGCATCTTACAATAAATATTAGGTAAAGTAGGTTGGCAACTATTATGCACCCTTACTATTTTTTGGTTGCATCCACCACCCTAATATTACTTATGATGTATCTTGTAATACCTGATTTTCAATTTACTGAAAATTCGGTATTTTGGAATATGTTAGCATATTAAATTGGTTAACATATGTGACTTAGAGTCACATAAAATAATGGCTATTTTAAATTCAAATTAGCCATGAAAAGATTATAAAAACACTTAATTAAATTAAGTGACAATTTAGCAAATTGGCAAATAATCTTGCATTAATTAGGATTAATTGTATAATTCTCCTAATTAATTAGAGACAAATTAAAAGAATTAAAAGAGGGTTAATTATATTTGAAAATAATTAAGCGAAAGAGAATGGAATAATACTTGTCTTAATAAGCACTAATTACCATGATTAGCTAATAAACCAATCCAACAATGACAATGGTAATTAAATGGCAATTAAACACTTGATTAAAGGAATAAATTGAGCTTATTAATCAGCCCTAAAGTTCAACAAAAATGTACAGCTGAATTAAGGGAAGGAAGAGAAGAGTGAGTAATAAAGCATAAAGTAAGTTGAAAAGTCAAATATTTGGACTAACCAATAGGAAGGTGAGTCTTTATTTGTTAGACTTTAAGAAACACATATTTTTGAGCCAAAGAGAGGAGGGAGAACGGTTCTAGCTTGGGAGAGAAGAATGACTTTAATATATATTAATTAAGATAGGAACACATGGGATAATCAAGCACATGGGTTGGGGGACAATTTGGAAGAGGATAAGATAAAGTATTAATGAAATGGAAGAGGATAAGATAATTAAAGAAAAATGGGTTAAATCCTATGTAAATAAATCCAACCAATGAGAACCTTTTCTTCTTAATCCGTGTCTTCATGAAAACCAAAATCATATGAACCATTGATAAGATAAGATGATCCAATGGTTGTGGATCTTGAACTTTCCCTATAAATAGAGAAGCCAAGCTTCTTCATTCTTCACACCAAATCACCTCCAAGAGGTGATTTCTAAGAAGTAAGAGTGAGTAGAATGAAGTTCTTGAAGCAAGAAGGAGGAAGGAGCAAAGTTCTTCAAGAGGATATCCGGAAAGTCCGTAGGATTCAAAGGTCGGGCGTTTGATAATTACCCAGTGAAAGATTTGACTAAAGTTTAGGAAAGGAACCTGGAACAGAGAAGGCACCGGTAGATGGAGCCGTGAAGAGGCACTGATGGACGGAGTCGTGAAGAGACACCGGTCAAATCAAATGACGGAAGAAGTTTAACAGAGCCTACCTTCTCGGCATGAATCTAATAATGTTACTTCAAACCATTTGGTGTCTAGAAAGGGTTCGTTTACGTGGTTCGATCAATAAGTCGTTGTGAATTTGGGAGACTTCCAATAGACACCGACACGGCCAAATTGTTTGATTAACTGAGTTAGGTTCATTGCCCCAAGTCTAGTTAAGGCTTGGTTTAAGGTTGTATAGTTACCATGTAAGAATTGTAATTATTCAAACTCTGTACTGTTGTATCACATGAATATTCATTCAAGAAATTTTTTATATATCGGCTTATGTCGGGACATCGGCATATGTCCCGCATTTTATATCGGTCACTCATTGTCCAAACGTAAGTGCATGCTCTCGGTTTCCACATTACTCTAAGTTGTAGCACCTCAAACTCGGTCAATTTTTCTAAAACTAAGTGTCAACCGAACACGATTTGAAGTATGGAATTTGGGGTGTTACATATCTAGCATTATGATGTTATTTTTCTAGTGCATCAAGCACCAATTGATATTATTTTTCAATCAAATTTAGCAATCTAATGTCGTTTAAGGTATTGATGTAGCATAACTAAGATTAAGGTGCTGATGCAACTAGAAAATAATATCGTGGTGTTGGATGCTACTTTTTCCATACATAAATATTTACTTATACATATGTTTAATATTTACCTAACTCCATACGTTGTGATTTTGATGTTTAAATGTTGCATTGCATTTTTATCTATTTTACTCTTCTTCTTCTTTCATATTTGATTAAGGGGTTTTGGGTTTTGGGAAAATTAAAATAAAAGACCTAGAGAAAATAATATTTATTATAAAGGACCATAACAATTGTAATTACTTAAAAGGACTGAACATCATAATATAAATTTATAATTACTAAATTGCATCTAATCAAACTTCCTTTATTATCTCTTGTATTCATAATTAAAAAAATAACTAAAATTAAAACTAAAACCGTACATCATAACATGATAATATTTTTTTTTTAATTTTTTTAATATATTATTTAATTAAAAATGGTTAAACTCATATTTATGTCATCAAGTTTCCCACTTTTTATTAAGATTGTATTAAAAAAACACACATTTCATATTTTTCAGGATATATAATAGGCTGATTATATTTTTGAATTCTATTAAAATTACATGGATTTTTTTATCCCACATAAATTGCTTCTAAAACAAAAAATAAATCATACAAACTTCATTGGTTTAACATATACGATAAATTATAAAAGAGCTTGATTTTTATTAAAATTATGTAATTCCAATTTTAATTAAAAATTTTGTTGAATTTATAATAAAAAAATTATAATTTTTACAAATTGAAGAATGCGTATTTTTTTTTTCATGGATATAGTTGTGAAAAATGAAAATTGAGAAAAGTATTGTTTAATCTAATGAAACTATGGAAGAGTGTAACATCTCATTTTCAAAAGCGGTATATATTTTTTTTCATCGAGTAGAGCATCGGAGCGATTGAGTAACGATATTTATATTCAAAATGCCGTAAATCCGGCGATTACGGTAAGCGGTACATTATACCGAGTGTTTTCAAAGTAAATAACAAAGAAAGTCTTCATCACCGAGTCCCTATGCGTGCGCTTGCCTTTCTCCTCGATCCTCGGTCCTCCCGACCACGCTATGTTAAGAGCGAGGTTCAATGCCCATTGAACCTCGGGTATGTTAACCTCATGCTTATGTGTGACAAAATATGTATGACAGATATTCATAACATTACAAAGATTAACCAATACATAGCACACAAAGATGTAAGGTTACAACAATACATAAGCACACAGCAGATGTAATGTCAATCACAACAACAAGACATAACACACAGACATGCACATCAATCATGTTTGCACTAACCGGTGCTACGCTCCTCGTGTCCTCGGGCGCTAGGAAAACTCAACGGCATTACCAAGACTGTAACCCGTATAAACAAAGCTGAATGTATAAACAGTGAACTAAGATAGAGTCTTAGACACGGTGCATGACCCAAGACAAAGTCCTGTCCATGACTCTATGAAATAGTCTATCATATATAAGCATACAATAAGCATCAGAGTTAGTGTTACAGTACGCGAACGTACCTTAGTCGTGATGTGGTACGTTGACGTTTGGACTGTGATCGTGTTCAACCTATAACGGTAATGTCATATCTATTAATTCCCAATAACTTCCTAGCAGATATCCTAGTCACTAATGACCTTTTTACTCTTGGTAGGATTATCTCTCAACTTATCACATTTAATTCTTCAAAAACGCTGGTCCAGAATTCTGGACAGATTTTTATCTAAATTTGAAAACTCATAATTAATTCTAGAAAAATTGAAACGAAGATCTGTAAAATTCCTTGGAATATTTAAGATGTCTATTTTCATGTAAAAATAATAAATTTTTCTAAGATTACACGGACTACTCCTAGGTTTAAAGTTTTGAGCCTCCGCCCAGAATTTTTCCAGAAATTCGTAGCCCAACTTTGAGAATTTTTATCTCCCTCTACAGAAATCGTTTTAACATGTTCTTGACATATTTAAAAATACCTATGAGTCTAATTTAACCATGAATTTTCCCAGAATTTTACGACTATATTTTCAATATGAAATTTTGGAATATTCATCACTGATTCCAGAATTTTCAAAACCGATGAAATTTCACCGAACTTCGTTACTTTGATGATTTGCTTCCAAAAATTTTTCTATATAACCTCTCTCATCAATTTTTTGAGACTAAGCCAATTTTGACCATAAAAACATGTAAATAAAATTTATTCTAGAATATTTAAGATCTACACTACTTCTATCTAAGAATTCTAAAAACTAAAGACTAGAAACTAAAACTAAAGACAAGCTTACCTCTTGAAGCTCTTGAACTCCTTCCTCCTTCTTAGAAATCACCACTTGGTGGTTGATTTGAGTGTGAAGAATGAGGAGAGGCAAGGCCTCTATTTATAGCAAAAGCTCATGAATTTTATCCCTTGGATCAACTTTTCTTATCAATGGCTAATATTAATTTGTGCTTCTATGAAGAGACAATTTGTGAGCAAATGTCTCCCATTGGTTAGAAACAATTATATTAGATTTAGCTAATTATCTTAATTTCCAAAATTAAATCCCACATGTGCTCTATGATGTCATCCTTGTGATGTCATCTTGATGACATCATCAAAGCTTAGGTGTCATTGTTGATTAATTTACTTTAATGAAATCTATTTTTGGTTGCTTGATCAATTACCAATACTTTTGAATTCTGTGTATGTATCTTGATTAGTAGTTGGATATCAAGATTTATGGTCTAATTAGATTTCCCTAGTTGTACTAAGCTTATTCTCCAACGTTTGCAAAAATAGCCTTTACTAGGCTTACTTAGAGGTTAAATTATGTGGGTTTAAGATAAATTCTTATATTTTCTCCAAGGTTCCTACTTCTTCACAACTATTTAAATTTGTATAAATTCTCATTTTACTGTGTACATCAGATATTCTTGGATTTCAAACCATTATCAAATTTGCTTTAATTTATTTTTTCTCTCTCTCTCTCATTGGTCAAAACCTTTTCTCATGGATTAAACTTTATGAGGCTTAATTAAGGCCTTTGGATTTGGCTTTATTAAATTTAATCTTAGCCCTCCATATCTAATCTTAATTAGCATCCCTAATAAAGTAGTTAAGTGTAATTGTCAAAATATGATTGGTTCTAATATTAATTAGAAATCACTTCTATGCTAATCCTAGCCCTTCACTAGCCCTTGTTTCTTAATTAAGGTAATATATCCTTAATTATGCCTTTAAGATATGCCACTAAATTAATTGTGAATGTTTATAAAAATAATTCAATTAACATAGATTGAATTATCCACTAATTGTTGGCAATTTTCTCTAATTGGTTTAATTATTTCCTCACAACTTTTTAGCTTTTCATGGTCATTTATGCACCATGTATTAATTCAATAATTATAGGGCAATTTATGATCCCAAAATAAAATTAGAGAATTTGGTTTTTGATTACCTTACTTCTTAGAGAAAATTCCCTAAATTAACATAAATATGTTACTCAATTTTGAGACCACATATTCACCTATTTCTAATAGGTATTACTTACCAACATATAATGTTTATAATGAATATGAATTTTAGGGTTTTACAAAGAGAATGTAGGAGATTTTGTTAGGGGGCATTAGTACTTTCAATTTTTTATTTTTACATTTGGTCATTCTAAATAATTACAATTTTTTTTTTTTTTTATACATTTGGTCCTTCATTCTAATTTTCCCAAGGGTTTTTGCTTCTCCCAACAAGTAAAAGTAGTTTTTATTTTGTTATTTAACAAATAATTTGTAGCTATTTGTACAAAAATATTGATAGCTGGCGACAAAAAATGGGGTTGTAATATATATGTTATGCGTGTTCGAATTATAATACTTGAGTGCCAATTTAACACATCGTGAAGAAAATGAGTCGATTGATCAACTTTTTTTAATCAAACAAAAATATGAAATAGTGATTATACTCACTTTCTATCTCTATCATTTTCTACCATAAATAAGACCATTAAAATATTGGAATAGAATAATATGATAAATGGGGTGAAGAATTTTGTGTTGAATATATGGGAGATATTCTAACCTCTCGGAAACTACAGGCCTACTTTATTGCTATCATGCATATTCCCTTTATGTCTCTTTCAAGTCTGTTTAGTGGAATTGTCATTCTCATTTCCTAGTATGATTACTACATGGTTGCTTAAGGTTCTATCATTCTTATTGAATATTGAGACAAAAATCCAACATTCATATATATAGGATGCAAATATCTTGATATGATCAAATACATCCATGCATGTTTTGCAGATGTCTCAAAAAAGTAAGGAATATTTCCTTTTGAAGCACACCAGTCCTTTTGACATGAAAATGATGACGGGAATAACAATGTAGAAGAATCAAATAATGTTATTTAAGAAATTACAATCAAGTCCTGTACTCCAGTTATACATCTTTAACAAACAAAATATCAATAATTCATCACACGGAGTGGACTCAAATCTCTTCAAATAAAAAATCATGCAACCAATGCAGTGCACTTTCATAACTAAAATGTATTGAGTATGTATTTCCTAAATCAAAACGCTTTTGTCTTCTACTTTAGTTAAAACTCTACTAAAGCAGTTAATATAAGATACTGACAAAAATGTATTCTTTATTAAATAAAAGGGCCAAGTGAAGAAAGTGCAAAAAAAAAAAAATTATATTAAAGCTAATAAAGCACCAATACATCAAATTGTCAATTTCTAGAACCCACACACTAGTGCAAAAAGGCTTTTAAGGCCGGACAAAAGAGGGGTCGTAAGACCGGACATGCGGCCGGTCTCGTTCCGGCCCGATATTAAAAGTCTACCATTTAAGACCGGACTCGAACCGGTCTTAAAGAAACTATTTTAAGACCGGACATTTAAAAACGTCGGTCTTAAAAAGTTGTACTAAATAAAGCCGAAATATTTTTTGTTCGGTCCTAAAGCTAACTTTTAAGACCGGCCAAAAAATAGGCCGCTCTTAAAAGATCGGAATTATAAGACGGGACCAGACGACTAATTATACATGGTCTTAAAAGAGTGACTTTCAAGAGTGGATGATAAATACATCTGGTCTTAAATATTTTGATTTAAGACCGGACGTCTAAATATACCGGTCTTAAAAGACCAACTTTTAAGACCGGGTTTAATATCAGAACTCAAAAGTAGTCTTGACCTTTAAGACCGGTCATATAATTACATCCGGTCTTAACAAGTGAACATTTAAGACCGACTTATTATTTCCGGCCTAAATTTTCCCGAATTTTTCCCTGCTGTTCTTCCTGATTATATATATATATACACAAATCCACCACCCAATCCAGCACATAAAATTCGATACTTTAAGCTACAAGCTTTGAACAATTATTTGAATAAATTGAATTGGAAAAAGAATACAAATATTATTCACCATGAGCTATTTGGCCTCTTAATTAATGATTACTATGACTACAACACCTAAATTAATTCATACAATAAGATAACTTACTTACAAATACAATAAGTTACAAGTACAACATACATGCGCCCAAAATAATATTCACCATGCCTTCATCTGATTCCCCCACCCAACAACGTAACATCCTCTTATATAACATGCCCCTTTGGATCGGATCCGCCACAAAAATAAAACAAGAACAAAATTCATAGTCGGAGACATTAACTATGAGCATAGATAGAAGGAATATAATATATATAGTTAAAGCCTTAAAGTCTTCAAAGAAATCTGCATATGAATATTACCTTATGAATTGACTCTTTTATAAAGTGATATCTTCCCATATCCCTTCTTGATGATCACTTCTTATCTTGGGTTCATTATCCGCTTCATCTTCTTCGTTCATGTCCGGTAGACCCCTTGAAAAAGGAGTACTCTCGGAATACCATAATTTGAATTCATTTCCTCATCAATATCAATGACCCTCTTTCCTTGGAGAGCTACGAGACCACATTTTATTTTCTTGATCGGTGATATATAGAACACTTGTTTTGCACAGTCGCCATAATAAAAGGTTCATCTCCAAAACTTCTACCATTGACATCGACTAATGTAAATCCTAGCCGATCGATCCGAACACCATTATTGACATTAACCCATTTGCATTTGAAAATGGGAAATCTAATTTTCACATAGTCCACCTCCCAAATCTCTTCAATAACCCCATAATATGGCATGACGCCAATAAAGGGCTCTTGTCTTTCGAACGGAGAAGTGCATAGATTCACCTCTAACATAACACCACCGTTCGGGTCCGTGCTCGTATCACCTAGGGACTTCGTGTAAAATGTATAACCATTGATCACATACGAATTCCAACTTATGACATCAACCGCAGGACCACACCGCTAACCATTTGATTGTATCGAAACACATTCCTCTCCCTCGACCTTTTGTTTGAACCAGTTTGCAAAAGTTCTATTATGCTCCCTAATCAACCTTTGTTCCGTCATTCGATGATTTTCTTTCCTTACAGCTGCTTTATGTGCAGCTATGCTAGCTTGAACTTCATCGACGTTATTCAAGATGTATAAGTGGACTTGTGACAATTCATCGGGATCCACACTCTTTACGGAAGCCCCTCGTCTACCCCCATCAGCATGCTGACGTTTTGGAAGCCCAATATGTCTTACTTTGGCCAAATAATCTTGACAAAATTCCATGGCTTCTTTAGAAACATATTTCTGAACAATCGATGCTTTTGGTCGGTATGCGTTCTTCACGTACCCTTTTAGGAATTTCATAGATCTTTCAATTGGGTACATCCATCGTAAATGGATAGGGCCGCACATCTTTATCTCCCTCACTAGATGAACAATTAGATGAACCATGATGTCAAAAAATGTAGGAACAAAAAGCTTCTCAAGGTGGCACAAGATAAGATATCCTTCATTCTCCAATTCATCCAACTTTTCAATCTCAAAAACTTTACTACAAAGCGCATTGAAGAAGACACAAAGTCTAGTCAAAACGACCCAAAGATCATGTTCGGCGATGCCTCGAATAGCTATTGGGAGTAGCTGTTGCATCAAGACATGACAATCATGAGACTTTTGGCCTACTAATTTCAAGTCCTTCATCGATACAAGCCTCTTAAAATTTGAAGAATACCCCGTGGGAACTTTTGTGCCATGTAAACACTCACAAAAACTTCGTTTCTCATCCTTAAACAAAGTATGAGAAGCCGGGGGACAATAAGTTCTCTTCCCATCTGGCCTTGGATGTTACTCTTTGCGTATTCCCATTGCTATCAGATCCAATCTTGCCTTCACACCATCCTTGGAACTACCTTGTATGTTGAGAAGCGTGCCGACAATACTATCACATACGTTTTTCTCCACATGCATGACATCAATACTATGTCTCACATCAAGATTGCGCCAATATGGAAGATCGAAGAATACAGATCTCTTTTTCCATATATTTGTTTCTTTTCTACTCTTTGCGGTCTTAAATACGACATTGATATTTTTCACCTTTTCATAAACTTGCTCCCCGATCAATGCCACCGGAGCAACTTCATACTCTTGGCCACCAAAAAAGGCTTTCTTCAATCGACGATATGGGTGGCCCCGTCTAAGAAATCTCCTATGTCCAAGATAAACCGTCTTTCTTCCATGTTGAAGTTGATGGTAGCGTGTGCCTTCTTCACAAACCCGGACATGCTTTATGGCCCTTTACACTATACCCGACAAGTTCCCATATCTTTGGGAAGTCGTTTATAGTACAAAATATCATGGCTCGCATTTTAAACACCTCCTTCTTGAAAGAGTAAAAAACATCAACACCTTCTGCCCACAACTCCTTCAAGTCTTCGATCAAGGGCTAAAGGTAAACATCAATGTCATTTCCGAGTTGATTCAGTCCCGAAATCAACATAGACGGCATGATGTACTTTCATTTCATGCATAACATTGGAGATAAGTTGTAAATAATCGGTAGTACAGGCCATGAACTATGTATGCTTTGCTAAGGCTTCCATATGGATTCATGTCATCCGTGCTAAGGGCAAGCCTAAGGTTCCTAGGTTCTTCGCCGAAGTTCGGAAATAATTGATCGATTTTCTTCCATTGAGAAGAATCGGCCGGATGTCGAAGCTTTCCATCAGAAATCCTCTCATCTGCATGCCACCTCAAATTTTTTGCATCATTTTCATTCGCAAACAACCGCTTGAACCTTGGTATGATTGGAAGATACCACAACACTTTTGCAGGCCCCTTATTTGACTTGTACCTTGGGGTTTCACATTTCGGACAATTCTGCTCCTCTTCAAACTCTTTTCTATACAACACGCAATCATTCGGGCATGCATGGATCTTTTTGTACTCCATCCCCAGTGGACAAAGTATTTTCTTAGCATCATAGTATCGATGCGGCAACACATTATCATCAGGAAGCATGTCCTTAAAAGCCTAAGCATTTCTGAAAAACTCTTGTCGCTCCATCCATGACGTGCCTTCAAGCTTACCAATTTCAATACAACATTCAACAATTGGTATTTTTTACACCCACGGTATAGAGGGGTCTCTGCATCACTGCATATATTACCATATGCATGTGATTGATGAAAAGCCTCTTCTCCTACATCACGGATAACGTCCTCTATGTGATCATCCATATCCGTGTCATTATCATCAAAGGCCACTTCGCTATGTTGAGACCCACTTGGTATTTTTTCACCATGCCATACCCATACTGTATAAGTCTTATAAATTCCTTCACAAATTAAATGTGTGTGTATAACTTCAGGACTTAGTCGCCTCTCATTCAAACATTTTACACAAGGGCAATAAAACTTCCCACCCTCAGCATGGGCATTTTGTTTAGCAAATTTTATAAAGTCCCTCACCCCATTCTGATATTCAACACTCGTCCGTTTAGCATTTACCCAACTGTGATCCATAGTAGAATTCCTATATATATAGACGGAAAGATTTAACATACATATATATGCTCAAATGTCGGTTATGTCTTTTGTTTTCCTTTTTTTGGATAAACTTGCTCATTAAATGCGAACGAACAATCACTTTTGGTCATAAATGTATCGCAGTGAATCCAAGAACCAAAATAAATGCATGACGAGGAAATTAAATGCATCGCGTGAAGGTCTTGTGGACTCACACTCGTATCATATAAATTCAAATGCGTTTGCTTAGTCTTTCTTCTTCCGCCACGAACGTTGATGTTGCGAACGACAAGAGTAACCTAAAAACATTTATTGCTCGGTTGGGTTGGTCTAAAGTGCAATTATAATCTTCAAAATACAATATCCATTAACAACACGAAACCCACAAGAACATTTGATCGATTTCGCTCAACCCGGGAAAAACCCGAACGATGAGCGGGAAAATCATAAAGTTATATAACCGAAACACCTCTTACAGCTTGGTCTATAGACGTTTAGCTAAGGAACCAGAAAGTGATTGTCGAGAGAGCAACGCGAACCAAATACGAAAGTGGCGACGGAACCCGAGTAACACTTTAGGCGCGACAAGAGAAGTTCGAGAGAGGGAAATTTAATATTCCACGCGACAGAGCGAGACATGTTTTATATTTGGGATTTTATTAAGACCGGAGTTTTATAATCCTCCGGACCTAAATTGAGACAATTAAACCTGTTCATTAAAAGGAGACGATTCTATATATAAAATTTTTTAAGACCGCCGTTTTATAATACTCCGGTCCTAAAATTCTTCATTTTTGTGATTTCTAAAAAAGGATTTGGTGAGCGCAAAGAATCGAATGAATAAAAATTAAAGGAAAACTGGAGTTTCTTTAATTACATATATTACTTGCATATGCACGTACACAAGAAAAAATACAAAACAAAAACAAGCGAAAAAATTATCAAAAAGAAGAATCGACTAAACATCTCCTAAAGCTTATTATCCTCCAAAGCCTTGGCGATTTCGGCGTGAAAGCATTAATTTCCCGCCGGAGATCAGCAAGTTTCTCTTACTCGAATCAGCCACAATGCTTCATTAGAGGAAAGAGGAGAGGGGCTCGGTAGTAGTCGCGGTGGGGCCAAGAGGTTGGAGAGGGGGAGCGGGAACCTCTTCATCATCCGAAGAAATAACAATGGGTCCAACGACCCGAGACTCTTCCTGTCACAATGGGACGGACTCTCGATGGAGGAGGCGCACCGTATAACGATCGACGGAAGGCACGAGCATCACGACTAAGAGCACCCCTACGAGCGATTCTCTTGTATCTAACCATGGTTTGAGCGGTTAGGGGCGAGAGAGGTATGAGGAGTTAATTAATAGAGGCGAGAAGCTGTTCTCGAGATAGCCACGTACGTAGTTTGGAGTTACGAGGTAGTGAGGAATTAATAAGGAGTTATAGGTACGCGGTATAAAATTCCATTATTTAATATTTTTGCAATTCATTTTATTTTAAGACCGACCTTTTATCATTAATCCGGTACTTATAGGTATGCGGTATAAAATTCTATTATTTATTTTTTTAAGATCGATCTTTTATAATAAGTCCGGTCCTAAAAGTCTTACCTTTAAGACCGACCTTTTATCATTTACCCGTACTTACACACCGTTCAAAAATGAATGATGCGAGTCTCTTCGGCTTCCGATAAACTTCCCAACTAGGCGTCTTCTTGTATTCGATGAACAATGCGTCTCCTCGTTAAAGCTTCCGCGTTTCACATTGTTCGGATGGGTTCTCTATTTAAACCCGTTGTTACTTTCTTCACATTCTTCTCCCCCGGTCCTCCGTTTCCTCCTCCTCCTCTTCAACCTCGCCCCACCGTAATGGCTGCTCCCCTAGGTCCTCCATTTCCTCCTCCTCCTCTTCAACCTCAGCCCCTCGCCACCGCCTCCTCCAAATCCGACGTGAAGCGGTTGGTGCGATCCTAGTGGCCCGCGTCGATCAAATCGATCGACATTTGGGCCAATTGGTTCAGATTGCTCATACCATGAACAACAAGCTGAACATGGTACTCCACGCCAATGACGTGAAGTACGATCTCGCTGAAGACGACTCTGACGACTCCGACAACTCTGACAACTCTGACGCCCCCTCCCTCTCCGACTACGAGAGGGATTAGTTTTTTGTTTGTTGCATTTTTTTTGTTTTTTTTTTGTGATTGCTTTTATATAGCGTAAAAAAAATTAGTAAATAAAATATTTTTAAATTTTGTTCTCGTGCGAGTTTAGTACTTTATCCATTATCTCGAACCCGGAAAGCAATAAACAAGGCAACTATGAAGGATGGATAATGGCGGACTAAAAAACCTAAAATAAAAGAACGAAGACTTTAGTTAGTAAATCGACGGTCCTAAAAACACTTTGCCATTTTTGTCGGCTTTGGTTTCCATATCCGATTGCCTCTTGTCCTTTTCATTCTCGTCTTTCTTTTTCCGACAAAAAGGAAACAAACAAAACATTGTCCTCGTGTAAATCCAACAACGAAATTCACGAGAATACGATTAAGAACATACAAAAAAAGGATCTTTTACCTTATTCGGATAAGAACAAACAAAGTGACTATTCTTCTCAAGGTTGGACCTTCGTTATCGTCGGTTTTACCTCCCCATGTTAGAAACAAAGTGTCCTTTTCATTATCTTCCTTCTTTTTCCGACAAAAGACAAAAGACAAAATAAAAGGGACACGATAATGCTTACTCACACATGGAGAGGTAAAACGAAGATAATGAAGGACCTAGCTTGAGTAGAACGCCGAACCTCGCCTTGTCTTCAACCCTATCCATTTAATTTGTGTGAAAAGATGTATTTAAAGGTGATTGACTTTTAAGATCGAACAAATAAAAACAGATGGTCCTAAAAGTTAAGCGAGACTTGTAAGTAAAGGACTTTTAAGACCGATTATTTATAATAACATGGTCCTAAAAGTTCCTGTGACTTTTAAGACCGACCTTTTATAATACGTTAGGACCTAAAAGTTCATGCGGACTTTTAAGCTTTTAGGAGCGGACACTAAATCAATATAGGGTCCTAAAAGTCTCATACTTATTACATCAAGATTTTTGCGGAGCTTTAAGACTGGACATGCTTTGTTAATGAACGGTCCTAAAAGTCTCAAATTTCCAACACTAAATTAAATAGCTATATCCACCATCCAATAATACATTCGAAACCCAAAATGGACACAAGAAAATTGTTCGAAAAATTAACTAAATTTATTTATTGAATTTTACATTGCCTATGTATATTTACAAATGAATTGTTCAAAAAAATAAACAAATTTACTGAGAAGATCGATTATTGTTGCTACGGGAATATACTTACAAATGAATTTAGGACATTAATTATTGTCCTTTTTATGACTCTAAGATCAGACCATACAGATATTCACAAAACACATTGCGTATGTGCTCCGAGTTCATCATGAGAAAAGGGAGTTTTGCATTGAAACATACGTAACATCGAAGACAAAGAATCGAATTAACTTGCGTGCATATTTCATTTGTAACGATGAAGTTTAAACTGAATTAACTTGCATAATATGTAACATCAAATACATTTACCTTTGCGTTAATTTAGTATCCCCTCGTGTGGTAATATCATACATGTGTTTCATGATGTCTTGCCCACATAAGTTGGACGCCGGTGGTTGCCGACGGGTCTAAAAAGAACAAGAAATATATATAAGAGCATATATATATATAGCTTAATGACCAAGTTCACAAGGCGTGTGCTACAAATATTGTACCAACCTCAGTGCACCATATGGGGTTGTCCCGAGTACCACGCCTTTTCTTTTCTACTCTTTGGAAGGTCCTCATGGAACTATCATCAAAATCACAAATTTATCAATGATTCACGAAAATTCACGCGAGAGATTTCGGACAACGAGAATCAAAATGACATGCTTACTCGTTGATGGTCTCGCACCAACGTAGGCAATGGCTCACCGTGAGTGGAGCATAAGAAGATAACTTTATGCTCCTCCAAGCACATGAGGACCAACGCCGGTGGCGGCTGAAAATTCACAAATAAAGAAACTATATTCGATGATATATGTAGCAGAATTAAGTGAATTGCGGACAAGATTTTTGATATGTACTGTGGAAGAATGGATAAAAGTACAACTTTCTTTTCACTTCACACACCCTCTTTGATATGTACGTCTGTCTCTCCTGCATGGATGTTTGACTTGAATAGACAGGGCACAAGAATCCAAAATCGTTGATCCTGCCATTTTGAACCAATTCATGATGCAAGAACCTACAATAATGACATTGATCAGGGAATTAGTATATATGTATGTATGTCTAAACGATGCATTTAAATTATGTACTCATAGACGAAAGATACTTACTTCATAAAAATTTGAATAACGCATCGATAAGCTCCTGTCGAGGAAGCGGCGGGGACTCAACATCAACGGTGTCAACTTGAACGGGCATAGGATGAGGGACGCCTACTACTTCATTGGCGAGGCCACGATTTATCCTTAAAATATCCACTCTTCATCGAGATCGGATATTTTTTCCACAGCGGCAAAGACCAACTTAGCGATGGGGATAGAGCTTGAGGAGGGGATGGAGCTTGACGAGGGGATGGAACTTGAGGGGAGGGTTGAAGCTTCGGGAGCGGTAGAGACATGTACAAGCTTCACGGCCAAGGGATGAAGGTTCCCTTGACATCACTCATAAGCTTCGCTCATCGGTTTGGAGACGGAGCTGTGCATCAATGATCACCTTTTCAACCGACACTCGACTTCATCATCGGGCATTTGTTGGTGGTGTACAGGTTGATCCCAAGTTGTGAACAGTCCCTTTTGCAACCAATAATCGTCCATCATGATGATCGGGATCCTCCACATAAAGGTCACAAGGTTGCTCGATCGTCCAACAATGCAGCTCCCTCTAGTGCTCACGCTGCCGTGCGGGTGAGTGTGTGAAGGGAACACTTGGTCTACGGACGATTGCTCAAAAGTAGCCTCGGTGACTCGGTTCCTCTTTCATCCGGCTCATCTCGGATTGAAACATTGCGTCATTGAAGCTTTATTAGCAGCCCGTATGGTCCATCTCCTCCCGAGTAACCATACTTTGTCTAAGGCGTTTGGATGTACCAAAGACTTGCTTTATGCCTACCCATCCTCCAATCCCCCTTACACGCCCCGGGTGATCCGGTTTTCCGGTCGCAACGGTCAGAACATCATTCCTCTCGTTTGACACAAAAGATCCCTCTGCTTCTTTCTTTTTAAGATCTTCCTGTAAGATACAGATAACGAGAAGCTTAGTAATGAAACATGTTTAGTAACTAAAAAATAACAATAACGATACTTACAATTCTTTCGGAAACTAGACGAGTTTGTTCACTCGTGTAGGCGCCGCTTTTTTGCCGAATATGCAACCACAAATCCTCGCGACGTATTGGAGATGGAGGAGCATGTATCACGAAGGATTGGATTCTGCTTCATCATCCAATCTCTTCCGCTTGCACCATCAAATCTTTTTCGGCCTTTTGATATCCGCGAGAAGCCCTATGAGGGCAATCATTCTTTCTACCTATCTCTGTGCTTGTTCCCTTCTTTTACGTGAATCGGGATTGAAAACATCTATTAATTATGAATTCCACCATGCATATCACTAACGAAATTAGAGAACTTCTCGCTTTCATATGAAAATCAATCAAACAAGTAGTCAAATTCTTCACTTCATCAAGTTTCAACATTTTATTTAAGGAAGATGTAGAATTGTAGAAGAAATTGGAGCTATGTTTTGTAGTGCTAGCTAGATAGATAGGTTAAGAAACAAAAGAGAATTATGCTTACGAGAATAATACAAACTTGATCCTTTTTAAGGCATCCGAGTGGGATCGAAATCCCCATTAGATAGTAACAATTGGGTATATAAAGTTTCCCCCTTTTAAGACTATTCATTTCCTCCTTTGCAAGACAAACCATTACACAATTAATACCTTCTCATCGGTAATTTACCTTTTCGGGTTGACATATCGACTTGCATAGACAAAGGCGGGAAATGTATACTTCTATTCACACACCGAACCATTCTATAACTAACGGGATTACATGAACACAATAACATTCATATATCCCCACGGTTAATAAGCAAACAAAAGGGAAAACAAAACTAAATATAAACTCACCGAGCTTCGGGAGTGGTCCGCAAAGAACAAATTGTCGCCAAATTCGTTCATCAATAAATGTGTAAACTTCCCAAGGATGTTTGGCAGGCGGAACCTCAGAGAGAATATACGTGTTAGTGAGAAAGGTCTTAAACTTCCTCCACCGATCAGCACAATAAGACAATGTCTTGTCTTTCAACTTCTGATAGTCAGGGACAGTGTATGTAACCCGGATAGTCTCCCAAATAGGATCCTTTACATTCTTAGAGTCCACACTTTTCCACTCATCCGTCAAGATGCTAACCTTGTTGCGTGCTAGACAGCCGACAAAACTATTATATTTGCTTTTATTAGGACCGACAGGTTCCAACCTTGCATCAAACTGAATCTCGAGCTTTGACCCAGAAGTCCGACTTAGGGTCACATCCATCATTCGTGTGCCTCTTCTACCACGGCGTGCGGGCGATTACGAGCCTCATTGTGAGATGAAGAGGGTTCGTTCTCACTCACACCCGATCATACCGAATCATGCGGCGTTGCCGGAACACGAATAGATTCGTTTTCACCGTCCATTTTCGAGACGGGAAGAGAGGAATGCCTGAGCAAATGAGAGAGTAACGGGGCTGATGGTATGTGGGCGAGGAAGAGAGGTAATGCAACATGAAGGGTTTCAGAACGTGAACAGAGGTTCTCCACATAGTAACAAAAGCTTTCGCGTGAAGAAATGTATAACTTGCGTGGATTTTTAAGACCGGATGAAAAAGAAACGGTCTTAATATTTACATTAATCCCGGTCATATTAAACGTCCGATCTTAAAAGTTTAACCTTTAAGACCGTTCCTTTTAAAACGCCGGTCTTAATATTAATGAACTTTTTCGTACCGGAAGTATCATATGTCCGGTCTTGAAAGAAAACTTTTAAGACCGTCTTCTTGATAAGTTCGGTCTTAAAACTTTAGACTTTTTATATTTAAATTTTTCCTTATTATGTTTTACCGCGAGAAAATATAAGTACGGCTATATGAGATATATTTAGAAAGTAATTGAAATTTCAGTTCAATTTTTAAGACCGGTTGTATTTTAGTCAGTCTCAATAATGTTTTTAAGAGCGGTGAAAAATTGGTCCGGTGCAAGAAGTTCTTTATATTTACTTGAACTGCCACCGGTCATTCCTTTATGACCGGGTGTCCATTGTCCGCTCTAAATGAGGCGGTCTTAAAGCCTTTTTTTGCACTAGTGACATATTCAATAAAATATGTTATTATGAATAAATTTCTCCCCCCTGTTTACCTCTTTATTTTTAGTGCATTTCAACGGCTAACAAATAAAAGGACTGGCAATAGTTAGTATATGAGCGGATATGAGGAATCATTCTTGAATCCAGTGTTGAATCTGTTGCAAAAGTTTAGAAGTATTTATTCTAGTTTTCAGAAGCGGATTTTTTTTTTTTTTTGGGGGGGTTGGGGTGTAAATGCTAGTATAATATTTCACTATGGAGAACCCATGAATGCTGTTAAATCATCAGGAAGAGTAACATTTAAAATTAGAATCAGGGGCATTTGAAAAATGACTCAAATTATTTATGATTTATGAATATAATGAGTTGCTGTAAATTTTATTTTATTTATATATGTGTGTGTGTAAATTATAAACAAATAATAATAATCATCTATTTCAATTCATCATAATTATAAATTAGATATTAGATTATGTAATATACAAAGGCAGAGAAAGAAATCACACTATTTAGGCTTATGAATAGTAATATGATATTGATGCATCATGCATCCTTCACATATCTTTGAAGCT
The DNA here is from genome assembly GCA_019022655.1 of Acacia acuminata. Classification (NCBI taxonomy): domain Eukaryota; kingdom Viridiplantae; phylum Streptophyta; class Magnoliopsida; order Fabales; family Fabaceae; genus Acacia; species Acacia acuminata. Next base: position 1,941,455 of record JAFJYI010000115.1, on the reverse strand, counting down.
TTTTTAATATAATATCACATAAACAAGGATTTCCTTTTCATTATTAAAAAAACCAAGGACCATTAGGAAAAAAATAATTACAAAGTCCCCCATCTGTAAACTGTATACATGTCTTCAACCTTTCCTAACAGCTTAAGCGATTGGGAAAATCGATTGTCCACATGCTATCAGTGGTATAACTTAATAGTCACAGTCAAGACTCTAATTCCAAGTCTAAGCTGCAAGATATGTAGTAGAAACTTCTCTAGAGACAAGTTGATAAAACAAGAGAGAAGATATAATAATTTGTCAACTGCCAATGCCATGACGGACATTGTTCAGGACAAAATCAAAACCACAAGTCTACAATAATAGTTATCTAGCAGAAATAAGCAATTCAACTTTAAGGCCTACCTTTTTTAAATATCATTTCACACAAGGAAATTTGCAGAACCAAGCATGCAAATCATCCAAAGCAACAAAAATAGCAGGATAAAGGGAAAGAAGAATGACCTGTTTGAGAAATTCCTCATGCCAAGTGTCAAGGGTATCAAAAGACCTCAAAACATTAACATCATACACAAGCACGCAACAATCAGCCCCTCTATAAAATGAAACTCCAAGACTTTGAAATATCTCTTGACTCAGTAACAAATAAGAAAACTTCAGACGAATCTATTAGGGAGAAGGATACTGAGTCATCAACGTACGGCGTCTTCCCACCCTGACAATGAAAGAAGACAACAAAAATTTAGAATACTATATAGGGTAAAGGAGCAAAAATACACATGTGCTTTACTCCCGGGAGCGCCCAGCATCATATGCTTTTTTTGGGAGCAAAAATATACATGTGGTTATATTTTAGGAGCAAAAGTCACATCTACTGTTAAAATGGATGGAGTTGACTGTGAACTTGGATGATTTGATCAAAACTGACATGTGTGATGTGGGGCCCACGGTGGTGTCCAACAAACCTTCATCTCCAGCTTCCCCTTCCCGACTCTTCCATCTCCATCTTCTTCATCACTGTTTAACACACACAACAACGTCATTTGCTTCCCGACTCTACCATAGCTTCTCCTTCTCCTCCATCATCATCTTCTTCTTTCTCTTCTCGGCCATTCTTGCACAGCTTCCATATTGCGAAACGAAGGCATTCTGTGGCCAAAGCGAAGCTCGAGTATCTTCTTCACCAACACGGGGATCGTCAACGCGTTATCGTAAGCTTTCTCTCTTCCTTCCTTGCAAGAACAGAGTGAATCAAACCCTTGTCGAATACTGGAGCCAAAAATAGATGCCTAAAGAATTAGATAAACTTTGACTAGACTTTGCTAAGCTATATGCGTGGTGATTTACTTTGCACCGGTATGAAACACTCGATATTCCACCTCCCCGCCAAATTCCAGCAACTTTCCATGCATTAAGTCCAACTTTGCCATGCAGTGTCCTCATCCCCGACCATGAAGCTAAACTCACACCGCCTGTTTCTGGCATTTCTTGTCTAAATCTCATCTCCTATGCTAGTTGAACCCAGTAAACAAAATAGTTTGAAATAAAAATGGTCAGTGTTTTGAAGTACTTTCAAGCAAGCTATTGATAATGATTCATTGAATTGCGGTTGGTCTCTGCTTTATTGGAGATTCTTCTGGATTCAGAAAGAAGCCTTTGTGAGAAGGCTTTGGCAATATTTGATTCACTCTGTTCTTGCAAGGGAGGAAGAGAGAAAGCTTACAGTAATGCGTTGACGATCCCTGTGTTGATGAAGAAGATACTTGAGAGTTTCAGCTTTGGCCACAATGCTCTGCTTTTACGCAATATGGAAGATGTGCAAGAATGGCCGAGAAGAGAAAGAAGAAGATGATGATGAAGAAGAAGGAGAAGCTATGGTAGAGTCGGGAAGCAAATGACGAAGCAAATGATGTTGTTGCATGTGTTAAACAGTGATGAAGAAGATGGACATGGAAGAGTCGGGAAGGGGAAGCTGGAGATGAAGGTTTGTTGGACACCACCGTGGGCCCCACATCACACATGTCATTTTGGTCAAATCATCCAAGTTCACATCAACGATCCATTTTATCTACATGTGAGTTTTGCTCCTAAAACGTAACCACATGTGTATTTTTTCTTAAAAAAGCATATGGTGTTTGGCGCTCCAGAGGTAAAACACATGTGTATTTTTTCTCCTTTACCCTACTATATATAAAATTTTATCAAGTTCTTCATACCAATTAAATTTTTAGTGGATATTTTCTTTAATTTATTATTTAATTTTTTTCTTTCTTTGAATATATGAACATAAAGTTATTGGTTACCTACTTACCTTGGAGTTATTTTATTTTGTTCATTAATTATTAATTTTTTATTAAATCAATTATTTAATATTTAATATTTGATTTATTAATTAATCATGTGTGTGTACATGTTTATTTGTTTTATTTTGTTTTCATTTATTGTTTTTCTTGTATAAAATTTTGCAAAAAGAGAAAAGGAAAAAATTATAAGAAGGGGCCTGGGGAGAGAATTATGTAGATGACTAATGGCTTCTTCTAATCGTGGCACCCCAAAATCGAAAACCCATAAAAAGCTGTAGCTTTCCTTTAATAGTAGCTTTTGATGATTTTTTTAGCACAAACAAGTAGGGCCTATTTAGTTGGAAGGAATGGAATGGAAGGAAATGATAGAAGGTTATTTGTTTAGTTTGGTTGGTGGAAGGTGGAGGTGAGAAGTTTTTAATGATCCTTTATTTAGTTTAAGATAAGATGAGAGGGGAGAAATGATAGTAATTTACCATTCTATCCTAATATATTTGGTTATCTTTTTTATTTATATGTTTTATAAATTAATTTACATCTTTATAATTAATATAATACAATTTTTATTGATAATTAATAAAATTATATTTTTAAAAAAAATTAATTTTATAATAATATATATATTTTTAAAAATAATATTATTTTCATAAGACTATATTAAGTTAATTTCATAATAATATAATTTTATAAAACTATATTATTTTTAATTTAAAAATAATATCATTTTCATTATAATAATATTTTTATTTAAAATTATATTAATATATTTTTATAAAATTATATTATTCTTAAATTAAAAAATTATAGTAATATTTTTATTTAAAAATATATTCACATATTTTATAATTATAATATTTTCTTTTATAAAAATTTATTTTTTTATTTTAAATAAATTTTATAATAATATTTGTTTTCGTAAAAATATAACTTCTTAAAGTTTATTTCATAATAATATTTTATAATGATAAAAAAATATTTTTATTCAAATAATTGAATATTAATATTTTTATTTAAAATTTGTTTGAGCATATGTTAGAATTATAATAAATTTTTATTCATAAATATATACTTTTTATTTTAAATTATTTTTTAACTATATATTTTTAATTATAATAATTTTGTATGATAATACATTTTTTGTTTTATAATAGAATATTTTAATAATAATAATATTTTATTTATCATAATATTTTTTATTAGAGGCATTATTGGAATACCATATAAATTTTAATGGTCAAGTGGTCTAAAATTTTGGTGCCCTTGCAAACCCCTAATTTGAAGGAAAGCCAAAATAAGGGTGTTGGAGATGAGTTGAAAACTTTGAGGTTTCCTCTCCTTTGAAATTTCAAACTAAATAATAGGAGAAATTTAATTTTTTTCTCCACTTTCATCCCCTCCCCTCCACCCCATCAGCCCTTAAGGCTTGTTTGGTTTGAGGAGGAGGGAGAAATTTTTTCCTTCTCTTTAATAAATAGCTTATAGAAACTTTTCAATATTTCAAAATATCTTTCTTAACAAAAAAGAATATTCTTTTCATTAATGACGATTTGGTCACTCTCTTCCCTCTCACTCCCTCCCCTCAAACCAAAGAGGCTTTAAGGCCTCAAACCAAAGAGACACTAGGGTGTATCTGTTTTTTAACAATAAGGGATGGAATGGGAAGGGATGGAGGGCAAGGGTACTTGTTTGGTTCGGTTAGAAGGAACCTTTTAATGATTTCTTATTTGGTTTAAAAACTAATTTACCATTTTATCCTTTTATATGTTGGTAAATATAAAAAGATGACATATTTATACTTTTTTTTTTCTATTTAAGTAATAAATAATATCTTTTTAAAATCAAATTAACAATCCCCACTCCCATCAAACAATCGCCATTTGGTCTCTGCTTTCAATCCATCCCGTCACTCTTCAAATGCACATGGTCGGAGTCTGAGAGAAGGAATTTGAACGAAAAATAGGGAGGAGGGGAATGGAAAAGAGCATCATTGAGAGATATGATTATGAATTAAGTTTTTCCCAAATATATATTTGCATCTGCCTACAGTTCAACAACCTCATCTTCTTTGCATTCTCCGACGTCGATCACCATTGTTCCTTTCTTCTTCGGGGGCACTACTTTGCAACAATTCCTTCTTGGAGACTGCACAACAAGCCAAAATCAAAACCATCCCACTGAATAGTACCTATCGGTTTCTCTCCTTTTTCCGATGAACCACCGAAAAACCAAATACACGGCAAGGTGCAAATTTCTCCGGCGATGCAAACACTCCCGATTCGGGTCTGAGACTCAGAACCCAAATGGGTAATCGAAGCAAGAGAGGGTAGGAAGATGCAAGGCAAGTGAAATGGGTTGGAATGAAGATTGAGGATGCTGGGCTTTGGGTTCATTGGGGTTTGGTGGGCTCAGCTGCACACTGCCATTTTTGACACATCTCAAAATGACTGAGGGTGCTAATGGGGGTTGGTAAAAGTGGTAAGCAGCTTGTGTCGCTTAAGCAAGGTCTCGAGTTTGAGCCTTGTGAATGTAAAAAAGCCCCGCTGGGAGACTCACTCACCATAGCCAGGTGTGCGACCTGGGTCGGATTCGGATTAGTCAGGGCGAAGCTCTGGATACCGGATGGGCAACCAAAACAAAAAATGACTGAGGGTAAATTAGTCCAAAAAATTAGCTCCCCGACAAAAATCCCAATTTGAAGGGAGCAAACTGAGGACATAGCTTTTCTCCTTTTCCCTTAGCATCTCTGCTCTCCTTTTCTACAAAACCGCATTGTCTTAATGCAAAGCGGTGAAGCGATGCTTTTTTATAAATATTTCGGGGTACTAACGGGTATTAAAAAGATAATTCATGATACTATAAGTACTGAAAAAATACTTCATGAGCTTGAAAAGTTATTTTAGGATCTTGAAAAAATATCCTAAAGTATGTTTTTAGTACCAATCAGTACCCTAAAATATTTTTTCAATATCCTAAAATAATTTTTCAAGATTATGAAGTATTTTTTCAATATCATATAGTATCTTGAAGTATCCTTTAAGTACCCGTTAATACCCTAAAATACTTTTTCAAAACCCTAAAATAATTTTTCAATATCATAATGTATCTTTTTATTACCATTTAGTATCTTTTTAGTATCAGTCAATACCCTGAAATACTTTTTCAAGATCATAAAATAAATTTTCAAGATCATGAAGTATTCTTTAGTATTAGTCAGTATCTTGAAGTATCTTTCGCCTGGTCTGCCATAATAAAAGGTTCATCTCCAAAACTTCTACCATTGAGATCGACTAATGTAAATCCTAGCTGATCGATCCAAACACCATTATTAACATTAACCCACTTGCATTTGAAAATGCGAAATCTAATTTGAACATAGTCCACCTCCCAAATCTCTTCAATAACCCTATAATATGGCATGACCACCAATTTAGGCATCTTGTCTTTCGAACTGGAGAAGTGCATAGATTCAGCCTCTAACATAGCACCACTGTTCTGGACGGTGCTCCTATCATCTAAGGACTTCATTAAAATGTATAACCATTGATCACATACAAATTCCAACTTATGACATCAACCTCCGGACCACGTGCTAACCATTTGATTATATCAGAAACACATTCCTCTCCCTCGACCTTTTGTTTGAACCAGTTTGCAAAAGTTCTGTTATGCTCCCTAATCAACATTTGTTCAGTCATTCTATGATTTTCTTTCCTTACAGCTTCTTTATGTGCTTCTATGCTGTCTTGAACTTCATCAACATTATTCAAGATGTATAAGTGGACTTGTGACAATTCATCGATCCACACTCTTTCTACGAAGCCCTCGCCTACCCCCTTCAAAGCATGATGATGGTTAGGAAGGCCAATATGTCTTACTTTGGCCAAATAATTTTGACAAAATTCCATGGCTTCTTCAGAAACATATTTCTGAACAATTGATGCTTCAAGCCGGTATGCGTTCTTCAGTACCCTTTTAGGAATTTCATAGATATTTCAATTGGGTACATCCACCATAAATGGATAGGGCCGCACAACTTTATCTCCCTCACTAGATGAACAATTGGATGAACCATGATGTCAAAAAATGTAGGAAGAAAAAGCTTCTCACTAACAGAAATTAGAGAACTTTTGCTTGATATGAACCTCAAACACTAGTCAAATTCACTTTATCAAGTTTCAACATTTTATTTAAGGAAGATGTAGAATTGTAGAAGAAATTGGAGCTATGTTTTGTAGTGCTAGATAGATAAGTTAAGAAACAAAAGAGAATTATGCTTACAGAATAATACAAACTTAATCATTTTTAAGGCATCCAGTGGGATCAGCAATCCCCATTAGATAGTAACAATTGGGTATATAAAGTTTCCCCCTTTTAAGACTACTCATTTCCTCCTTTACACAGTTAACATACTAACTAACTAATAGCAATGTCTAACCACTACCTACTATAAAAGAACTAGCTAAGACTATAATAATGGTTTGACTCTTATGCTATTATTATTTTCCTAATTACCTACTTAGTATTTTACCTTTGCCGCTTTACATATCAGACTTGCATACAACTAAGACATGCTCCTCTTATGCAGGACAAAGGATGTAAATATATACTTCTATTCACACACCAAACCATCTAACTAACAGGATTAGATGACCACGTACAATAACATTCACATATCCGCATAGGTTAATAAGCAAACAAAAGGGCAAACAAAACTAAATATAAACTCACCAGAGCTTCAGGAGTGGTCCGTAGTTGAATAAATTGTTGCCAAGTTTGTTCATCAATAAATGTGTACTTGTCCCAAGGATTTTGGTCAGGCCTAACCTCGGTAAAAATATATGTGTTAGCTAGAAAGGTCTTAAACTTCCTCCACCGATCAGCACAATAAGACAATGTCTTGTCTTTCAACTTCAGACGATCGGGGACAAAACATGTAAGCCGGATAGTGTCCTAAATAGGTTCCTTTACATTGCGAAGGTCCACATTTCTCCACTCATCTATCAAGATGCTAGCCTTGCTGCGTGCTAGATAGCCGACAAAACTATTATATTTTCCTTTATTAGGACTGAAGAAGCTAACTTTTCATCAAACTGAATCTCGAGCTTTGACCCAGAGGTCCGACTTACGGATACGTCTTCCATTCGTGTGCCACTTCTACCATGGCGTGTAGGGCGGTTACGAGGCTCATTGTGAGATGAAAAGGGTTTGTTCTGACTCACACCAATCACACCAGTAACTGGCGTTGAACGAACAGGAGAAGAACCGTTTTCTCCATTCATTTTTGAGAAAGGAAGATAGGTTGGGAGTGGTGGTGCGAAAGAGGAACGCCTGAGAGAGTGAGAGAGTAACAGAGAATGGTGGTGGTGGGCGAGGAAGAGAGGTAATGTAACAGGAAGAGGGGTTTTGCAACAACAACGGGGTTTTCGTAGCTCGGAGAGAACAACGTTAAGTCGTAAGGCCAGGTTTCGCGCGAAGAAAAGTATATTTGGCGCTTTAGTTTTAAGACCGGATGAAGTAAACGATGGTCTTAAAGGTTACAATTTCAGACCGTCCATTATTACTGTCCGGTCTTAAAAAAAATTCTCAATATTTAGTACGGGCACTATTTATGTCCGGTCTTAAAAGTATACCTTTTAAGACCGTTTTTTATATTTATCCAGTCTTAAAATTTTTAGACAATATATTTAAATTTTTCCTTATTTTTTTTGGACCGCAGAAAATATAAGTCGGGTTGTACGAGATTTCTCTAATAATGCTTTGATATTTCAATTTTTTAAATAACATTTTTAAGATCGGTTGTTTTTCTTGCCGGTCTTAATAATATATTTAAGACCTATGAAAAAATGATCCGGTCCAATAAGTTCTTTATATTTACAAAATTGTCACCGGTCATACCTTTAAGACCGGGGTGTCGATAGTCCGGTCTAAATGAGGCGGTCTTAAAATGTTTTTTTGCACTAGTGTCGATCCCAAATGTCTTTGACTAGTTTTACGGTTCATTGTTCTTATCCTGCCACGGGGTTGTGTGCTAGAATCCAAATTCCTTGCTCACTAAGACTATAAACATGTAGTGCTTATCTCTAAAGGAAAACCACTTTTTTATTTATTATTTTTTTAGAAAAATACACCATACACAAAAAATTAATTGACTTAAGATACTTTCGGGTATTAAAAAAATATATTTGCTATTAAAAAAATATTTCAGATACTACTATCACAGAAAAAAAAGTTTCTAACTAAAAATTAATTAATTTGAGATATAAAGTACAAAAAATATTTTAGAAAGTAACATATAATTTAATTTAAATAAATAAAAATACATTTTAAAAAAAATGTCCCACCCCACAATTAGAGGACGAGCACGATGTATGAAATGTAAACTCTTATTTTCACCCCTGCGAATGCTGGCATTCCCATTCCATTGGACCCGATGTGGGTATACCATTCGAATCGAATGGTGCAATTCCTAAAGCACAGTCAATCTCTACTCTAACGGTGACGACATAACCACCGCTTCTGGCATCAATCTCCGCCAGTGGAGACGGAGTGTATGTGGCTCTGGTTGGTAGCATACTATTGACACGGCTGAGGAGCCGATCTTATATATTAAATCATCTATTTTTCTTCAAATTGGAGGAAACGGGTCCTCCGGACTCTGAATTTTAATTCCAATCGCATTAACTCGGTTCGGATTGTCGCACATCTAGCTGCATAAAGAATCCGGGCCATTGAAATTACTGACGGTGGAGGCATGCTTCACCAACCTTGTTTCTACTATATTGGATTGGTAAGCTTGATCTTCACACTGAGTGCAATACGTATGAAATTTAGCTTTTGAAGTGCAGTTTTTTTTTCCCTCTTTATTGCTCTATGGTATAATTTGTATGTAACCTTGGCTTATTTGTACTACGACTGATGCAACCCTAACAGATCCAAAACAAACGCATTACAACAGAAGATAGGACTTGTCTGCTAAAATAAACTACATAACACGTATGTTACAAAATGAAACTGATAGGTATGGAAATTCTGCGTTACAGTTTTAGACAGGAGGTTCACCACATCAGTACACACGATACAATGTTACTGCTAACAAGGTCCTCACATACTCAGGAACTCAATATGGTACAACTAAACAGGAGTCCATTATTGCCTGCCCAACCTCTACATTTTTTCCTCCCCATTTTGCTGTTCTGTTTATTCTATTTCCCTTTTATTGACCCATGAGTCCCTTTTTTCTCTTACAGTCCCCACCTTCCTCCTTCTTTTTCTCCCTTCTGTATTCATGATCAAGCAGTTGGATTGTTAGTTATACTAGAACATATTAAATATATTAATTATAACTAAATATATTAAATTTTAACTGTCCTTGTATAATCTGATTATTTTATAGATTAGAAACTAATGTTTCATGGTGGTGATACTTACAAACTATAGTAGAGCAAGGGACCTACCACAACCCAAAATCCCACCACAAATCCCAATGTCATACTTACAAAAACCAACCAATCCCCTCTCCATGATCAACATTTTCATCATCTTGATCTAAATCACTTCAAGTGCAATTATTTGTGAGGAGGACCACATAGGTTGTTGCCAACGAGACTAGATGCTTCAAAGCTTTGCAATTGTGTCCCTGTAGGAATTCTTCCCTCCAAATTATGGCTTGACAAGTTCAGAAAGCTCAAGAAGCCTAACTTGGCTATGCTTGGTGGGATTTCACCAAAAAGATGATTCCTTGAGAAATCCACAGACTCTAGTGATTCCATGCTCCCAATGTTTTTTGGAATTTCATCGCTCAAACAATTATTGGATACATTTAAAAAGTGTAAGCCCTTAAGTCTTGTGATTTATATTGCTACCCTTAAGTCTTGTGATTTATATTGCTATCTCACCAGATAATTTGTTACTTGAAAGGTCAATACTTGTGACAAGTCCAAGAATAGCTCTATAATAATCAACTCTTCTTTTTAGGACAATGAACTCGTCAAGAATCAAGTTCCTTGTGTTGTTTGCTCCATTGCAATGAATGTTTGATTCTGAACTACTATTTACGATTGAAATAGCACTCAAATGGTTGATACATTTAGGTATATGTCTTGTGAACTTGTTTTGTGCAAGGTTTGAGATTTGTACAGCCTCATGTAACATATTTGATAGGGAATTTGACCAGAGAGCTTATTTGATCTAAGAACAAGAATCTTCAAATTTGGCAAGTGTTGTCCAACCCATGATGTTATTGTTCCTGAAAGTTGATTGTTCCCTAGATCCAAAGAAATCAATTTGCCGCAATTCTTCAAGAAAGTCGGAAAACTTCCAAAGAAACTATTGTTGCGAAGGTGCAACACTTCCAACCAGGATAGTGATCCAATGGATGAGGGTAAGATCCCTGTCAACTGGTTGTTCTCTAAGTTCACCCCACCAAGTTTTGGCCACATCAACCAACAATCAGGTTTTTTTCCTGATAAATTATTTGATGCCAATATGAGGATTCCAAGTTCTTTGTCTCATCATGTCCAGAACACAAAAGATGTGCTATGGAACCTGAAAATTGATTGTTTGAGAGGTATATATAAATCATATGGGGTGATATGTAAGGTAGTTGACCATTTAACTTATTCGAGCTTAAATCCACAATGCTTGGGATAGCAATGGAATTCTTCCATATATTTGAAAGCTCACCATCGATATAATTGTGAGAGAGACTGAATTTATGAGCATTGTCAAATGTGCTCCAAACCCAAGCGGGAATAGGACCAAATATCTGTGTTTGAAATATCCAAATCACAGAGATGCTTTAGTGATTGAATCCACAATGGAATATCCTTTGTTAGAAGTGCTGAAATTTATAATTTTACTTGTTGATCTATGTGGCTGTTATTTAAAGTGCCTCTAACCAATTTCTTACGAACAAGAATTGAGGCCCCCCACACACTAAAATGCTGTGGAAGAATCCTATTATATCTCAATCCTGACATTTTCTGCAATCTTTCATCATTGTAATAATAGATGTATTACAATCAAGCCATGGATTACAGAATTCAATATATATATATATATATATCATACACGGGTAATATGCTTGCAACATTGCTTAGTTTTTTGGATGGCATTGGATACATCTTCTTTAATTCTCCCTTGATTGCAAGTAATTCATTCAATGGAAATTTATGACTTTAAGTTGTGAGATTAACAAAAGATTATGCGAAGAAAACCCTTGTTACCTGGTGTGGGTTATTACTTTTATATATTTATGTTCTGTGTAGGGACAAATAATTGTCACTTTTCATTTTCATAAATATTGAATATGGGGCTTCCTTTATTGCAGTCCCCCTCATTTTCTTATTACAATTGGCTGAAAGACTTTATTTGCAGTCTCAGCGCGCAAATGCAACCAAACAAATAATGATAGCTTATTGTTATAAATGATACATATTTCAACATTGAAAAATTTGATCACTGCATGAATGACTCAGGGACATATTATTCATACAATAATTATATCCAACATTGTGAAGGCACTTGAAATACCAATTAGGTCAATTAAAGATGATTAAATTGGATGTTTATGTGCCTACAGATTATATATATATATATATATATAATATATATATATATATATATATATAATATATATATATATATATATATATATATATTTAGATTATGCATATTTGATTTTCATGGTCTTATTTTTGTGTTTATTTTTTTTTTTATTTTCATGGTAGAGCATATTGGAAAGATATATATATATATATATATATATATTGTAATACCCTAAAAATCTCACTTATTATAAATGTCATATTTTGACAAATAATACCTATTGAAAATAGATAAATATGTGGCCTCAAATTTGGAGATGTGTTTATTCTAATTTCTAGGGAATTTTTCCTTAGGATTAGGATAATCAAAGGTTTAATAAATTTTGTTAGGCATCATAAAATACCATAAAATATAATAAATACCATATTAAGCTATGGATCATGTAGAATCAAAAAGAGCAAGAAAGTGTTGTGAAAATACCTAAATAAATTTGGAGAAATCAATGATAATTAATGATTAACTAAGCCCTCACTAAAATAAATAAATTGCACAAGGCTTTATAATTAATTAAAAGACCTTAAACACCAATTGTTATAATTTATTAAGAGACTAAATTCTCTAATACCCTACAATTAATACCTAACTCATAATTAATGCATAAAAAGCCATAAAGAATTATCAAAACACTTGGAACAATTAAGGGGCAATTACCAACAATTAATGAGCAACTAAAATTACACTAATGGAATATTTAGGTAATTCTTTACAATTAATACTAATGGCCATTAATTAGAGATGTATTAGGCTAATTAAAGGTCAAGAGATAATAAGGGACTAAGATTTAGCATTAAATGAATTGTTAGCAATCATAAAACACTTCTTGAACCAATAATATAACAATCAAGAGATGATTAAGCTTATAATTAAGTTGTTAATCAAGAATTAATCAAGAGTTGAAAAAGTCAACAATTGCAACAAGATCTAAAGGTCAAGAATTAATTTCATAAAGATTATCTAAAGGCCCTAATAAATTCTTATAAAGCCTAATCCATGTAACTAGGCAAACAACCAATTAGATAACCCCCACATGCAATCAATTAGAGCATAAAAATGCAACTAAAACTGAACAAAGGGGAGGGGGGTCTGTTTTGGCACTTGGGAGAGAGAGAAAGAGTTGCTAAAAATCAAATTGGCCACTTGCATAGAGAGGATAAGGTGGTGAGAGGAAAAATCAAGGAGAAAGTCAAGCCATTAGCCAATGAAGTGATTACACATAAGATGATTAAGATAATCAATGGGATTAATTCAAGATTTAATCAAAGGGAAATCTATACAAAATAAATTGTATCTTGAAATCCACTAATCATCAATCAAAGATAAGAAGTGATTATTAACAAGCAAAATTCAAGCTTCAATTTGACTATAACCAAAGCTATTTTCTCAACTTTTAAGAATTTGCCAATTGAGAAAATGAGAGATTGAGGTCTCTAAGTAAAGCCAAAAATCTCAAGAGTTCAAAACCAAAAGAAAATTTGAATCAAACTTCATTAAGGTCCCCAAATGAATTTTTATCTAGTTATTCTATCTAGTGGAATGGAAGAGGTAGGAAATTCTAACTTAAAAAGGAAGTCAAGAAGTTGTCACAATTTAAACTTCATTTGGAATCCACCAATGAAAGCTAGCAAGACAATTACACAAATGCCATAGCCTTTTGCTATAAATAGGGGCTTTGCTCTTCATATTTTCTCACCAATTCACAAAGCTTACAAGCTGAAACATAGAGAGAAAGTGAGAGTGAGAGCCTTGAAGAAAGAAGGAGCAAGTTCTTGGTAAGTTTTCTAGTTCTAGCTTTAAGTTCTTTAAGTTTTAGTTCTTAAATTCTTAGAAGTAGCTTAAATATGCTAGGATTATTTTATATAGATGTTTTATAGTTAAAATTGCCTTTATCTCGAAAAATTGATGAAGTAGAGGTTATGGCAAAATTTCTGGGAGAGATCATGAAAGTAACGAAGTTCTGGCGAAATTTCATCGGTTTCGGAAATTCTGAAGTCAGCCATGAAAACGCCAGGATTTCATGTTGAAATGATGATCCAAAAATTCTGAGAAAATTCATGGTTAAAGTAGACATATAGGTCTTTTTAAATATGTCAAGAACATGTCAAAATGAGTTTTTTACAGAGAGTTAAAATTCCTCAAATTTAGGCTACGAAATTCTGAAAAAATTCTGTGCAGAGGTTCAACACTTTAAACCTGGGAATGATCCGTGTGATCTGGGTAGAAGTGGTTATTTTTAAATGAAACTAGACATCCTAAGGATTTCAAGGAATTTTACAGATCCTCGTTTCGATTTTTGTAGAATTAATTATGATTTTTCAAAGTTAGACAAAATGCTGCCCAGATTTATACCAGCGTTGTTGTACGAATTTTGAGGGAATAAAGTGAAAGATAAAAGTTGTAAGGGCAAAATGGTCATTAGGGGCCAAAATATCTCTTAGGATATTACTTACAAATTAATAAATACGGTATTACCATTATAGGATCAACGCGATCACGGTTCGACGTCAAATGTACCGCCAACGCCGACGAAGGTACGGACGCGTCTTTGTAACACTAACTCTGATGTCCATTGTATACCTATATGTGATGAGATGTGTTTTTGAACTGAGATTCTGTTTTCAAAAGTTATTGACTGTGCACATACAGCTTTATACGGGTTATAGTCATGATAACGCCGTTAAGTTTTCCTAGCGCTGAGGACACGGATGTACACCGTGGCACTGGTGAATAGTGCAGACTGTAATAACATTCATATGCAGGTGTATATGGTGTGTTATTACTTGGTATATGTGAATTTTACTGTGGTATCATGAATATCTGTCATACATAATTGTACTTGAGCATGAGGTTAACCGTTACCTGAGGTTCAATCGGTATTGAACCTCGGCTCTTACCATAGCTTCAGGGTTCCCAGTGAACGGGGCCGAAGACAAGGGTAAAACAGCGATATAGGAACCGGCCGGAGAGAGAGCCCTTTTTGATTCATACTCAATGACGATGACATTTGAAAAATTTTGTAAGCGCCATTAACAGCCAAAACATACATTACGGTGGTTACTTATCGCTTACTTTTCAATACTATTTACTTCCGATGCTCAACTCTGATCAAGATACCGTGAAAACGCTTTCAAAAATTAGGATGTTACATATATTATTTAGATTATGCATATTTGATTTTCATGGTCTTATTTTTGTGTTTATTTTTATTTTTTATTTTCACAGTAGAGCATATTGGAAAGGTTGCTAAAATTTAATTTGATGAGGAATTCTTCCACCAAATTCAGATTGGGAGAGGTTAAGGTATGTAAAGCAATCCATATTCTATTATATATATAAATACACCTCTTCCTCTCATTTCCTTATCATGTTGGACTGAGACTTTATTTGCAGTCTTAGAACTGATGTGCATCCAACCAAATAATCACAGCTTAGCAATTTAGCATTGGTGATCCATATTTCAACATTGGAAAAACACAGGAGTTAATATCATTCTTGGTCTTACATTTTGGTTGAATTTTAGTTTTAGTTTTTATAGTTTTAAATTATTGGTTTTGCGCCTTATAGTTTTATAAGGATTTAGTATTAGTTTAAAGTATATAGATCAATCATTAAATTAAAATCAAATTTGTATGAAACTGTATAAACAAAAATCAAGGACTTAAAATTATAAGGATCAAAACCAAAATTGAAACAAATTATAAGGACAAACAATAATGGGAAAATTTCATTTAAATACCAGTTGAATTTGCTAAACCCCCAAAAATCGCCCAAAAACCTACTGAATTTGTTAAAGGATTGAGAAGGGACATGAGGCAATCAGGGATATGCAAATTGGGGTGAAAAATCAAAACTGTCCTTTGAACAACTCGTCTTTCTCTTTCTTCCCCCTACTATCCTCGAGCATCTAGCTCCTTCTCCTACACTGTATATAAGAATCTTCCTTAGCGAAGAAATCTTCATCTCACATCAGTATAAAATTTGACTCCTGCTGCTAAGCTGAGGTGGATGAAGCCTTTCTCTTTGCTCTGATTGTTCCTAATTCACTTGGTTCCTCACTGTTTTTAATTTGCCGAAGTCAATTTTCAACTACTTGTGAATAATGAACTGTAGGCAAGGAAGATGGTTGCGCTACCCAACTCATTGATAGGGACAGTGTGTTCAATATTGCTGGGTTTATGTGGGAATAGAATGGGAAGTGTGTATCAATTCCATTGTTTGGGGGTGTTAATGAGGAAAGGGAAGAGAAGTTCCTTTATCGTTTTTTGCAAGTTGCAATTAGATGGATGGAATGGAATGGCTTATAAATTTGTTTTTTATTAAATAAGCCCACACAATTTGCTTCATGGGAAACTCGATTGCATCCGTTACTCAATGAAGGATATGGTATTAACAAAAAGTTAATGGATATTAACAAATGTTGTAATGTGAATAACAAATTAGTTAATGGTATTTACCAATTTACTAATGGGAATTACCAGTCCTTTCGTCAGGTTTTTCACTTGTGTCTCTGATGAAACATGAAATAAGAGTCAATTTTAACAAATCTTTTAATGAAAATTACAAATGCTTTAATGGTATTTACCAATTTACTAATAGGAATTATCAGTTCTTTCGTCGGGTTTTCACTTGTGCCTCCAATGAAACATGAAGTAAGGGTAATTCTCGATAAAACATGAAGTAAGGGTCAATTTGTAATATCCCAAATTTCGGGATTTAGAAATAAGAAACATTTTAATGAGAATTTATTATGAGAAATTGGCCTGAATAATTGTAAGAATAATTATTGGAATATAAGGCCTATTTTCCTTGGAATTTTCGGGAAAAGAATAAATACAAGGAAAAATAATTGGAGAATAAATATTGGCTTGGAATTTTAGAGTCAATATTTTATGGAAGAAAGAAGCGAATTGAGAAAGAAAAGTCCTTATAAGGTGTTAATGATTTATTTCTAATATTTATCTAATGTTTGCAATGAAGTAAGGAAATGATCAGTTGCAAACAGAAGCCTTGTTGGGAGTCAAAGAAGATCAAATGGAAATTTTATTGGAGGAATATAAGTAAGAATAAGTGTTAAAGTGATATTCTCCACTTCCATTGAACTTCCTTCCGGTGGATATTGGAGATGCATGGAACAAACTCTATTATTTTGTTGGGGCAAATATGTTTATTATTATTATTTTATTGGGAGTAAGAAAGCACACGTATACATCTCTTATCTCTAATATTGTTTAGAGCAATAGAGAGACACGTGGGACAACCGTGTACCTACTCATTTTCTTTATTATTCCACCTTTCTTATCATGCAATTGTCCTTAAATAATCATGCACTCTCTCCCGTGAATGAAAGAAGAGAAAGTCTACCACACACTTGCCCTCATTTTTCATTTCGGATAATGCTCTCACTAGTAGCCAACTTGTCTCCCATTTCTTTTTGAAAAGTGATACACTATTGTTGGGTCACGAGAGAAACATAAGTGTTGAAAAATGCTGCATTAGTTGGGCATATTCCTTCCTATACACTCACATGCCTCTCTTACTCCTTTATGTTAGACATCTCACCATCCAACTTTTTATTCTCATTTCCTTCTGCCAATATACACGACTCAACACTTCCCCATTATTCAATTTTTCTGTCAAGGCGCATAGAGAGAACACAGAAGAGAGGGAGTTGAGAGACATAGATTGCTTGAGAAGCATCGGTCGACTTGTACAACACCGCTGTTTATGGAAATTCAACAAGGCAGTTGGGTTTATGCAAGGTTTTGATCAAGCAATGAATTCTTCTGAGTGAGAAATTTGGTAAGAAGAAAGTAAACTTCTTGATCTTTAAAGTGAGTACTAGAACGTATTTTTCGGACGTCTAGAACTTGAATTATGAGTTTTTGAAGTTTATTCAGAAAAACTGGAAATTCATGTTTACAGATTCAAACAACGTCCACTTTTCGAATTACTGGGAATTATACAGTCATCAATTGGTTTGTTGACTATTTTCCCCTGAAACTAGACTTATAGAACTTCGAATAGAAATTTGAATCACCTCAATCGGAGTTCTAGAGAATTAATTATGAATTTTCGAAGTTAAGAATGAGATCTGGAACGTTTGCTGAAACGTTTTCTGAACAGTGGTTACGTTTTAGAAATCTGGGAATTATTGGGATGATATTAAATACTAGAACCAATTTTTCTGGAAACTAGACTTAATAAGGTGTTCACAGGATTTTGAACCTCCTAATTTGGACATCTAGAACTCCAGATATGGAATTTTGAAGTTAGATCATAAATCTGATCGTTTTTCTGAACAGTGATGAAGAATGGAAATTCTGGGAACAGTGTATGTATATTTGGAAGTGGAATATATTTTTACTCTAATATGTCTGTATATTTGGAAGTGGAATATATTTTTACTCTAAAATAGACATATTAGGGGACACGTGATTTTTGGAAGCACACCATTTGGAGTTCTGTGCAATTTAATATGAATTTTCTAAGTTGGTTGAAAATTCTGCAGATCTTAGAATTTGATCGAGAATAAGAAAAATAGAGAATTTGGATAAGTATTAACTAGTCGTCCGAAAATGTGCAATTATAGGACTCGATATTTATCTGGGATGACTAAAGAATTAAGAACCAGGTCAAGTATTGGAAAGCATATCAGGTAATAACTTTTCTCTCACTTTCGTTGAATCTTTATATGCATGTATTTACCATTGAATTAGAATGTATTGAATTTAGAATAGAAGGGCCTATGCCTAGTAGAATACCCAGCGCTGTGGGAGTGAATTAGTGAATCCCCTGAAAGTAGTAAATACTGCATATAATGTGTATTTTGAATATTGAAAGTATTGATTTGCTAGTATGTATTGTGAGTGATTAAAGTTATTATCGATTCATTTGAATCCCAAGATATTTTTGAATTAGCGAATTTGCAGCTCGTATAAGAAGACTCAAGAACGAAGAAGGTGAACAAGGACGAGTAGATCAAGATGGGAAAATATTTTTATTTCCATCAGATATCTAAATTGGAGTTGTAAACTGTATACGTGAATAGTACCGTATATGTAAATAGTGTCATACACGTGAACAGTAAAATCGCATATTATTTTAAAAGAACGCTTCCGTGTACACAATTAAATGGTGTAATTAAGGCGGGTGTTACACAATTTTAATAAATCTTGTAATGGGAATTACAAATGTGTTAATTGTATTTACCAATTTAGTAATGAGAATTACAAGTCCTTTCGTCAGGTTTCATTAGAGGCACAAGTGAAAAACTTGACGAAAGGACTAGTAATTCCTATTATCAAACTAGTAAATACCATTAACCAATTTGTTATTTACATTACAACATTTGTTAATATCCATTTACTTTATGTTAATACCATATCTTTCATTGAGTAAGGGATGCAATCGAGTTTCCCATTAAGCAAATAGTGTGGGTTTATATCATCAAAAACAAATTTGTAAGCCATTCAATTCCATCCATCTTATTGCAACTTGTAGAAAATGGTAAAGGAACTTCTCTTCCCTTTCCTCATTAACACCCCCAAACAATGGAATGATACATACTAACCATTCTATTCCCACATAAACCCAGCAACATTAAACACACCGTCATCGTCAATGAGTTGGGTAGCTCTATTAGTTCTCTATATGTTTTGTTGATAACTGACAATTATAAACTTAAATGAAGTTTTTGGTTAAGTTAAAAATGTTTGAAACTTGTTCAAACCTAACCAGGAATTTACTGTCAAATACAAACTCGAGTCTAGAGTTTTCAAACTCAGTTTGAACTTGACAAAGAGTCAGTCAAGTTATTTGAACTTAGCTTAACTCGAGTTTCAGAATGCAAAACTCGAGTTAGAGCTTGGCCTAGAGTTTTCAAAGCCTTTTCATTTTAAAGCAAACCCGAGCTAGTTATGGTTAACTCAAGTTTGTGCAAGGCCGAGAGTTTTTACAATATTTGGAACTTAAAGTGACTTGAGCCTGATCTTGTAAACTCCAGTTAGACTTTGTGGACTTAAACTTATTTTCAAATTAAAAGAAGTCCTAAACTCGAGTTAATCACTTAATGACTTGAGTTTCCACGATCTCAAAACATTTTCAAAATGTTATTGCAAAGCTCATTTCGAAAGAAGTTCTAAACTCGAGTTTACACCAAATGACTCAAGTCATACACTTGAGTAAAATATTTTAAACTCCAGTTTCAATTTTACGAGACATTTTCATTCAAACTTCAACTATATTTTCAAAGAAGATGATCATGAGACTCGAGCCTAGAATGTTAAACTTGAGTCATGCACTCCAGATTGCTTGAACAAATTCAAGTGTAAAGCGTGTTTGTTTTGAAATCACCATGTTCGAATTTGTGAAATCTTCTTGTATGGTTTGTATACTTTATATCATCTCTCATTATTATTCCTAACTATATTTAATCAATTTGTTAGTGAGTTTCAAATGATCAAACAAGTCTTAAACAGAGGATTGAGCAAAAAGCAAAAGATGATGGCAGAGCATTAATGCTGGCCCAGATAACAAAGCACAATTTTGGCAAAGCATTCTCTGCACATTCTAAAGGTTTAAAGTTCTCTTTCCTCATTTGGATGCCAGGTCATCCAACGGATATATTTCAAAGAATATCAACAAGAATGTTTGAGCACATTGGTAGAATAAAAGCAAGAGTAAGAATAGACTTGGTTTCAACCTCACATCTCATTAATTGCTTCCAATGGCCACATTATTGTCTCCAACGGTTATTAAATGCTTTCAACATATGTAAGCTGAAGCATTCAATTCTCAAAAACAACCAACAGACAGAAAACAAAAAGTGATCAAAGTGTTATTTGCATTTACTGTTTTTTACTCATCTGTATAGTATCTTCTGATACTCTGAACTTCAATGTTTATTTATATTCTCTTTTAGAGAGATCGTTTCTGATTATAAAGTCATTGTAAGAATCTCAAGTCGTTGGACTTGGAAATTGGGTTATCAGTTTACAACTTGTAAGGGGGAGTGTATCATAGTGAGAGGATAACTTTCGAGTACAGAGTGTGTAACTGTTCAAGCGATAGTGAAAATTCCAAAG
This sequence comes from Acacia acuminata, assembly GCA_019022655.1. NCBI lineage: Eukaryota > Viridiplantae > Streptophyta > Magnoliopsida > Fabales > Fabaceae > Acacia > Acacia acuminata. Next base: position 1,920,478 of record JAFJYI010000115.1, on the reverse strand, counting down.
TGTCTAGAGACTGGATGTAGGTCAAGAGTTAAGGTCGAACCAATATAAATCCTTGTGTTCATCTTCTTCGACTCTCTATTTCGTGGTAAATATCTGATCTTATCAAAAAATATTTAAATCCCAATTTAAACCCCTGTTGGTGATATTCTGTCATTTACATGCTCAACTATATTCCTCACCCATAGTTCATTGTTCACAGCAAGTGAAAAGCGACTTCGGCGAATTAAAAACAGTGAGGAACCAAGTGAATTAGGAACAATAAGAGCCAATAGAATGGCTTCATCCACCTCAATTTAGCAGCAGGAGTCAACTTTTGTACTGATGTGAGATGAATATTTCTTTGCTAAGGGAGATTCTTATATACATTGTAGGAGGAGGAGCTGGATACCCAAGGAGAGCCGCCCCGGGGGGGACAAGTTGTTCAAAGGGAAGTTTTGATTTTTCACCTTAATTTGCATATCCCTCATTGCCCTATGTCCCTTCTTAGTCCTTTAACAGATTCAGTGGGCTTCCAGACGTTTAACAAATTCAACTGGTATTTAAATGGAATTTTCCCAACAATAATTATGAGTACTATTTCATGAATATGAGGCATGACACTTCTATTTTTCATGAAATAATAATTCTTGGAAAGGAAGTTTCATAACTTAAAGAGTTTAGATAGCACTTGCATGCGTGAATACGTGCTAGATTTGCAAATATAAGCTTTCCATCAATTACAAGATGACTAAGTTCAAGTTGAATGCTTATCCGTCTAGAGGTAATTAATGAGAATAGATGATGAGAAGGTACAAATGTTTAAAGGATTTATATACGAGTGTATCGAATGTCTAAGTTTAAGCTTTAGGGGATACAGTCCAGCAGAAAGAATTACAGGAAAAATTAAAGGAATAATGTTTGGCCAAGGAAAAAATAAATAAGAAATGAAACAATGGCTAGCATTCTCCTTTATCTTCTCCTATGGATATATGGGTGGATAGGCGGATAGGCTTTGTCAGCTAATGTTGGACATAAACATCACTCTGATTTGGGCTTAATGATTTATCACTTGCAATCTCTGAAAATCGCTTGGTTTCTTGTTGTCCATGACTATTAATTAGCTACCTGTTTGGTACAAGAGATTTGGAAGGGAGGAAGGGAAAAATTTTATGACTGAATTTTTTTTTTTTTTCAAAGAAAATTTTTTTGGAGAAGTTGAGTTTAAATTTTTTAATTAATTTTTATCATTCTTTTATTTTGCATCTTATCATTATTAAAATTTTATGACATCACTTCTCCAATTTTTTGAAATCCAATTGATAAAAATTTTCCTTCTAGCCCCTTCCACTCCATTACCTCCAGTCAAACAGGCCCTTAGAGCACGGTTCGAATTGCCCACCAAGGGCAAATGAGCATAACATTATTTTTATTCCCCTATAATTTTAGGAAAAATCGCACTCAGGTCTTAAGGATGAAAAAATATATAAGATAAAAATTGTTTTATGAGTAAGATTTAAAAAAATAAAAAATTGAAGAAGTGGAGTTTTAAAATTTTGAAAGAGAATATGTAAGATAAAAGAGTCAAAAAAATTAATTAAAAAATTTTAACCCCACTTTTTAAATTTTTTAAAATCAAACTAAAAAAAAAAAAAAATCCCTAAACTCACTTTCCTTTCCTTCCCCTCATACCAAACAGCACCTTAAGAGTCTCTTGTAAACACTGAGTCTTGCGAGTTAAGGTGATAACTCTTAAAAGGCTTGGCCTGTAACTTTGTTATGTTATGGAGTAACTTGCATATGCATTAAATTAGAGTTGAGTCTTAATACGGCAATATATAAATAAGCTGATAGGAGTAATTTTAATTTAATTATTCCTTAGCTTGTTGGTCCATAATCTAAGCGACAACATTCTAGAAGAAAGTACTTGCGAGCATATATTATATGTATCCAATCATAAAATTTATTTAAATTTATGAGGTTCCTAAACACCCCTCATATGGCCAAACATATAGGTTAGTCAAAGCGTCTTTGATTATATGCCAAATTTAACACGTACAAATATAGTGCTCATATTCCCGTCAACTACGGCAAACATATAGCTCCAAATAATGAATATAATCTCATTCGTGAAGTGGCATTGTGAGGAAAATCTAAAAGTCGGGACAAAAATAATACTAGTGGCAAAGAAGTTGGAATCCCATTCCACACGTTGTGACTAATCATGTGGTCGTTTATTAGTCTATATAAACAACTTTCATACACACCTATAAAACAGAGTAATCATGTGGTAGTTATGAAAGACTTTATAAAGTTAGAATATGACTACAAAAGAAATTAATTTCCACCACACAGTTAAAAAAAATTTAAAACAAAGCATAAGAAGTCTCTTTCATTAACTATTAAAGTGTGGAAAATTTGAAAGTTGGAACCAAACTGATCAATAGCACAACCCAACTTTTAAAAGTGGAATGGTAAAAATTTTCCAAAAAATGTTGGAGCCAAGTCAATTGTAACGTTGCCCTTTTCAATATGCACAATAATACCAAGTCAATTGTGAAATTGAGAATAATTTGCATTAGAAACTATTAATCTTTAAATATGCTAGACAGAGATCTTACATTTAGGATTAGGAAAAAATCTCTTTACTAACTCATATATCTATGACAAAAAGGAATAATAATTAATAATTAATTAGTACGTGGCCGCCAAAAAACAGAATAATTAGCAAGTAATTGTATTGATGATAATACAATTTGGTGTTTATATCTATAGGCGACAAGGAGAAGGACCCTTGGGATTCATCATATACGGTGGTGTCTTTTGTCATTTTCAATAGACAAACCTTTACTATTATTATTTTTAGTATCCCATCCGGTTCACCAGAACTTTTGATTCCGACTAATCTGAATTTCACCCCATGTCAGACCCATGGTTATAGGGGAAGAGTTTTCAACACCATTTTCTCTATTTCACACCTGGTAAAGGGAGAGTAAGTTCCT